>CM029374.1:10479588-10868385 GCA_017165825.1 Hepsetus odoe | reverse complement strand
TCTACTGATGATTAAATATTGATTTTTGAAAAATAAGTACAAACCTTTGATTAATTTACTTAAAACAGAAATGAAAAATGTTACATTAGCTAAAGTTTTACTGTTGAGAGAACAAACATAAATGATTTTTATATATATATATATATATATATATATATATATATATTTAAAGAGCCCATAATTTTCTTGCAGTATATTTTACCTAAAGTCTATTTATGCAGCTTAATTAGTTTATACATGAACATTTCCTATTCTCTCTTTTGTCCCAGATAGTTAAACAAGGTGTATTTGTAACTGTGCCTTTAAAACTGATATATGAAAGTGGTCTTTGTTTTGACTGAAATGCTGTGCCTGATTCAAAAATCTTAATTTTGCGAACTGGGAAAGAGCCAAAGTTTGAAAGGTGTTGAATGCGTTAATAAATTAATGTATAGGCAACAATATATAATTTACCTTTAACAACAATAACAACTTTAAATTAAAACAAAAAGACTAACTTATCTTTGTATCAGGACATCTGGGCTGGTTTATTACAGTACAGCGTACTATAGCCTGGTTTCATCTTGAGAAGAGCCGTGCTCTTGATGTGACTTCCTGACATGTTAAACAGCAGATGATGACTTTCTCAGCAGACCTGATGACATGTTTTAATTTGCCCGGGAGCTGGAAGAGTTTTTTTTGGCTGCTGCTGCTGCTGCATGGCTGCTTCCCTTCTGTGCATTTCTGTGTTCCTGTATATAATTAGACCCACAAGAGCTGTAACCCCATGAAATTTTTGAATCCCAACCAGAGGGTCACTGAAGGCAGAATCCCTGGTGTGGACTCCATAAGGGAAAAGCATACCGACATGTGAGGCACCTGTGCTGATGGCAAGGCAGTCTGAGATGTAGCCTTGCTGTATTTAATGCAGAATCTGTGTTCAAAGCAGTACAGGACTTTTACAGGCCTGATGCACATTCATTTGCAATATTGCTTTGTGTGCAGGATCAGGGTTGTGGTTTTAAGCACGTGGATAGTTTTAGCCATTTTGAATTTTAAAGAATAGCAATGAATTTGCTACAATTTCAGAATGGAAGTAAAAGGGCCTAATAGACAATAAGCACATTTCTATCTGAAATACACCTTCATCCAGTGTTTATGACCACAGTTTTATTTTTTTGCCTTAAATTTAAATGACCATGACTGATGCCCCTAAATTTATCTCCCTGTCAATTTCCCATCTGTACCCCCTTGTTCACTGTGACAACCTTGTTTTTCACACCCTACACGTGTACTACTACATAATTCTTCCTGTTTCTTTCTTCGGTCCTTCCTCTGTTCAGCAAAAGGAAGATCTGACTTTGTAGCCCAAGCCCAAGCCACCAAGAGTTTTCTTCCCTCTTTCGGTCTTTAACTCGTTTCTCATAATACTCTCATATGTTTAAATTGTGGTACAGATGACTGACTCGCAAACCTTTATTATTTGAAAGGTGGCTATGATTTGGTTGAGGTCAGTGAAGATAATTAAATTAAAATTAAAATTAAAAGTCATAATATTTGCGTGTAACCTACTAGGATTAGGAACTATGGTTAGTTGTTTCTGCGAGATCAGACTTCATAGTATGGATATTACACAAGGCTCTATTGTGCCAATTAGCCTCTAACCAATCTTTGAATGTTTATCTGCTTTGAGCATCCTTACCAATCCCGTGTCTTTGGGGATTTTGAATGAATCAAGGTATTGATATGATCCCCCATACATACATTTATGCTGAGTACGACAGCCTTATTTTTAACGAGGTAATGTGAAGGCTTCAGCAGTTCCTTTTCTTCCCTAAACATGCTTTCCAGTTCAGCTACTTTAATGTGTTCCCATAGTTGATGCTGGAGTATAGATGCACACATTTTTTCAAATCTCCATAAAAACACTATAACAATGGGATGCCCTGGAGCAGCCAAACGCAAACCTGCAGTCACCACGTCCAATGCTAAGTGTCAGATAGTACCGTATAAAAACCTGAGTAGTGGAACTGTTCTCTGGAGAGACACTCGGAGCACTATCGAATACATCTGGGAAGAGATGAAGTCACTTATGTGATCCAGATCTATATAATTCAACCTCATTTTGCAGGCTGAGCAGAATCCCTGTTTACAAAAATTACACCAGTATACAGCATCATCAAGGGGAAAATGAATGTGTCCACGCTTCCTTCAGTCTAGCATTACTTAGAATGCTAAATATTAGAAGCAAAAGAAATGCCGAATTTGATAAAGTGGTAAATTGCTTTTGGTAAATCAATTTTAAATCAGTAATTTAAAAAAATTACAAATTACAGTATTGTGCAAATGTTTTAGGCAGGTGTGAAAAAATGCTGTAAACAAAGAATGCTTTCAGAAATATAAATAATGATTTTTTTTTTTTTATCAATTTACAAAATGCAAAGTCTGTGAACAAAAGAAAAATCTAAATCAAATCAATATTTGGTGTTACTACCTTTTGCCTTCAAACCAGCATCAGTTTTTCTAGGTACACTTGCACAAAGTCAGGGATTTTGTAGGATTATAGTCGGTGTATGACCAAC
The DNA here is from genome assembly GCA_017165825.1 of Hepsetus odoe. Lineage (NCBI taxonomy): Eukaryota > Metazoa > Chordata > Actinopteri > Characiformes > Hepsetidae > Hepsetus > Hepsetus odoe. Next base: position 10,865,824 of record CM029374.1, on the reverse strand, counting down.
CAATTTTAACAAACAGGTTCTGATGATCATCAATGTCACACGGAGGTTGAAACACAGTCATGTTTGGAACGACTGACCAGCCGAGTTCCTTCAAAAACTGTGTGCAAGTGTACCTAGAAGAATTGATGCTGTTTTGAAGGCAAAGGGTGGTCACACTAAATATTGATTTGATTTAGATTTCTCTTTTGTTCATTCACTGCATTTTGTTGATTGATGAAAATAAATGATTATCACTTCCATTATTGAAAGCATTCTTTGTTTACAGCATTTTTTCACACCTGCCTAAAACTTTTGCACAGTACAGTATTTAACAATAACTACTGAGTACTAAACGCTGCGCTTAAGGAAGAGGAACTGGTTGGCATGGTTTTGCCAGCATTATAACAGCTCCACTCATCATGTTTGATTACTGGTAACTAAAGTTTAGTTAATGACTTTAATCTGAGGGAGTACATCAGTACAAACATCTGCCTATTGAAGGAACCGAAGAGAAAATTAAACATGCCCCATGATATATGGATTTCTAAATTATCACTTGTTAATGGTTTAAAGCAAGGTTGAGCCACAAAAATCCAAAATAAAATCTGTACATTTCTGCTTGGATCTTTAACGATTATATTAAGCCAAACAGTTAAGCTAGGGTTAATGTCCCGAAATGTGATCTTAACTTAAAATCACAGGGCAAAAGTCTCAGATTTGAGGGTTGAGTACCAGTACAGAAGCGGAATCAATACCTCAATGTGTACTGAGGTGTATGAGGCTTTTAGTCATCATGAAGCAACTGTCTTGTGTAGTTCTTCTAATGTGCTGATTATTTCCTTCTTCCCATCAGTGCCACGTACCACCCACACCAGCATCAGGAAGCCCTCCTTAAATCCTAATGTTTATTTGGTTGTTTTAGACATCTGCAGCATAAAAGAGTGACAATTCTCAAACACATTTATCTTTTTTGTATATTGTATTAAACCTTTTTCAGCCATACTTTACTAATGCTCTTGTGGCTGAATGCTATGACAATCCTCACAGCCATGTTCCAAAATCTATTGCAAATAATTTTGCAAAAAAAAAAAGGACTACGCCCTTTTAGGAACCTTGATTTCAGCAGAGCAGGTGTTTGCAAGTTATTGGACATGTATGTCACAATTGCACCATAATTCCAGTGAAAGATCACTTGTTCTTATCACACATCGTTATCACATCCTACTATAGGTGAGTATCCTACCACTAGATCACTAGCACCCCACATGTCCTGTGAGTTTTTGCCTCTGAACTACAAAAAACAAAAACAAAAACATATACTGTGTGACAAGCATGGATTTAATTTTTTTTTTTAAATAAAGCTAAAGAATCTACCTTTTTTCGACTCAAAGAATCAAATGCTGAATGAGATTTGGGTGGCCTGTACCTACAGGACTACAGCATTATTTAATAAAAACATTTTTAAAAAGCTCAATTTAGCAGCTATCCCCTAAGCAGATGTCAAGAAACACAATATTAAAATGTCTTTTGGAGATGAAAGAAACACAAGTGAAAGGAGAAATGCTCTGCAGTGAAGCTAAGAGTTGCAGTAGCTTATTAAGCTCACAGGACTTGTCAACGACTCACTTTGAGCAGAAAAGCTATGGATTTTCTGTCTAGGGATATATTTATCCAGATCAGTTAGTAGCAGCTTCATGGAATGAAGAATGATCACCTTAGCGAGTGCAGTCAGTATAACCAAATTCAGAACGGCTAGGAATTCATTCATTGGTAACCTTCAGATATATGGGTCTCCCCTGTTGCTCTCAAAATGTCTTGCATCAGTGCGAAGCACTGCTAAGCAGCAGAGCACGGCTTGTGTCTAAAGATTTACACAGACTATAATAATTTATAATATAATCATCATTATGAAGGGATCTCAAGTATCAGCTGGAACATTCAGGCTACTTACAATTTAGATGATGTAACCAGCAGTAATCTGCAACATCCAGGCAACATAAAACACGTGCTTGTACCTTTTTTGCATCACATTTCAGCTCTTTGGAGCTAAAAGTGTTTGTATCTGTATGTTGGTTCTAATTTGTAATCTTCATAGCAAATACATACTAACGCTTTAAAAACTCCAGAATTCTACAAAGCTTTAACAGATGTTTATTATCTTAGGCCGCATTAAAATGTGAAAGAGTATCAAATTGTCCCTTTTAATTCCACAATGCATCACCAGGGCGGTATGTGAGAAGGTTCTGGGCTCCATTGGCGGGTGAGACAGCATGGAGTTTGCATGTTCTCCCCATGTCTGCGTGGGTTTCTTACGACAGTACAAAGACATGCGCATCAGGTGGGATGGAGATGATCAATTCCCTTTTTTGAACTTGTTTGCCTGCGTTTGTTTGTCTGCGTGTCCACCTTGCAACCTGTTCAGGGTGTTTCTCCACCATTTGTCTGATGTGCATTAGCCTCCAGCATGACTTGCAACCCTACTTAGGTGAGATAAAAAAGGAACGAATGACCAGTATGTTCCTACTCATTATTTAAAAGGTAAACACCAATTTTTTTTTTTTTTTTTTAAAACATATATTTTACTCCCCTATTGGCTCCCTCAAAGCATTCAACATTTTTTGAAAGTGTTATAGGCCTACCATGTTTCTTAATTACATCTTTACTTCAAATGCAAATGCACTAAAAATTTAACTACCTGCTTGAGTACATAGATTTCCTATAACAGAAGTGAAGCCCGAAATCTACAGAGCAGATTAATTAATTGCCATTTTACATTTAATCTTCTTTTCAGCTTCCACCACAGCAGATCATCCATTCCCGCACCTTCCGCTTTCAAACCAACCACCCGCATGTCCTCTCACATCCATAAACCACCTCTTTGGGCTTCTTTCTTGGCAGCTCCATCTTCAACATCGTTCTCCTATTATCCTCGTCTCTCCTCTGGACATGTCCAAATCAACGCAGCCTTGCTTCTCTAACTTTGCCCCCAAAACATCTAACCTGAGCTCCCTCTAATATGCTCATTTCTAATCCTACCCATCCTCATCACACCCAACAAAAATCTCAGCATCTTTAACTCTTGACACCTCCAGCTCCGCCTCCTGTCGTCAGTGTTGCTGTCTTCAACCCGTCCTCATGACCGTCCTGTAAACCTTCCCTTTTGGTCTCGCTGGTACCCATCTGTCACAAATCACTCCAGCCATTCCAACCTGCCTGCACTCTCTTCACCTCTCTTACACACTCACTGTTACACTGAACTGTTGATCCCTCAATTTAACATTCCACAATTATTCAATTAAGCAAAGGGAAAAACTAAAATTATGCAGATCTAGAAACCCTACCCCCTTGAAACCCATGACAAGCACTTCAGCCTTTTTAAACTGATTAAAATTTTAAAAAAAGGTTTAAAATCACCAAAATCCAGATGCCCATGGCTTAGGATATGAAAATATTGAAGAATTTAGTGAAATCTCTTCTTCTATACGCTTGACAAAATAATTTTTCTTTGATTTGTAAACAAGATCAGCGTTAAAGTTTTGCTTTTATTGAAAGCAAAAATGGGTTTTTGTGTTCATATCCTGTAGATGATTTTTAAAAAAAGGTTTACAATGGTTAGCATCACTACACCATCTCTAAACATAATTGTCATACAGAAGTCGAGGCAAAAAAAATTCAAACAAGAGTCCTTTCTTAAGGTGGTGTTCTAACCAATGAAAAGTTATATACAAAAGCACATAAAAATGGGTACAAGTATAGAAATACAATCCAACAAGAGTGATTGCAAAACTGGCAGCAGTATTTGAAATCACTAACGTTCAGCTTTAGTCCTGTGTTATTCAACCTTATTTTCTAGTTATTGCAACTGTATTTAACCCATTTTATAACAGTGATATTTTAAAAGACCCTTATTATTCCATAAGACACTGCTTCAGCGCCTGCCTTCTGTTACACGTTTTGATATAATAAGCTTCCTGTTCAGCCAGATTGGCTAGTATAATCACAGTAATGTGTAAAACAGATAGCGTAGTATGCTAAGATTGACTGAGAAGAACCATCAGTACAGTCTTTGCAAGATTTAGACTCAAAGCCAATACATACTATACAACCACATGACAAACATGCTTAATTTGAATGCCCACCCAAGACATTCTAAATCTAGGTATTCCAAGGTGGTAGCATGCAGGCCCTCTACCCTGAACATTTCTGTCATTTCCCTTTTCCAACAAACCCGATTTAAAAAAAGGGCTAGTTAGCTGACCAAGGGTGTTAAAGCACTGATAACATTCAGTGAACCTGCCTCCAGGGCCATAAATGAGGACCACTGCAACACAGCACTGTCATTTTCAAAAGTCATTTTAACTTGACTTTGGCGACTCTTGGCTTTTTGGGCCACTGGCGCTGGATTCCAGTCTCTGGCCAAACTTCTGGCGATATCGCTCAGCACGCAGCTCTTCGAAAGAGAACTCCGTAATGCCACTGAACAGCAGTTCCTTGCAGTACATGCTTTTCTCTCCACTTTTACTCTCCTCCTCCTGTTGGAGCTGCATATGGTGCTGCCTCTCCTGTAACCTCTTGAGTGGAGTCTGCTCCTCCTGTCGTGGCTTCCTCGCTGACAGCACAGTGTTGACCACTGGGTTGATCTTGCAAGGAGTTCTGAAATACAAAACGCCACAAAGAAGTGTAAACCTAAAAAGATGATGTTTTTATACCTGTTACATTAAAGTTATTCTGGAGATGCAAGATTTCCTGACAATGAAAGGACTTTGGCCAACAAATCTGAATAATGTAACATTCAGTTGGTAAAAAGGAGATAAGCCAGAAATAAACCATCAAGTGACTGACATGCACATTAAAAGAGAAAGGCTGAGGGGCATGTGTTGATGTGATGGGGCCAGCAGATCTGTATCTGAAAGTGCACTCACACTGCAGGAGGCTGATCACTCTCCTCTACAAAAGGTTGAAAAGTTGGCTTTGGTGGTGGAACCACAACACCATGACCCAATCTGGACCGCTGGGGTAACTGATGAGGGGGGGGGGGGGAAGAATATATATTATTCATATCAACATTTTAAAATAACCTTTGTTTAAAACTGAAAGATTTTTAACTGTAAATAAATCAACAGTATGTGCATTGTACTTTTGCATTGGTCCATCTATCAGGTTTCTGTTCATTCTCCTTGGCCTTAGCAGAAGGAGGAGCCATCCAACTTTCTGGTCTGGGTTCTTGAGGATCAAAGTGTTCCTTATTTTCATCAAATATCATGAGGCGACTGTTCTTGATGGGCCCCAGAGGCTGTGTAAACTGCAGTCCCCTGGCAACTGTACAAAAACAAAGTAATTGATTTAGCATGCTTACAGCAGCTGCTCTTCTTTCACCTGCTTGAGGTAAGAGGAGCTTATTTATGAACCCTATAAAACAGGTCTACCAATTTGCAAGAACTTCAGCCATGGAAGGACATGCCTCACATACATCCTTTTGGCAACAATAAAAGTGTTACTCACAGCCTTTGGAGCCAGTCACCCTATTGATTGGAGCAACTGCTTTTTTCTTCCCTTTGGCTTTTAGCTCTACCAAGGAAGTCCTCTGAGTCTCTGGGGGCTCATCCACTACTTTCTCCTCATCAGCTACTGTTGTCATCATCTGCCTGCACACACGTGCCTGCAAAGCCCTGCCAGAAGGTAATATTTGAGTGATATCACTTAACAGCCAGTTTTCATTCTGATGTACAGGATCCAGACATGCAGATTACATTGACTATAATAAACAACGTGTCAAATCCATTCAATCTTACACACAAATAAATAAATCTCAAATTGAGTCATGAAGGTTCCGTACTTGTGAAACTGATGAAGTTTATCTAATGGTTCAGCCCTAGCCCTTAAACCATCTTGAAATGTGCAGTCAGCCATCCGCGAGTTTCCTCTTTTCTCATACTCTTCGGACCATGCAATGTAGAAAGATGCCTGCATTGTCCCGATTCCCTGGGCCTGCATGTACCTGTAGACATCTAGAGGGTCTGAGCAACCTTCTGCCTGGAATTTTACAAATTGTATGGGAAAAAGAAAATAAAAGGACTCAAAAACAAACCAAAAAAAAAATAATCTTGAAATTGGAATCAATTTTTTCAATAATATTTTTGTTTAATAGAGCTAAAACAATGCCTGGGCAATGGTAAACTGAAAGTAAAATTAGGAGAAACAAAAACTAGCAGCACTTACAAATTTGATCCAAAGATCAACATATCGGGCATCGTTGTGGTATTTCTTTTCTTCTGTAAACTTCATAACTGCTCTTTCCACAAGAACAGTTAAGCTACTCTCTTTACCACCCTGTGGATAATTCTGTTCTGTCCATTTGATGTATCTGCAATACAAAGGATGGTCTTCTGTTAGGGGGAATCCAAAACTGAAAACTCTGAATACCAATGTTGCATGAGCATCAGTAGTGTAAATGTGTAAACTCTGATACTGGAACTTAAAAGTATCTATCAACAATGAACAATGATACCATTAAAATTCATTATATAATATTTATTAAAAACCCCACAGTGTAACACTTATAGCAGGGCTGTAGTCGATGTTGCTTTGAGGATATAGTTTAAGTGTCATTTTGGCAGACTATTGACTTAGTTTGTTAACACCATAAGATTTATATGATGAAGGAAAATCTGGAAACAAGTGATCTGCTGTGACTACCCCTAAACGAGAGCAGCCGAAAGAAGATGATCCACATGAATACCAGGAACCAACCATCATATCGCAAACCCTGGCAAACATGTCTTCTTCCTATAATGCATCCTGGAGCATTTTCTTCTGTAGGTAAGCAATGCACAATCACCTGGTCACCCAAATGACTTAAAAGAAACAATATTGATCAGAACAGATCACCTCCTTTCATTGCTCAGCTTTGATGCTCATGTACCCTTGAATGGTTGACCGGGTCAGCAAGGGCACTCTAACTGGTCTGTGGCTACACATCCCCATATGTAGCAAGCTGTGATTACAATCAACATTCTGAGATCTATCATAGCCAGCATGTACTATTCTGCAATGTGTGGTACAATAATTCTTCAGGAACAGACCAGAAGTGCTAGTATTCACACCCCATGGACCTCTCAGCCCAAAACCCTGAAATCCATTTCACCAGTTATCCTAATTTAGTTCTTTGTTTTATGGTATCACCCATTACATACCAGGAACACTTCATCATCAGTGCATCTATAAAGCGATGGGTTTTGTGAAGTCCTCTACCCATCACTATTTGGAACAAATCCTTTTACTTGCCCAATTTTTTTCTGCTTCCAACAATTTAACTTCAAGAACTGACTGTCCACTTGCTGCCAAATAGATTTCACCACACAACTGGATGCACTTAAAAATTTGACTGATGCAAACATATTTAATCTCACCTATCCCACACATCAAGAGGGTCATCTCCATCATACATGCGCAGTTCTGTCTCATATGCCCTGAGCAGAAAGAGAAAAAAATATATATTAATACCACCCAAGTTTAACAATGGATTAGGGTCTAAGCAGAGGATATTTACTTACTGTTTCTGTTGGTTAAGAGCAGCACTGGAGCCCTCTTGTTGCTGCAGTGCTTGGTGCAGAGCTGAGATGTTTCGGCCACATCTCAGTGGTTGTATGTTCTCTTTACACAACTCCCACTCTGCCTCACACTCTGCCATTACTAGCTGTTGGCACCTCACTGCTCTACAAGTGCTGTGCTAAGAAAAAACACATTGACCCTTTTTGAGTGTTTCACAAATCATTCCTAACATGACCAGCTGAACGAGCCAGACCAGTAGAAGGAGTCTTCATGTGCAAGTGACGCATACAGTTCACATCAAGTCTCTTCCACCTTCAAATAATGCTAGTTTCACTTGCCGACATGCACACCAAACATACAGTGCTTAAAGCATTTTGCCAGCATAACATAATGCTTAAAATTGGGCTTTCAAAAGTGGGTCATGAGCCAAAATACTTTGCAATCATGGCTGGCCATTCAAAAATGATCAAAACTGTTAACAAAAGCACAAATAGGAGATTTGAGGAGCATTGGAAATTAAAATATGTTGATCTAATTATTTCAATTCTAAAGGCCAGGTTGGTGCATTCACCAGCTCTGTGCAAGACAATGACGTGATGGATACCAATAATCAGATCAAGCAGGATAAAAAATAAATTATGAAGACAATTAATGGGGCATGACCTCTCTCAGGGTTTATTTCAGGATTCAGCTGCAGAATATAGAAGACTCATTATGTGTACTCTGCCATACTGTGACTTTACTGTGCCTTGTAACTTGATCAGTGACGTGGCCTGCATTTGTTTTAACAAAACAGCATGCCTTTTGAAAGTCTGTATGTACCCAATCACTAACAAGACATCATCTGTGAGTGGGCCAGGATGCTAAACACAAAAAGCAGCCATTTTAAATTCTGCAGGATTCAGTGATGTGGGCGTTGTAAGGGCAATGTCATGATGATCGACAGCTCCATGTATGGTACAACCCTACTGGATTTTTATTCAATATGGGTTTAAAAAACACCCCTTCCATTCTTTCTTTCCATTAAAAAGCCAAACAATAACCAGTGTTTCCTTCATCACAGGAGTCAGTTCCTAACCAGTTTGAAAAATCCACACATTATGATACCGCGTCTCGAACTGGAAGAGAGGTTAGTTCATTAGCATGGTAGAGATTAGCATCAACTTGCTAAGAATAGCGAGGAAGCAACGAATTACAGTTGAAATAAACTATCTGTCGCCTTTAAGTTCTACCAATACTTACGTTGTTTTTCTGACACAATGTAAGATCTTTTATCCTGTGCAATAATTCTACACAGATAGTAGCTGAAATTAGATTCTGCAGAAAGAAATCTCCGTTGTGGCACAACGCTCTCTGCGTGGATCGTCCGTTTGGCTTTGAGCTCAAACAATTTGAACGAAAACTGGGAGGAGTCTATGACCACGCTCATTGGTCAATCCTGTACCGTCTCGTCAGAAAGGCGTTGCTATGAAAATAATTAAGCATTCACAAAATATCAATTTGTTTATTTGTTTTTTTACATGTATAAAAGCTTATCCACTCTTCTTATACCTAAATAATTTTAAAATGGCATCTTTATTTGTTTGGACTGCTAACTGGCTTGTGCTTTCTGTGAAGCAGGCTGGGTAATGTAGTTTAAAGTTATAGTTACCTTCCGGGTTTCATTCACGTAATCTATTGCTATGAAACCTAGATGCTATTAAAGTAATTTGTTTATTATCAGCTGTAATTTCAATAACAGTAGGTAGGGGCGAGGGATGTCAGAAGCTTCTCTTAACTGTTATTGCTGTTGGTCGGACTACATTTACCGTCGTCCCGCAAAACGCGCTTCCTGTGTTTTGCTTGACGTATGTGAGATATTATAGAGGCTGAACTTGCTCTCTTCTCTAGTCGTTTAAATATGATTTTGGAGAAGAACAGCTCATGTCATCACTGTATTTGTGGTCAGTTTTAGTCTTAAGTGTTGTCACTTAAGTGGTCTATTGCCTTGTGTGTATAGTCGGAGCAGAAACTGTCAGACTCGTTATGAATAACCGCTGCTGTGGGTGCGCTTCAAAGTTCACTCTGTTCAAAAAAGAGGTGTGTTTGGTTTAAGATTTTGTTATAACGAAGCGTTTTGATTTACAGGGATGCATTATGTTATTTATTGAGTGTTTGTGTTGCAGGTGGGCTGCAAAAACTGTGGGCACTCCTTTTGTACTGGCTGTCTGTCGTACAGTGCGGCAGTGCCCCGCTTTGGAAACACTCAGCAGAAGGTGTGCAGGCAGTGCCACGGCAACCTAACAAGGTGTCCACCTGCACTACGTTTAGTTTGACTTATGATGCATTGATGGGTGCGCATGTCTTTGAAATGGGTCATTGGTGGAGTAGCAGTTAGGGACTAGGACCCATGATCAGAGAGTGGGTTTGATTCAGGGATGGGCAATATTTCAAAAATAGAAAATCTTGCAACAGTTTTCAGGACACACAATATGTCATGGTATTATTATTATTTTTTTCTTTTTACATTTTTTACAGTTAAAATATAGGAGTAACCAGTAGCTCTAACATGAACACAATGTGTTTCATTAACATCTCTACACTGCACTAATTCCAGTTAAACAGGACTGAGAATGACTATGTTCTCATAGTCTTTTTTTAAAGAAACATATTTTCTTAACTGTTCAGGGTATTTTAAATAGTGATGATATCATGCTGTACTCAGTATAGAATATTTTGAAGTAATCTTATCATGATAATGATATATATTGTCATACTGCCCATCACAGTTCATAGACCCCTACCTAGTTCCTAGTTAATCTGAGGTACCCTTGAGCAAGGTACCATCCCTGTTATTGCTCCACAGGTACCGGGTATGTCTGACCAGCTATCCACTTAGGTGCTCCATTTTGTTGAGGTTCACTGTATGCTTCCATGTGTTCACAATGTACCATAACAATAGCAACTGTTTTCATTCTTAGTGGAAAACCAAATGATGCTGCGAGATGGTCCCCTCCTGAAAACTACAAGAAGTAAGATGTGAAAAGCTCTTAAGATGTGTGAAGTCCCTTCAGTTGTATCTGAAAAGCTGAACAGTTTTCCTGTAATTCATGTTGTTAAATTGTCTAGCAGTAAATCAAGGTGACCTAAGTTGTGATATATTCTCAAAGAACTGCAGCTCTTCTGTGGGACAGCAGTTCAGTTACTTGCAAAACCCCTCAGATGAGTGTTTAAACCACTTATGGTTATACTATGTCAAATTCCCTTTAATTCCTAATATGATAAACATGAATATGAGATGACCCTGTGATGGGCTGGCGACCTGTCCAGGGTGCGTCCCCTGTCCTCACCCTGTGTGCGCTGGATTGGACACCAGCACTCCCCCGCGACCCTGTTTGGGACAAGCGGCAGATAATGGATGGATGGATGAATATGAGATGAATGTTTGTGACAGGTGGAAGTCTCCTCAGTATCGGCCATTTTCATATCTTATGTCTCATTTTGCAGGCGAGTGGCTGCTCTTGAAGCCAAAGAAAAAAATCTGAATCATCCTTCAAAACAGAGAAGTGAAAATAGCAGCACACCGGCTCTAATTTCAACCAGAGGTTTAAGTAAGGAGGACCAGATTATAGCAGCAAGACTTCAGAAACTAAAAGATGAATCAAAGCCAAGTAAGTCTGGCATGGTGAACAGCAAAACTGTGATGAACCACACCATCCAAAAGCTGCAGGTACTTTTTTTTTTTTCTTTTCATATGCAGAGTCTATACCATCTGAGAAAGAGATTGAGTCTCGCCTTGCTGCTTTGAAAACACCAGACCAGCCAGTACCTTCTGCAAAAGAGATGGAAGACCGTTTGGCTGCCTTACAAGGAAGAACGCCTCCTTCTCAAGCTCAGCCCCCAGTAAGTACCAAGCAAACAAATTATAATGAAGCCAGCAAAAAGCTGGTTCCAGATCCTCTACACATGGCAAGCTTTCTAGAACACTCACTATTTGAATACTTCATAAAAGACTTGATTTAGGTCAGTGGTAGAGGATCTGTAACCAGCACCAACATATTGGTGTCACAGTTTCATAATACAGCATAGCTTTTTTTTTGATACCTATGTTATTTGTCTTGCTGTTGCTCAAACAGTGTGTCTGTTAATTATAATTAAGATACCACAATATTGTGTTATGGCCATATCACCGAGGCTTTTGTATTTTCATTTGTCTTTTCAGATCTTTAAAAAAGTGTTTTTATTTTTTCTTAGTTTTCATTATATGTGAAACATGTATGTCTGCTTTTTGAATGGTACTTTTTGCAGGTTCACCAGCCACCTCATACCAGGACTCAGACTGAACAAGCCAATGAGTTGCTCACACAGATGACAGAGGAAGTTGCCATTGACAACCAACATTCTCCAGAGGGTAGTTATTACACTGCTTTATTTAATGCAAGCATGTCAAACGTCTGTCTTGCTTTTACCGACCCAATTGATTTCATGACCCAATTGTGAAGCTCTTTGTGAGGTGTGTTAAAGCAAACACCTCTGAAACTAGGTTATGGTTAAGGAGTTCAATGCTCATATCTGATTGTGAAATGTTGGTTTTGTTGGAAAATTAACGCAAATAACTTTTATGATAGAAACAAGGCTTCAAAGTGAACTTTGTAAGTGTAAGTGTTGAATAATAGGTATCATTTAGTCATCATGCTCAGATGTTGTTTTGTTTTTTGTTTTTTTTAACCTTTTTTGTTTTTTTCTTCTTTTCACTCAGTCCCTTCAGCTGCTATCTCAGAAGGTCAAGTCAATCCCCTGAATGATCTCAACAAGTTAGAGACTGGGACAGTTGATGAAAATCTGGATAATGAGCAGCTGTCAATCCAGCAAATGAAGGAAGAGAAGAGTCGTCTGTTGGCTGAGGCCATGGAGGAGCTTAGACACGAGGAGCACAACCAGGAGCAGCTTCTTCAGATGGCCAAGAGGCTGGCCACGCTGCAAGGACAAGATCCAGATAAAGGTAAACTGATGCTTGTGAGGGCTTGCATGTTTAAATTAATTAATTTAAAAACATTTTGTTGAAAAATCTTGTTTCTGGTCATTTGTTTAGGTACACCCATATTTTGGATCATAGCATGTTAGGTTATTTTTGTTTTTTCAGTCACTATGAAAGACCTCCAGCAGCCTGACAGTGATGAAGAAACAGAGGAGGAAGCAATCAGCAGAGTTCTGAAAAGGGTCTGTAGACATTGCCTAGAATATCAACTGGCATTAGTACTACTAGTATTATTAGTATTCATTGATGAAGACCTAAAATAGTACATTGTTGTGGTCATATTAATGTTATCTTTGACACTATGCTCCTGAATCCAATAGCTAGCAGCAAGACAAATTCTTTTGAGTGATTGCTTTAGATGCACTCTGTTCTGCACTCTTTATCCTTTTAATCAATGATCAGAACTCCAACAGCACCATCATTTGAGCAGGTATTATTTTGGTGGTTGATTGTTCTCAGTACAGCGGTGACATTGACATGCTAGCATCATGTTAGTGGGTGTTGGTGTTTGTGTGTGCTTTACAGAGCTGATAAAAATCAGCAGCGTTTCTGAGATTTTAAACACACATTTTCACTGCTGGAATCAGAATAGTACATCAACCAAAATTTTCCATTTAGGAATTTCTGGGCTGAGACTTATTACCATTGAAGGGTTGGAAGATGATTAACACAAGCTATGCAGCATCATATTAACTAACTTGATTATATTTTCAAGTAGACCGATGGGTTAGATGTGCATAAGAGTGAAGTGAGTGGTCAAAGTGTTTATAAACTACAGCATGGAAAATGAAGTTGAAGTTAAAATGAACTGCTTAGTTACAAGGTAGATCTAGCTAATGAAGTGGCTCATCAATGTATTCAGCAGTTTGACTGGGCATGCTGTGCTTTTACTTTGATTTCCAGCTGTCAGAAGAAGCTGCTTTGGATGAGGCCACTGGTTATAACATCCCTCCTGAACATAGCGGTCCAGAAAATAAGGAACCATCCAAACCCCAATTTAAGAAGAAGCAGGTTACACACACCCCATCTAAAACACAACCTGTACTTTTTGTTTGAGCCAGCACAGAGCACACCAGGGCATCAGCAAACAACAGTGTTGATTCAACACTATATATTTTGGTCCCACTGCAACTGATGACACACATTTGTTGTAAAGCACACTTAATGCAGCGATATTTCAAATGAAAATCTCTGACTTAACAGTATGTTGTTATTGTATGCTGCATGGCCTACTGCTGTTTACAGCACATTTTAACAGTACCTCTGTTCTCACTTCATCTTTATAAACTACGGGTTAAAATATTGACCAAGAATTACTTTTTATCATAGTCTGGGCTTGCAAGCTCTGCTTCTAGTAAAAACAGCATGGCTCGAGTTTTCTCTGAAGCTTGATGATTTGTATCGATGGGATTTTCTGCAACTGCTGGCACTTTTGCATTTCCAGTTGTTTTAGAGAATCTACTCGAACAAAAGTGAACTGTGAGCAGAGTCTAACATGATACAAAAAAATTCTATTTTTTATTGTTTTGAGTAAAAATGAGTGATAGCATTGTTTGTAGCATTAGGTTTGAACCCCTGAAGATGTGCTGTGGTTGGTGGACGATTCTTTAGGACTGGGCCATCCTTGGATCTGACTAGTTTGTCAAGCACATCCAATAGACTACTTAGGACTAAGACTGGATTTTGAATCTCTTTGTCATGTTGCACAAAACATTCCTGATTCATTTGGCAGGATGGATTATTGAAACAAAACACTGCCATTAGGTTTATAGGTGCTAACTGTTAAATTAACATTTATAAGATGTATAAATATTGCCAACAGCACATTGCTGTTTTTGCTTGCCTTCTTTCCATAGTGCAAGCTGCTATCTCGTCTCTATGCACTGGGAAGCTGTGTGTTCAACAGTAGTTCTTCTGTGGAATTGGACCAGATACAGCTTTGCATAGTCTTTTTTTTGCAAGGTCTTCCTTGACCGTGCGATCAAACTTAATGATGAACGGACCAATACAAATGTTCCTATAAAGTATTGCTTTTATATTACATTGAAGGTTATGGTTATGAAGGTTACCAGTGAATGTTTTTTTTTCTTTCCTGAATGATATTCTTTATAATATAATTTATTTTAGGGGTTAATTACATGCTTTATGCTGAAAATGTATCCAGAATCCACTGATAGAACCTAAAAGTGCTTGTAGTTGTGGAACCATTGTTTTAAGCCCTGTGTTGGTATTGAAGGTTTATATGACTAAAATGCCAATGTGATGCTTCCAGCTAAGTTTGTTAATTATTTTTGAAATTCAGGTTTGTGCCATAAGGGGGCGCAAACATCACCTATAACACCTTCGAACTCTAGAAATGTGTCTGCTGCCTTTGAGCAGAATATGGCAAGAGAAGATGCATATTAATAAACAAAGCTAACACTGCTTCCTCCTTGCACTAAGGAGTGTCAGAAATGTATTAACATATTATATATGAATTCCAGTTTTTTTTTTTTTTTTTTTTTAAGGTCCCAGCTCAGTTGTTTAAATCCAAACCTCCAGCTACCACCACTGTGAGCAAACACTCGGATAGTGAAGGTGATGATGAGGAAGAGTTGCCATGGTGTTGCATCTGTAATCAGGATGCCACCATTCGATGTCACACATGTGACCGTGACCTATACTGCAACCGCTGCTTTAGGTAAAATACCTTGCTAATGGTGTCTGTAGCTGAAATGTTGTTTCAAACAGTGTGAATCATGTTTTATTCATTATTTTATATGAGCAAGAGTAGAAATACTCATGCACAGCCTTGACACATCACTCCTTTCCTTTAAAAAAAAAAAAAAATTTTTTTAAAGTAAATCAACTGTATTGTATTCAAAGGTTTAAAAAAGCATGATTTAATTTGCTTATGATTTAAGCAAAATGTGCTGTAATTAGCTCCAGGCATAAAGGGGCCTTTGTTATTACACTGTGTTCATTTTGGCAAAGGTGCCACGCACGGGCACAGTTTCATGTATTTGTATTTATATTATTTCATATTGTGTTTAGTTTCATTTTCATCTCTTTTATGCATAGTACAATAACCTGTATTTGAGTTTGAGTTCACTCAGAATAGTTCTACTTGTAATCATGTGGAAAACCCAACATCCATAATGGTGCTACAGTGACATTGAAACATTATTTGAAAGTGATGAATCTCTCCTTTTGTTTATTACAGCAGTATTCTTTTTGCTTTTGTTCCCTCAGGGAAGGCCATGACAAATACGATCGAAAAGAACACCGTACATCCAGTTATACGGCACCTAAGAAGGCCAAGAAAAAGACATAATTGTCTGGGATTAACAATGGTAGTCAGCTCAGTCAAAGATGAACACTGTTTCTTGTTGACAATACTGGCCATTTAAGTAGTTCATTTTATCAAATATCTAAACATGCTTTCTGGACAGGTCAGAATTATCCAGCACCTTGCAAAACTGCATATTGTTCTTAACAAGCACTAATGACCTGGTGAGTAAGTGAGATTAGTCAGCACAATGTTAAATGTTTAGTTTAACTCCACAACACTGGCTTATTGCTTGCACAGCAACCTTTTTGTTGGTTTGTGGATTATACTGATCTTAAAAAAACTAAAATAAAAGGAGTAAACCTAAAAAGATTATTTGGTTTATAACATTTTAAGAAATGTAAATTAATTGTGTTTAACCATTTGCTGAAGTCATATTCATCCTCTAAGGAAAGAATTTTTGCTTTTAATGGACCTTAATTGATTGACATTAAAACCCATTAAAGTAAGAAATGCTGATTTCAGAAGAAGTGCTTTTCCATAACCGAGAACTCATCACACTTAACGTTCTGGGTAAAAAACAAAAGTGAATTTAAAATGGGCCATATGTTTTACTTTTCCCCCCAAATATATTAAACTCAAAATAAATGTGTTTTGCTTTTTTGGATAATTTTTTATTTTATTTAGAAAATCAATAAAGCTTATAGGAGTCCTATATTCTCTATATAAACCTGTATTTAACCCACTAATGGAAAGAGTTATCACTGTGCAAATATTTGGTTGATGGCAGTTCTGAGCACAGCAGTCATGTATGTGACCTCGATACAGGTTTGTCAATTATAGCAGGATTTGCATAAATAGTTTCGAAACACCTACCAAGTTCGTATACTAACTATGTCTTCCTGTAGCATTTTTTAGGAATTAGTTTTTGACAACAGGACATCTGTTGGTTGGATATTTATAGTTAGTAGCTTTTTATCATACTGGCACAATACACATTCACATCCCACTACCTTGTCAGCGGCACTACTGTCCCTGGAATTATTCACCACATAAATGCTGATTGGCCAGCAGATGGCACGGTGAAGCCAATAACTGTAAACTTACAAAGTGCACCTTATTAAAAGATGTACTTAATAAAGCTACCAGTTCGTGTGCTACCAGGTGGGTGTATCTAATGTTCTGGACAGTGTAAATGTAAATACCAGTCTTGTTTTTTTTTTTGTTTTTTTTTACAGGTATTCTTTTTTTTATAGGAAATAACCAGATGAGTCACACTTTGTCCAGGTGTCTCACTGTACGATCACAGGCACCTTTGATTCCGCAGAACCAAACAGTTAATAGAGTTGTAAGAAACATGAAACACGACCACCACTGAACAAAACAGTTTAAACATCAAGACTGGGCCAAGAAATATCTTAAGACTTAAGCCTTTAAGGACTGATGAGATGAGAGTGGCAGACCAGATGGATGGGCCTGTGCCTGGATCAGTAACGGGCACAGAGCTCCACTTCCACCCAGGCACCCGCAAGGTGGAGGTGGGGTACTGGTATGGGCTGGTATTATTAAAGATGGTTGGACCTTTTCGGGCTGAAGATGGACTCAAAATCAACTCCCAGACCTACCGCCAGTTTTTAGAAGACACTTTCTTCAAGCAGTGATTCAGGAAAAATGTTCCATTTTTATCATTCTTTCATTTTTAAGGTCTTTACTGATCACGCAGTGGAGAACTTCCATGCATGTTATGGAGCAGGACGATGCTCCATCACATGCATGGAGGTTCTCCACTTCGTGATCAGTAAAGACCTTAAAAATGAAAGAATAATGATAATAATGCCCCCTTCCTCACCTCATCTAAACCCTATTGAGAACTCGTGAACCTTCTTAAATGGGAGATTTTTACAGGGAAGGCAAACAGTCCATCTCTGGGAGGCTGTGGTTGCTGCTGCACAAAAAGATCGTCAACAGATCAAGAAGCTGACAGACTCCATGAAGGGAAGGATTATGATGGAAGAAGGGTGGATATTGGTCACTGATTTTGTTTTTTTTAAATGTCAGATATATAGTACTGTGCAAAGGTTTTAGGCAGGTATGGGAAAAATGCTGAAGACAAAGAATGCTTTCAAAAATGGAAGTGTTAATCATTTATTTTCATCAATCAACAAAATGCAGTGAATGAACAAAAGAGAAATCTAAATCAAATCAATTCTTCTAGGTACACTTGCACACAGATTTTGAAGGAACTCGGTTGGTATGTTGTTCCTTGGAGAACTAATCAAAGACCTTCTATGGATGTAGGCTTCTTCACATTCTTCTGTCTCTTCATGTAATCCCAGACACACTGACGATGTTGAGATCAGGGCTCTGTTGGAGCCATAGGAATTGATGCTGGTTTGAAGGCAAAAGGTAGTAACACCAAATATTGATGAAGATTTTTCTTTTGTTCGCTCACTTTGCATTTTGTAAATTGATAAAAATAACAATCATTATTTATATTTCTGAAAGCATTCTTTGTTTACAGCATTTTTTCCACACCCGCCTAAAACTTTTGCACAGTACTGTATGTCAGATGTCAAATATATGTAAGAAATGTTAATTTGTACATTTTGAGTTGTTTATTATTTTCACTGTAACAGATGAAAATAAACAAGTAACATGGGAAAAAAATATTAATTTTTCATTAAGTTGTTTAATAATACACATTAATAGTTACGAATAGTTCAGGTTTCAGGGTAATTAACAGTGTGGACTGACTAGCACTGTAATTGTTCCAGATTAAAATTAATTCTCAAAATAATCACTTCCCTAATAATCATGCACACAGTGTATATCAGTCGCAGTTTGAGTGTTTGAGTGTCATGCAGAGATTAATTACAACTGTTTTTATACAAAAAAAAATTAAAACTCCATGAATGTCAACCATGGGCTTGAGGGAATGAAATGAAATAAAAAATAGGGTGTGGGATCTTTAAATGGAAGAAAAATGCTTTAAAAGAGAGCTGCGGCTGTGACCATCACAGAAAGACTGAAAGAAGGAACTGGAGGGATGAGTGGAAGGGAAGTGCCCGAGCATTAGCAGGGCATTATTGATCGACTCCGGGGACGTATAGGTAGAGCTTATCTACAGTGAAGAATCCATTAAGGTGCTATTCCTCCACTTTATTTTTTCTATTAGTCCCTGCACTTGAGCAATATACCAAGCCTGGGTAATGTATGGATGCACTCATAATGGACTGTGTATCTCATCCGGATACACAGCGAAACACTTTTGAAGACACTGGCAGGAAAGGGATGTTTCTTGCTAAACTGACAGTCAACAGTTGAGTTTTGGCTTACTTTTTATTGTAGCTTGGCTCATGCATTTGTGGTATTCAGTAACCATGACCTTCAATGAAGTTTCACTTCAACTGCAAGTGAACCTGTCTGGTTCAGGATGTGAAAGAAGAGGAGAATGCCTGCAATCATACATGTTCAGACAACCACACTGAACACTTTTTTGAAAACTGTGACAGTGCTGTTGACCTTAAAACAATGATCCGTTGATCCATTTACCGACCAACAGTAGAGTGCTTGTCTGCAGCTCTAACTTCATTCATGCTGTAATGATTGACAAGAAAACAGAGAAGCCTTTCAGAGCCTGGGTGCTCAAGATGTTTGAGGTTTCATAAAATAAATCACTTAAAAGTCAATAGGAGTCGTGGCACATTCTCCTTCGGTACCATGACGTCTTAGGGAAGGTCCAGGCTGATTCTACCCCTTTCAATCATATCAGGGCTTTTTGACATGAAAAGATTTGATGCTGGATGATTAATCACTTTGTATTGTGACTGCATTGGCACATTCACATGCTTAAATAGAAAAAAAAGATTTGATGACCAATGCAAAAAGGCTGAAAGAAAGAAAAAGGAAGGCAAAAAGGCCAAATTAATAGGTGGAGATGGTGGGCATTAAAGTAAAACGTCACCAAAGAATAGACACATTATTTCTTCCATTATACCCAGTTATGAATCACCTAGTCTTAAAGAAAGGGTCCAGCTTGTCCTCACTGATCAGCTATAGCTGCTATCATGCTCATGCCACTGATGTGCTGAGAACTGCTCACCTACTTAACATCATAAGTGGTGGTCTCTTTCCATTGATAGATAAATCAGATCTACACAATTTCCCCTTTTTCTCTCAGGTGTAATTGACCAGCCAAGACATGTTTGGATTCTAAATGTTCCTTCATTACTTCAGCTACATTCAGCTACAAGGCTAGGATCAATTATTATTATTAACAAAAATAAATGTGACTTATGTTTGGTGTGGGGAGCTCATTATTTGTTTGGTTAATTGTCTTGCCTTCTTGTCAAAGGAGATCATGGAGGCATTATTTTAAAAGCAAAAAAGAGCTATTTTTAGGGTTTATGAAATCAATGACTTTGTTGATTTATTTTTTCTTGATGCATTTGTTGAGTCCTCATTTCAGTGAAAAGAGCTGTCCATGATGGCTTTACTGACACTTGAATGATTTTTATGTCTGATGTCATGTTAGTTGAGGAAGTCTGGCAGGAAGAAAGGCTGTTCTTTGCTTTCGGTTAATTATCTTATATTTTTCAAAGTTATCTTTAAGTAAAGTCAGATTTGTGGGCATGCCTTGTTTATATATTACTAAAAGTAATGTTTGAATGTGCTTTATGGATCTTTACTGTCCAGTGTTTTGTGTTTCAGTTTCCCAGTCTGGCCTGTAATTATGATATAAATAGAAATGGTCCCTAATAAGGTTTTTACATATACACAGACCCTGAGGGATCTTCTGTAATTGGTGATTCTGATCAGTTTGTAGTGAGTCGTTACATACAGAGTAATCCAATAGTGGTTCTGAAGTGTTCCTTGATACCAATCTTCATGTAGTGCTCTTTCTGCAGAGCATGTCCACTGAAGCACTCAGATTAATGTGGCGTAAAGATTTTACATAAACAGTTCCATGTCATATTAATGGTATTCATTTCAATTAAGGCTTTAGTTGATGCCACATATTTCATGTTATTTTGGCCTGTTATTACTTTAAAGGTTTCATTAAATTGGCAGAATTACAATGAACTTTGATGTATATTTAAGCATTGATAATAGGTCAGTATGTGTGGGGTGACTGGGTATGAGATGAAATATCTTGTCTAATACAACCAGGCATTTGAACTAAGAAGGGGAGAAAGTTCCTTTTTGATTTTAGGTTTTAAAGACAGAGTGTTAAATCCTCTTATCTTCATAAAGGTGACTTTATAGAAATATATCCTTATGTGATTAATTTTATTCCCAATAATTTTTTTTTACATTTCCGTTATAATAAAATAAATTTTAAAAAAACTGGGATCTTCAAATGATTAAAAATAACTGAAAGGTAGTATTTTTTGAAGAACATACTTAGCACTGCAACTGCTCTTTTTCAAACCCTTTTTAAAAGCCTAAGAAAGCATAAATTTTACATAGTTAAACTTCTTTTTCATATCACTAGTTGCCGAAGCCCCAGGGCAGAGTATATGCCATCTGGGAAGGCTGCTGAACTGCCAGCAGAAAAAAAAGTCTCTGCTGACACAGAAAGAACAAGAGTCTTTTTTTTCAACTCTGTCATAGAAACCAGACTTCCGTGCCTGACTACTTGAGACTGGTATTCTCTCAGATCTCAGGTGGTTCGGCTACTGCAAACTGCTAAAAGTTTAACAGTTAACCAAGCTGAGAAAAGATTACACAACACAGTTAAACATCAACAGCAGACTAGACTTGAAAAGTTATTCTTTATGATCACATTCAATTCTTTCCAGAACAAAAAAAATATATATAAATAGGCAACCAAAATTGTACAAGTCACAAAAAAAAGAGTAATAGACAATACAATTGCATCTATAATGCAATCCTATGTGTGCTGGAAGAAGTTGTCAGAACTGTACATAAACAGTAATACTCAAAAACAAAATTAATGGACAGCTCCCTTATTGACCCATTTGTGCCAAGCACTCATCAGACAGACAGGGTTTGGATTCTGGGCTTGGGACGGGCTTATTCACATTATCTTGCCTGTGGATTTTCAGCTATGACTATTTCTTGAGGGGTCCTGACATCTTGCGAAGGCCTTTCATCCGATAAAGCAACCCATTGATAAAGTCCTGAGAAAATGGAAAGAGTTTTAAGGAAGCAGAACATTCTCACTTCAAACTTTCTTGAAGACATGTATAATGTCCCTCAGCAGATCACCATATAAAGCAATATAGACATTTCTGCTTTTAAAACATTTTTTTTTTACACATTATCCTTACTTGACACTGAAAACAAAACATACTTAATACTATAAAAACAGAATGCATGTAGTTCATTGCTTAAGTGACCATTTCTAAGGCTTCTGTTTGGGGCCTCTACAAAGCCTTTTTTAAGGTCTTTTTTTCTGTTTTTTAAGGCTTCTGTTCGCAGTGTCATGCAGATAATGTTCTGGTTTACTACCATTACATTATGAATGTACAATGGGTCTCTTAAATGAAAGAGAAAAAATTATTGTACCTCTTTTGGCTTTCCACATTCTTGCAAAAGCTCCTGGTAAGAAAAAAAATTAAAATGTACAGTCAAGTTAAAGTACAACACACACATTTTGGGGGACTTCACATACCAAGCAATAGCTGCACATCTCATATAAACTCATTTTAAATAATGCTTGTCTGCAGGGCTTTTTTTAGAGACCATTGTCAATCTTTTTTATTAGGAAGTTTCAATCTTTTCTCTTAGTAAGGATTACATAACCATTTCAGGCCCAATTTGTGAGGCACTGCAGGATTGAAATTTGCTCTGAGTTTTCCCTGGTGATGCGTAGCCATGCTTTACTTATTCCCACTGGGCTCTGGTTGTATACATTAAGCACTGAAGATGTTTTCTTGTAAAAAAAATACAAACAGGTAGGTGAGCTGCCACTTCTCATTTGATTCAGTAAAGAACTGCAATATTTTGTTTAGAATATTTTTGTGGAAAAGACATTTTTTTAATCTAACATAATCTAACAAAAAAAAAAAACGGTTAACGGTCTGCCCCCTTCAATATGTTGGAATTATTACTTTAAAATAAATCTATTTCACCTCATTAAAAGTGATCACTATTTATCAGCCATATAAATCTTTCAGCGCTAGTGAATAAACAAGCAAACTCTGGACAGCAAGCATGTCTCGGCTAAGAAGAAGACTGCAAAGTTCATTTTTGAGTGAGCCTTTCCTATAAAGTTTAGGATGCTGACTTTTTATCTGTGTTTGGTGAATGTCTGAAATCTCCTATTTCAGAAGAATAAAGATAACTGATAAAATCTTCAATAACCATAATATGGAATAAAGCAATTTGTTGGCTTCAGTGTCCCTTAAAGCCAGAGTAAGGATTGAAACAAAATGAACAAACATAAACATTTGGTTGCTAGGCCACACCTTTTTTTATTGTTAAAAACTATGATATTCTCTTCCCTTTCAAACCTGTTGATTTATTTCTCAGTTAATTTTATGGACTCTGCAAATCTGCAATAACATGCAATGAAAATAATAATGTAAAAAAACAATTGTCCTTCTGTTTCTACATGCCCATTATGTGTACACTGGTCAATAACCATCAGCAAATATAGTTCACAGTATACAAATCTTCTCTGCCACACCTGGGCTGAAGTCATTTCTACAGTGCCCAAGTAAGGATAATATTCCTCTGACCCTGAATTCTAGTCACGTGTTGCATTATTGTAGTATTATAGTAGATAATTTGGTTGTAAATATGCTGTTACACATGGTGTAATGCAATACACTGAGTTAACCCAGAAAGTAGTTTGTCAACCAAAACACATTGCTTCTTAGGTTTGGTACTGGAGCCATGACGCTAATATGGTCATGAAAGTCTGTCACCACAAAGGTTTTTAGTGACATCAATGTCTATTAAGTTAGTCTTAGGGCTCCATTTCTCCATTATTCAGATGTTTCAGCCTCATGATGGCCTATAATGGCCTTTCTTTGGTCTTTCTTATGGTCTTTCTTATGGTGAAAGAACATCATAGCCATCTAGATTTCACATCTACTTTCAACTCTAGACCTTTTGCTAGCTTTCTTGTTCATGCACTAATGATGTCATGACCAAGAATAAACTATGCAGTCAACAATTATTACTAGTAGCCAACAAAAGGAAGCTTACGTAAAAAGGGACGTGATTCCTCATGGAAATCCCTATCATCAGTGATAGTCACAACAATATCACCATCCAAATGCTTTTTTTTTTTTATAGAGTTCTCTTTTATACAGTTTGTACTTAAAATAATGATTCTTCTTTTCAGTATAAATTGGCTCCATAGTGTGAACAAGAACTTACATATAGTCTAGTCCTCTGTTCTTCATCTGAAAGCTCCAGAAGTTCATCAATGTCAATCTCCAACTCAGGAATCTCTTCTTCCTGGGAAGAGCATGAATATGATGTTAGGATGACAGTTTTTTCAATCAAATTCAAATAATTCATTATTGTTGCACAGAAAATGCTTTGGGAGACAGTCCATGCCACATAATTCAACTGCAACTGCCAGACAGAAAAACAGATTACAATGGATTAAGGAAAGAAGGATTCATTCATTTGACTACTCTGTTTTGCTCTGTAGATGATTTTTGGTTCTTATCAGAGAGTTGAAAAAAATGGAACACAAGATGTGAGTGAAAAATAAAGCATTATCTTAATTAGCAACTTATTAAACATAAAGTAATGTACAAATGTTCTGAGTACTCCTCATATCATTATATTTAAAAAGGAATCACACTGTTGGGGAGAAAACAATCAATCTTCTCTTTAGCATACTGAGGGAATTAAATAAAAGAAAAACAAATGCTGTAAAGCACCTGCAGATGCTTCAGTAACAGGGTTCCAGTCACTCAGCATTAATCACCTGCACCTATTTCTTCACTTCTTTGTGCCTTAAGTTAGATGGATTTGTTCTGATTGAATAATTCATATGTAGATCATTGTGTGTAGTCTGGCTCTTTGGAATTAAAATCTGAAAAATGAGGGGTAGACTTGACTGTAGAGTATATGTTTTTATAATTTCTCACAATTAAACCAGGTTTTGCACAAAGGAATAACAGAGGAAAATGCTAAACATCAGGGCTGTGCTTGGTTAGCAAGGTTTTTTCCTTTCACATAATAGTACCAGAGGTGCTATAAATGCTTCTTATTCTTATGATTCTTATAAAATTATGTCAGATCAGTTTCACTACCCATTGTGTTCAGACGCTGAAATGCAGTTTCATAACCTCATGAGGACATAAACTTCATGACACAGCAGCACATGTATTAGCTTGTAAAGTTTGTAAAGTCATCATTGCGAGCTTTTCGCATTTCGTTCTTTATACTTGACTGACCTTGAACAATCTATGTAGCACACAGTTCATATCCATGTTAATAACTTTCTGTTTGTCTGTTTTTTGCTATATGCTTTCTTTTTGCTATATTACTCTATGCTACATGCTTTTTTACTTTTAATGAAAGTATGAATATTTTATATACTTTAAAGTTTTCTTTTCTCTGTCCAGAAATTAAAATGTGAGATTTGAAATGGAAGGCTAATAATTAAGTCATTATAGAAGAGCATCTGTTCCTTTTTCTATTACCTTATACCCATCACAACACAGCAGAATTCAAGCCTTCTGAGCCAATACAAACTGAAGCCCTCTGTAAGGAAGGCATCACTTTTCCTGAAGCACTGAAGGCCAGAATTTCATAAGTTACATGGAACATATATAAAACTTGCCTAACAATTGACATAAACCTATATTTACACTCCAACATTGTCATAACACTATTTGAGGGGGCACAACATCAAAATTGATTACAACAGCCTTTATTACACCTGACACTTGTTGGAATAAACCTTTCTACATTAATATGTTTGTGTATGGCAGTTTAGCATAGCATAGCTGGTCTCACTATGTAATGTAATACGTCTCTTTCAATCTCACTGGTACCTGTCTGTCAGAGATCAAACCTGCTACTCTTCTCCACCCATTCCAATCTACCTGTACTCTCTTCTTCATCTCTCTTCCACACTCTCCATTACTATGAAGTGCATATCTCAAGCAAAGAGCATATCTTTACTTTATCCACAGCAAACATCATAGTCCATGGGGACTCCTGTCTATCCCATCCATTACCATTGCAAACAAGAATTAGCTCAGCGCTGATCCTTAAATTAATGCTACCTCTACTTTAAATGCATCTGTCACTACTACTGCAGACCTCACCATTATCATACCACCCTCATACATATCTCACATTTACATTTACGGCATTTAGCAGACGCTCTTATCCAGAGCGACTTACTTGTCCTAATTACAGCGACAGTCCCCCTGGAGCAACTCAGGGTTAAGGGTCTTGCTCAGGGACCCAGTGGTGGTAGTGCCAGAGGTTTCGAACTGAGAGATTTGAACCGGGGACCTCTTGATCCAGAGGTCCATAGGCAAGTACCCTACCAATGGACCACCGCCACCCCGCATCTTGTACCTCTCAGATATAGTTCTCTGCTAATCCTGACTTCCTTATACAAATCAAACTCTTTGCTAGGCATCCTGTCATATGCTTTCTCCACCAAGGCACAATGCAACTCCTTCTGACCTTCTTTGTATTTCTCCATCAACGCCCTCAGAGCAAACACTGCATCTGTAGTGCTCTTTTTCAGCATGAAACCATATTGCTGCTCACTAATCATAAACTCTTTTCTTAACTGGGCTTCCACTACTCTTTCCCATGCTTCATGCTTTGGCTGATCTACTGAGCTACTGCACATTCAAATAATCCATCCAGATCCAATCCAGATATTCAAATGTAATAGGGAAAAAAGAAAAAATATATTGGTTTCCGAGTATATTATAAATCATTTAAAAAGATGAAAAGAGATTATCGTCTGGAAATTGGGCAGAATTTGGCATAAGATAAGCCTATTTTTCTCAGTGCAGCTACTTTTCAGTCACACACTACCTTCCTCTACTACTAGTGGATGATTATGATTCTGTTCTGGTAGTCTGAAGAGTATTTATTCCTTCCTTTCTTTACAGTAATTCATTCAATTAGTGTTTTGTGAAGCTTTTAGTCAGCCTAAGTTATATAACTTCTGAACTTCCATTTCACTAGGGCGGTACCTTTTCATACCTTATGAACTTCTGTTCACTAGGGCAGCGTGGCCAAGTGGTTAGGGATTAGGCCCCAGGACCGAAAGGTTATGGGCTCAAATTCCAGACCAGTACGTTACCCTGAGGTACCCTTGAGCTAGGTAATATCCCCATCAATGCTCCTAGGTGCTGGACATACAGTACTGTGCAAAGGTTTTAGGCAGTTGTGGAAAAAATGCTGTAAACAAAGAATGCTTTCAGAAATATAAATAATGATTGTTTATTTTCATCAATTTACAAAATGCTAAGTGAACAAACAAAAGAAAAATCTAAATCAAATCAGCATTTGGTGTTACTACCTTTTGCCTTCAAACCAGCATCAATTCTTATGGCCCACACAGAGCCCTGATCATCATCGAGTGTGTCTGGGATTACATGAAGAGACAGAAGGATGTGAGGAAGCCTACATCCACAGAAGATCTTTAGTTAGTTCTCTAAGATGTTTGGAGCAACCTACCAGCCGAGTTCCTTCAAAAACTGTGTGCAAGTGTACCTAGAAGAATTTATGCTGTTTTGAAGGCAAAGGGTGGTCACACCAAATATTGATTTGATTTAGATTTCTCTTTAGTTCATTCACTGCATTTTGTTGATTGATGAAAATAAATGATTAACACTTCCAGTTTTGAAAGCATTCTTTGTTTACAGCATTTTTTCCACACCTGCCTAAAACTTTTGGTGCAAAAGTGTGTGGATGAGTTAAATGCAGAGAATGCATATTGCTAAGGTTCACTGTGTGCTGTGTTTCACAATGACAGTCACTTTCACTTTTGAAAATATGATATTTAGAAACATATTGAGGTTAGATTTCAAAGATGAACAGGTTTAGGAAGGTTTAGAGGACTAACCAATGATTTCTTATGAGTACCCAAGCTCCCCTCCTCAGTCAGCATGTCGAGTCAATGAACCAAAGAAGAGACCATTTTCCATCCAGTAAGTTTAATGCAGCTTTCGCCGTCAGACAAAACCTGACACTGCAGCTTCTCCAGCCCAATGAAGAGCGACTCAATCAGAGAGAAGCTTCACTGAGCCCTGCTGTCCCCAGTGTGTCTCTCTGACTGATAAACAATCAGGGAAACTGGCCTCTGCCCACATATACACTCAGAGGTGATGGTGTGCCAACACTTTGGACATCAACAGCAAAAATCCCTAGGCTTATAATTTTCATAGCAAAACTCTATCATTGATTCAACTGTAATTGAATTCAAATTATTATTTGGCTTTTAGCTTTGACTAAGTTTCTTTCATCTGTGGCATTAACCCTCTCTCTAGGTCATGACCTTCATAAGTCATGAATGAGATTATGATAAAATCAGATTGGGTTATACAGGTAATAAGACAGCATCAGCATCCCCTGGGCATTTTAAACCCTGGGTACACATATTAACCACTATATCAGAAACATCTACCTTGTGGTTCGAGTCCATCTGATGGCATTCCCCGTTTTGGTTAGTTAAGCTGTAGCTCTTCATCAGTGGACAGTTTCTGATCATGCAGTGACTGCTGCCTGGAGGTGTTTAAAACTACCCACTAAAATGTGCAGGGATAAAACATAAATTCTGTAAACCTACCAAAAGTCCACCAATATACCTAAGCTATACCTAAGAAAATGACCAATGGCTTGCAAGTAAGGTGTAACAAATAGAATGCATACTCACATTTGCTTCAGACTGACTTGGAGCCCTTTAAAATAATCTTTTTAGAAATGATTATCTTCAAAGGATAATCCCCATTTTGATGACTTCTAGCTGAGTTTAAATAAAGAGGTACACACTGTAAGAGTGCCTAGTGTTGTTTTTGACAAGTCCTGACAAGTTGTCTGGATTGGTTACTCTTCATTTTTCAGCTAAGCAGTGTAAGCCTGATTAATTTCACAGACAAAATGTGAGAATACAAATATTTTCTTGCCATGTTCATGACTTTATTGTCTTTTTACTGACTTGAAAGAACACGACTTGGTTGTTTTTGAAGCATAGCCAAAATACCAATGGGATTCTATGGCTATGGCTTTGTTTCTCTTGGCAGTGTTTGTAAGTTACAATCTAATTAATTTTTTCTTCATGACTTAAAGAGCTGCAGGTTCTACTTGATTTAAGTGTTTACTCAATGCTGGCAAGGATTTACACATAACTCTCAGGATTTACAGTGGTAGAGTAATGCTAAGCATATTGTGAATGCAGTTATGTGAAAGAAAGCTGGCCATTAGGGGAACATATGTGCTAATTGCCAAAAATGGCAAGAGCTTATGCCTCTAAGCCATCCAAGCATGATAATTAGCTGTTTGCCAATTTGAGATATATATTAGGCTGCTACAATACAAATAAAAAACATTTCTGTAGAAGCTCTAGTTAGAGAATAAATCACTCTGGCAGAAGCTTTTTTTCTTGAGAACCACCTGGGTATGTGGCTCTTAAAACCAAAGGTTACTTAACAGTTCTTGGACATAAAATTTTTAAGAAAAACCTAAAAGATTTATAGATTGATTATGCTTTTAAACAGTGTTTCACACTTGTCTCATGTACAAGAGTGGTTCTTCCATGGCATTGCTCCAAAAACCCTTTTAGCTGTGGGTTAAGACTGTGTAGTTTGCTGGCTGTAGAATGCCTTCACTTCTGTTCTCACTGTTTGACACTCAAGGCTGCACTCAGGGGTGTTTTTGCTTTCATTTGATAGGGAGAGCAAGTGAGCAAGGCTAATCACTAGCTCTGTCTAGCATCTGAATGACAGTGCATGTGAAGTCAGATGAGAGTGGTTTACTTAAGTGGATCCATTACTGATCACATGGTCCTGCCGGGGAATTGGAGGGCGTTGTCACTGAAACATGTCATGGAGCAAAGTTTCTAAAGCTGCATTCCACTACCAATGCAGGAATCTGTGATGAGTATTGTAGCCCTCATCGCAGTAGTAGCCCTTTGACCAGATTGAAACAGTAATACTGTTTCTCACACTGGACCTTCTAATTTTTTGGTTACAGTGATTGAATTCAGAGAATCAGGTCATCTGATGGGATGAACTGCACTTTTAGAAGCAGAGTCCTTTCACACAGGCATTTTTCCAAACTATTTCCATGACTGGAATTCAGCTTAGATAATATAATATAATTAGAATATAATATAATTTCTATATATTTATTTATTTAATGCAAAGGTACGATGTCAGTCATGTGCACAGCTGCATGCGGGATCCTGTGAGTGGCCGCATACATAAGAAATGAGCATGAATAATTAAGCGGGTGACACAGGGGGCTGACTGTAAATGCTTCCACACGGAAGAATCGGCATACCCACAGCGTAACCTTTCAGCCAGGCCATGCAAAATTCAGCACCATTACCTGCCATGTGGACAAATTCGTGACCACTTCTATATTATAGCTAGTAAAGGGGACTAAAGATAATTTGGCCCAAAAGCAAATGTACATTACCAAGTGATCTTAAAAAAAAAAAGAAAAAGGGGGGGGGGGGGGGTGGCAACAGTAGGAGTCTGAATTTTGTCTATACTTTTGTCCATTTCAGGTTAGTAGAGCCTACACTACCAAGAGCAACTTCGGGTTTGAATACTCAATGTACTTTGACTGTGATGATAGTACATTTGGTTATACAGAACTGAAATCATCATCATCAGTATGCATCATCTTTTCCAAAACAATCAAATGCAAAGATAGGAGTTCCTGTGAAGAGCTACAAATGCAGACTTCAGATTAATTCTCATACTCTGCCATTAAAATATTCTGTGTTTGAATGTAAGTAAAATTCATCCACATTCTTAATGCAAGCGCTACAGCTGCAAAGAGGAGTACTAAGCGAAGCTAGCTCCTATGAAATGCAATGTCAGTGTGTTTATCAGAAATCAGCCTAGACTTTGTCAGACATGTTGAGGGAACACAAGCTGGTCTGTGCTGGTTGTCTGCAGCCACAGCAGCTGAGTAATCTGTACCACCCTGCAATCGTCATGTCACTGTCATGTTGCTGAAACCACAATGCAAGCATGTGTGGTGAATGGCCAGCAGCAAGCAACAGAAACCTTAAAACAACTCAGCATTGTCTTTGATGACATAGACACACTGCTAGAACAGTCCTAATTGCCAGGATGAAATTTTTCATTCCCTCTTAGCCTGTGCAAAACTATAAAGCAAAGATCTGAGGCCAAGCTTGTTACTGTGAAATAATTTGTTCATTTTTCCACAAATTTGTGTAATATATATATACACACATGCAGCAGGGGGCAGCTAGTGAAAGCGCTTGGGGAGCAGTGACAGGGACAGTACCTTGCTCAAGGGTACCTCAGGGCAATCTACTGGTGAGGGAATCGAACCCACAAACTTCCGATCTGGGGCCAACTCCCTAACCACTAGACCAGGGAATATGAACAGGGTAATTTGGGATGGACTACATTTGTTCCTTTCAAACCAACACTGGCACATGTTAATTACTGAAATTCAGTAGAACAATTTTAGAACATCAGTAATAACAGCAAAACACTGACTTCAAACCCATCATACAACAGTCTAGGCAGTAATTTAAACTGAAAATTCTAATGCGTCAAAGAAAGTTTCCTGGGGAAAAGCACTTCTATAACTCTCTAACTGATCTTCCGTGAGTGAAGCTCACACTCATCGCCTGGCTGCCTACAGTGGGCAGGCAGCTGCATGGCGTTGGCGCAGGCCCGCCTACATGACACTGTCAGTCTGCAGAGAACACACTGGTAATCAGCGGAAGTGGGAGGTGAAGAGACAGAGCTGGTATTTACAAGTCTCAGAGCAGCTTTTCTTACTTCTTCCATGGTCCCTGCCTTAAAATACTTAACTATATTAAGCTTCTGCACATTTATTCTCATACACATTTGGGCTTTGGGTCATTTGCATGATAGTCTCCTTGCCAGTAGTTGCTATGGTTTGGGGGTTGGAAAGGTGTGTTTTCATCATTTTTATCTTCTTGCTTGCGCTTCCCATTTCCTTTCCTCTTACAACCCCCCCCTCATGTTGGCCTGGGCCTTGTTGCCATGGTTTCCCGAGAGACAGCTGAGCGCCTTCACGCATCCCTCATGATCCCTCATGATTTTATTTTTCTTTCACCTCACCAAATAGAAGTGTGGGCGATGCTGTGGCCTATAGATACCCTAAAGTGTCTAGTTTTGCATATAAACGACCACCCAGATGGCAACTCATGCTGAGAGGTTGGCAGTAAACCTCTCAAGTTCTTAGATCTACTCAGACTCCAGCAGGAGGGGTCTGACCTTTTTTTTACCTGGGTGGGGGGGGGGGGGGGTGCTCATCTTCAGCAAACAGTCCATGCCCTGTAAAATAACTTGTATTAAGGAGCACTCATAAATCTGGATGCGTCACTTTAAAAATGCTCACCCCTCTCTTTATTAGAAACATCTAACTCTGAAATAGTGTTTCTGTGTTCAGAACTAATCCCTGGTTAAAAAGCAGTTCTTGGCTAACATAAATTGTGCATGCCATCAGATGGGCTACAGTCTAACTGTACACTAGCAAGGTGGAACCCCTTGTAGAGCTCAACTAGTGCATGTTGGGGACGGGGCACTAATCATGGCAGGCAAGTTCATAACATGCAACTGATGATCTAGTCAACAAAAAATAAAACAAAACATAAAGCCATTGTGATGAGTGAAGTGAAGAACAGGGCAGGACAAATAGCATGTTGGTCTTATAGAGCTTCCACACAACCTTTGGCAACAGCCAAACTGCCAACGTACAGAAAATTTCAAACCGTTTCAATCCTGTTTATGGATATTGTGTAATTGTGAAGATGGAAGAAGCTGAAAACACTTTATTTAAGCACTTTATTACTTATTGTTGAGGAATAGAGCTCAGTAATAAACTCCCTTCTCCACTTTATTCTGTTAAATCATTAACAGAACACACATAAACACAGAGCACCTGCAAAAGCCATGATAACCAAAAGCCTGCAGCAAGCTTTATAATGATCTATTATAACTACTAGTCTCTCTCTCTCTCTCTCTCTCTCTCTCTCTCTCTCTCTCTCTCTCTCTCTCTCTCACCTCACAGTCATACAGCAGATGCAGCTGTCCGTCAATCCACTCCTCAATGTCCAGTCTCCTCTGCAGGTCTTTGCGGTTGTATTTGACGGTCAGTTTGCCCAGTTTGCGATGAGGGGGCTCCTCCTCTTTGGTCTGAAACATCACCCTGGACTGGGTGCTTGGTTCCGACGCCATGCCTGCCCTGTCCACACACACACCTGCCACACACACACCACCCAGAGAAGTCGGGGAGCCGTCTCTCTCTCTCTCTCTCTCTCTCTCGCTCTCTCTCTCTCTCACTCTCTCTCCCTCTTGCTTTCTTGCTTTCTCTCCCTTCTTACTATCTTCCCAACAGTTCCTCTCTCTCTCTGACTGTCTCCCCTCTCTCTCTCTTCCTCTCCCTCTCTCCCTCTCTCTGTCTCACCAATTTGCATGCTCACCGCCTGCTCCCTGTGGAGGACTGTAATGAAAGACGGAGCGTGTGCGTGTGTGTGCGTGTGTGTGTGTGTGCGTGTGTGTGTGTGTGTGGCTTCTTTCCCAGTGTTTGTGGAGAGTGAGTGAGCATAGGTCACACAGAGACTGATAAGGTGAGAATTTCAGATGATTGACGAAGCATAGTGTCATACTGGTTTTTAAAGCTTCCATTAACCCTGAACTTCAGAGCAGATTACTACATATCCTACATATAACGGACAGAGGTAGTGGGTACTGGGATGGTGTGAAGATTTACTGACTGCATATAAGTGACAACAATTAACACCCTGAATAACTTCTCCACCTGTAATATATTGTATAATGCTGAAAGGAAATTATTAATCCTACTATTCTTGAAATCAGCAATAAAAATAAATAAATCAATAAATAAAACTGCCATGTAAACATGTGTCTTGTACTAGAGAGAATGCAGCTGTAGGCTATTTATGAAATATCTGCTTACTTTACATGCCAAAAGAGCATTGGGGGATTCAGAATTAGCTTAGAGGCTCTGTGCAATTTTCAGAGCTAATGGTGTTTTAATACAAGTTTAATATCCTGTGCCAGGAAGCAGCAGAGAGTAATGGATCAGGCCTTGCCTTGCTTTGATTAAATAGTGAAGGGAGAAGAGCCGTAAACTCTGCCTCCACATTGGCCCCGCTTACAGGATGTGGTTAGCTGACCAGTCAGCCATCATCTCCATAACCACCTGCAAGGCGCTGTGGAAGTGCTAACCTTTCACAAAGTCCACCTTAGCTTGTATGACGTTCTAGAAAGGTTTTATAAAGTATAGGCCCTGCCCTGAGGAAAACAGAATTTATTTCAATAAGCACAACAAAATATTGCAAATCTAAATATGGGAATCATTGTATTAGAATTGGATAGATTTTTAGATCTGATCACAACATCAAAACCATACTTCATGATGTATTTACTGTCCCCTGGAAGACATTATTATAATACTTTTAAAATGTTTATCCATCAATATCAGCTTAAGTGCACATAAAGCATATGGATACTAGCCTTTTCCCAAATTTGTGAAAAATGTCAGAATTAAATTAAAATCGCATTTTTGTAAAGATGTTTTGGTGAAAACTATACATTTGCAATATCCAGCCTTTTCACAAGTTGACTACAGGTTTGTTCATTTTTTCCTAATTTTAGATTCAGAAGAAATAATCTTAAATGCAGTTTTGTTTTTTTTTTTTGTTTTTTTTTTCCTTTTGGTTATGGTTTTCCAGGCTTTAACCACATCCTCTTTAACCGTTATTTGTTTTAGTGTCTCCACGTCTGGAAATAAATTGGTGATTGTCTTGGCTAGTCCAAAACTTTCCAGTTTTCACCCGATGATATCCTTTGTTAACAGTAGTGTGTTTAGGACCATTATGGTACAAGTTTCTCTCCATAAATATGGATAGAATCGGAAGACAAATAGTTTCTCTAGACTTTGAAATTCATTCTGCTGCTACCATTGTGAGAATGTAAAGTCATCAATTAAGATTATTAAGCCTCTTCCAGAGGCAACCATGCCAACCCAAGCCATGACACTGCTGCTATGTTTTCACTCATCAACATATCCTTTCCTTTTGCACTTAGTTCTTTATATCACTTTAATATAGATCAATCATCATCTAATCCTTCCATAAAACATACTGCTCTCACAATGTCTATTGCTCAGTTAGGTCTCAGTTAGGATCTGGTAGGGTCTGGAAATGGAAAAGACGCATGATTTAGACAAGGTTGATATTAAGTGGAAATTTGATTGGATTTGATCAACTTTACTTAAAGTATTATTTGGAGAGTGTGATGTGTGGCATGTCTGTATTGATGCTAAGTTGGTTTCCCAGCCAGCTGGTGCTGACTTGATACACTCCATCCATGTTTGTTTACCTTTATTTATTTATTTATTTATTTATTTATAGCCAGCTTTACCTCCCTGCGATGGGCTGGCGACCTGTCCAGGGTGCGTCCCCCGTCCTCGCCCTGTGTGTGCTGGGTTGGACACCAGCACTCCCCCGCGACCCCGTTTGGGACAAGCGGCAGAAAATGGATGGATGGATGGATAGCCAGCTTTACCAGAGGAGCATTTAATAAGTTGGCATTAAGGTTTGGCCTTAAACGGCCTGCACTTAATAAACTGTACACAGGAAAACATTAACCTAATGCAGTCCATCATTTAGATGCAATAAACCTTTACTGTTTTCTATCAAATACACTTTGCTTCCTTTTGAAATTTTCTCATTGCTTCAGTCAAGTAAGGAAAAAATCTACAGAAGTTTCTGAAGACTTTGAGCTTGATCCTGTGTATGTATGAAATACTAGAATTTTGGTCCATATGTTCTCTGAGCCTGCATTAGCACAAATCTGAAGAACCCAAAAGGCAAGTATGTTTTTATAATTTAATTATCAGGTGTATGCAAATGGAACTTGAGAAAAAAGGGGGGCACTGCTACTGCAATAAAAATCTATTTTTATTGTATAAATATATATTATATTATATATAAATATATATTATATATGAATATATTCTTTAGACCCCTTAGAAAGTTGTGTAGCCTTTCCTTATTGTAATACATTTAGTTGCAGGCATGAGTTAATATGTTTCAGTTACAGTACAAAAATTGTTCATTTGCAATACATACTTTCTGAAAAGCAAGATGTCCCTATACTTTTGGCAGGCCTGAAGTGTAGGGCACCACCATGAGGGGATCACACATCACATAATGCTGTATAAACAGAACTGTGGTGCACCCACATGCCAGTCGTTTTACAATAAGGAACACAGAGCTGGACAAGGCCCACAACGCAACCATCAAGCTCGTAGAGATCCTATTACGATAACAACAATGGTTGCCTCATTTTTCTTTTGTTCTGGCAGGCCATATCAGTCTGCCGGTTCGCCCGCTGATGCGCCGTCTGTTACAAAGCCTGAATTATTGAGCACGGTGGCAGCTCAGTTTTCACAGCCAACAAATTTGTTCATTCCAGCACCACATTACCTCCAGGTATTGCCCCAGCAGCTCCACTGCAAGCAGCAGTCTATAGCAAGACTACAGATTCAGGGTTAGTAATTTCAAAATGATGTACGATGACTTACTAGTCTTCTGAATATACACTGTATGCACAGTTATTAGGCAAGTGAGTATTTTGACCATATAATAATTTTTATGCATATATTCCAACTAAGCTGTAAACTTGCATGTTAACTGGATTTAAGCAGATCAGGTGATGTGTATTTGTGTAATGAGGGAGGGTGTGGCCTAAGGAGATCAACACCCTGTCTCAAGGTATGTGTAATCAATTGGCAGTTTCTTTTCCTCTGGCAAAATGGACCAAAAAAGATATTGATTGACTCTGAAAAGGAAAAATTGTAAAGAAAAAAAAAATATTTCAGAGGGATGCAGTACTCATATCTATTGCTAAGATATTAGTGTGTGATCACAGAACAATCAAACGGTTTGTTGCATATAATCAACAGGGTAACAAGAAACGTGTTGAGAAAAATAGACCCAAAATAACTGCCAAAGATCTGAAAAGAATTATATGTGAAGCTACCAGGAACCAATTATCCTCCAGTGCTGTCATATTCCAGAGCTGAACCTGCCTGGAGTGCCCAGAAGAACAAGGTGTTCAGTGCTCAGAGACATGGCCAAGGTAAGGAAGGCTGAAACCTGACCATCACTGAACAAGACGCATAAGCTGAAACGTCAAGACTGGACCAAGAAATATCCCAAGACACAGGATTTTTCCAAAATTTTTCAAAGGTTTTATGGACTGATGAGCTGAGAGTGAATCTTGATGGACCAGATGGATGGGCCTGTGTCTGGATCAGTAACGGGCACAGAGCTCCACTTCCACTCAGATGACAGCAAGGTGGAGGTGGGGTACTGGTATGGCCTGGTATTATTAAAGATAAGCTATCGACTCAGATGAAAGTGACTATTCTTGTCATTGCGCAACACAGCACAGCACACAGTGAACCACAACAAAATTAGACCTCTGCATTTTACCCATACACACACACATGCCACATGCGCGCGCAGCAGGGGGCAGCTATTCATAGCACTCAGGGAGCAATGATGGGGATGGTACCTTGCTCAAGGGTACCTCAGGGTAACCTACTGGTCTGGGACCTCAAAATCAACTCCCAGACCTACTTCCAGTTTTTAGAAGACAATTTCTTCAAGAAGTGGTTCAGGAATAAGACTGCAAGAGGATCATGATTTTATGTAGGATGATGCTCCATCGAATGCATGGAAGTACTCCACTGTATGACTTGCCAGTAAAGACCTTAAAGATGCACATGCTACAGTAACTCATCTGAAAGATCAGACCAGATGGGCTAGCCTTCACTCCCCATGTGCAACAGTGGGCATTAAGTGCCCATTACTCTGTCACTAGCCATCATGGTCTGGTCCTTGTCAATGTCAGACAAGCCATTTTTCCAAAACATCAGCTTCAAGAACTGATTGATCACTTGCTGCTTAATATATTCTACTTCTTGACAGGCACCACGGTAATGAGATAATATAGTTTATTTCACCTGTCAGTGAAATAACCTGTTTTAATATTGTAGGCTGATCATTGTACGTAGCCGATGGTGCACTTAATACGTGACATATTTTTAACCCGTTTGTGTCATCACATGTAAATCCACAATAATCAATATGCAGAATACTTTTGGAAACACACTGGTGTAATAATCTGTAATAAAGCTGTAATAAGTCATTTATTCACTGCTGTTACTGGTTGACAGTTTTCTTTGTATCATTTTCCTGTTATTATATGGGGATGTCAGTGATGTGCTGTGAAGCACAAAGTTAGTGGGAGTCTTAAGGGACTGGTGTAATCCTTACCTCACAGTATATAAGCTGTAATTATGGCTCACTTAACAAAATCTTAGAAAATAAATTACGTAAGCAATAATTATATAGCGTATATATCTCCGTCATTTCCATTTAAACTTTTTTTCCATGCTTCTGTTCTGTGGAGTGCTCCTGCTGTTTTGTTGCTTGTCATTCGCTGGAGCAATTCAGGGTTAAAGGTCTTGCTCAGGAACCCAGCGGTGATAGCGATCGTGGGACTTGAACCTGCAACATTTGTTCCACAGTGCTCTGGCCAAGTATCCTACCGCTAGACCACCACCACCACCCTAAACCTGACACAAAGAGTTTAGTAAACTTATGTGATGCATTGAATCGGTCATATTGGAAAATTCTCAACACGCATTGCCCTTTGCATTACCAGATCTAGAACTTCTAGTCATACAAAAAAAAAAGAAAAGTTAATTCTAGCAACAACAGCTCTGTTCGTGCGAAGGATGCAGCCACAGAGTTCAACAGCAGCACTGTTGATAACCTCAGTGTATGTGTGTGTGTGTTTGTGTGTGTATGTGTGTCGTGCATGTGCACGGCACTGTGACATCTGAGAGTAAACCACAGGAATAGTGACTCATATTTTGACTTCAGATGTTCATGAATAAAATCAGTCAACTGAAACCTCATTACACACGACTATTCACAGCTGCACTTTCTGTGTGGAGCTCTGAGCAGGTATCTGGTCATCACATCAGGCTACATTGAAGAACTTCAATATGGGACCGCCACCTTGTGGTCACGTGTATACAGTATTAACCACTCACTCTCACTCACTTTTTTTCATAGCCACCTGTCCTAACTAGGGTCATGGAGGTTGCTGGAGTCTATCCCAGCTCTCATAGGGTGAATGGCATGGAAACAGCCTGAAGAGGTAACTAGTCCATCACAGGGCAGACACAGAAACAACCACTCACACCTACGGTTAATTTAGCATCGCCATTCCACCAGAGCTGCATGTCTGCATTTGGATAGTGGGAGGAAACCGGAGCTCCTGGACAAAGGAGGGGAGAACATGAAAACTCCACACAGAAAGGACCCAGACAGTCCCGCCTGGGAATCTTACCCAGGACCTTCTTGCTGTGAGGCGACAGTGCTACCCTCTGCTCCACCATGCCACCCCCAGAATTAACCACTGAACTCCAATTAGACCATTTTAAATTTCCACGCAGTTGTACAACCAAAGTGAAATGTATCCAAGTCAATCCAAGACTGTGGAAAGACATGAAAAGAAAAAGAGAACTACTCAGTGAATCAGTGACAATCAGGGAACCGGCAACTGGGTCCTGGGCATCCAAGGCTCAGTGAGGCTTGTGA
Source organism: Hepsetus odoe (assembly GCA_017165825.1). NCBI lineage: Eukaryota > Metazoa > Chordata > Actinopteri > Characiformes > Hepsetidae > Hepsetus > Hepsetus odoe. Next base: position 10,826,158 of record CM029374.1, on the reverse strand, counting down.
AGAGGAAAGGCTAGCCCATCTGATCTCGTCCTAGATACTGTAGTATAAATTGCAAATAAATAAATAAATAAATCATGCTTGGACATGCAATCAAGTCTTGGAGATGCTCTGACCCAGTCATGTAACTGGCTCTTGTTGAAGTCGCTCAGAGCAGCAAACACAAACACTATTTTTCATGTTCCTTTTTGCACTGTTCTTCTAATCAAAACTTGTTTTTTGCATGCAATTTATGCAACAGTATCTTGGATGAGAACACATTAGCTAGTCTTTGCTCCTCAAGGGCTCCTCACTGACCCTGTCCCGGACCCTGTTGCCAGTTCACTGATTGTCCTTCACAATGAGACCTTTGTCAAGGCTGATCATTTCAGGATCTGATTGTTCACTTGCTGTGTAATATATCCCATATATATATCCCTTGACAGGTGTCAGTGTAACCATCACGGTAGCAACTGTTGTTACCCATGTCACCTGTCAAAGTTTTTAATGCGGAATCGATTGGTGTATTTAGAAACAGTTAGAAAAGGCTGAATTAAGGTGAACTCTAAACTCTGAATTCTAATTCATCTGGGTGCCCCCTGTACAAAACTCCTTAGGGGCAGCAGTGGTCTAGTGATTAGGGCTTTAGTCCCTGGCTCGGAAGATTGTGAGTTCGATTTCCTCACCAGTAGGTTGCCCTGAGGTACCTTTGAGCCGTCCCCATCACTGCTCCCTGGGCACTTTCAATAGCTGCCCCCCGCTGCATGTGTGTATGGGTGAATTTCGTTGTGTTGAGCTGCATCTCACAATGACAAGAGTAGTCATGTTCACTAAATAGCTCTTTTCAGGGCTGCTGATTTGTGTGTGACCACTTTTTCACCAGTTTCCTTTTTTTAAAACAATATCTGCTCTGAAATTGTTTCTGTGTTTTATGTCCCACTAGTGATATTAGTGTTTTCTACAGTTCTGTTAGGAATATTTTGTAGGTATGGGGGCAACAAAGTGAGTGATCGTAATGTAAAGATAACAGTCAGGGCTGAGAGACATAATGCAAGAAATTACGGATGTGTGTATACACACACACACACACACACACACACACACACACACACACACACTTAATGCTGAAATGTTAATGTCTGCCATGCTGATTTTCTAAGAATGCAATGGCATTACCAACCAGGAAAATCCTTTCCGTTTCTGCAACTTTTCCAAAGAATGGCAAGAAAATATTTTCTGAAAAGTCAAGAAATCTTCACTCATGTCCATGAAAACGTGTGGAACCAAACAAGTCACTACTTTAAAACCGAGTCCTCTACAGAGCAGAAGTACATGAAGTAGTACGAAGAAGTACATAATTGTAGAATGTAGAAGAACACATTCTTGCAGAAGAAGTACATACTTTGTTACAAACTTGATTTGATGTGTTAATTAAACGCATGTTAAAAGCGCGCAGGTAAACCAGGTGACTGACTAACAGGGGCGTGGTCCGTGACGTCGGGTTTTTTTTTTCCTCAGCGTTGAATTTCATTTCCTGTTTCTCAGGTATCGGGACACACCTGGAAGAAAGGGAAAAAAAGTCGAGCGTAACTTTGCTCTCGCATGAAACCCCGCGGAGTGAAGTGTTTACAGGAGAGTGAGACTGACCCCAGAACAGGACCGCGACGGAGCCCCTCACCTGAAGATAAACTACCTCTCCTCTTCCACACTCTCCTGAAAGGCCTGCGGCTCTTCTCGGCGCTCCACGTCGCTGCTACCCTTCAGGAACGGACTGGTACGAATTTCCAACTTTTTAAGAGTTCCTTTAGTGACCCACAGTTCTCCTCAGAGCTGCGGGGAGAATTACAGGCTGTGTCCGAACAGCCGAACGAAGCTGCCTCGTCCCAATTGAAGAGAGCTCCCTAAACAGCAGCCGGCTAGGAAAGGGTCCGCTCAGCAGATCGGCCCAAAGGGAAGTGTATTAGGGGATGTGTTAAAGTATTTGGACACAGCCCAAGACCAACGGTTTCAGGACCTGGTGGTGGTTTCACAGTTCGGTAGGAGGTCAGGAGCACCCCTGGCCTATTAAATGAGTCTGTAAATATGAGAAATGTTTACAACATGTCCAGTAATTGCTCCCCCGTCAGGTTTAGGCTCCTCCCCGCTGCTGGAGGCGAGTTTTTGTTTCTGAGAGGGGTTTTTGTGTTCAGCAGGTCTCTCAGGTGCGCCGGTATGATACAACAGCGGCTCGGCTTCTTGGCCGTCGCCGCCGCAGCCTTTTTCTCGGCTCTGGCCGGAGCGCAGGACAGCAGGCAGCAGTGTCTGAGTAAGTTCTCTCAGGGGAAGGAGGACTTCGTGTTGGACACGGACGTGTCTGTGAAAGAGGGCGCCGAGTTCCTGGGCTCCCCGGCGGCCGCCACCGTCGCAGAGTGCGTGTCCGCCTGCTGCGCCAAGGACGACTGTAACCTGGCGCTGATCGAGACCGGCGCTCAGGAGGGAAGCATCCAGTCCTGCTTCATCTTCAACTGCCTCTACAAGCAGAAGAAAGCGTGTCGCTTCGCCAGGAAGACGGGCTTCAGGAACTACATGCTGACCTCCGCCTTTGAGAACTACTTCACGGAGTACAAACCGAGTGAGTTTCTGATCTTCAGCCTCTGCTCTCACTAATGTTTACAGAAAGTCGTGCCTTAATGAGAAAAAAGGCACCATTTGTTCAGCTCAGTGTTGTCCTAAATATTAAAGTTAATTGTATTCTTATTTATTAAATTAATCTTAAAAAAAAGAAAGAAAATCCCAGCAAAGTTAATGGTTTCTTTGTTAAACGTAATATTTTCCTTAAATATTAATGCACAGAATGTAAAAAAAAAATGTAATCCATATTTTAATGAGTCAATTAAAGTTAATGGTAATTTTACTCATTATATTATATATTTTTACTACATTGTGAAAGAACACTCCTTTTTTGTGGGTTTGAAAGTGACTAATATAACTAAGTGACTAATAGTGGTGTCTAATATCTGAAGAAAGCAGCACAATTAATGCCCTAATGCCATGTTTTGACAGAATCTGTGATGATTCTTTAAAAAAAGCTATACATTTCCCTTTATTTCAGTGGAAATAAAGTCTACTTACTAGATACAACTTAGTCCAATGTACCTTGAAAAAGTACAGCATGACCCTTATGTCCAAGTGTCTACCTTAAATGAGTGTTCAAGATCCACTTCGTCTTCATAAGCTGGTGTATTTGTAACTTCTGATATATAATATTTTTTACATTAAAAATCAAAGTGAAGGCCTGGGTTCAGGATAGCATATGTGGACTCAACACATCTTAAAATACATTACTGTTCCTTGATCATATATACTGAAGACATACCCTTGAGGGTACCACCCCAGGGACAGTGTTTGAATCCTGAAAGCTGTGTTTTTTTGGGGAGGGGAGAGAGATGTCACGTTTCTGAAGTCTAGAGGGATTTGTGAGTCGTTCCCATGAAATTGGAACTATGTGACAACCGGTAAAAGATGATTGCGCAAGTCCATACCTGCATGGGATTTTCGATACATGGCCACCTTGGTTAGGCCAACAAGTTGCTCTGTCTATCTTCAGGGCTAAAACATCAGTATTATTCTCTTAATTGAGAATATATCATCTTATTGTTCTTTTTTTTTTTTTCGTGGCGTTCACCAAGCTGCTCTCTGGAAGGAATACGTTCCTGTTTGTCATGTTAATCAAGATTCCCCTCTTTACTTGATTAAATTCTCCTGAAGTCTCAGGCATTCCTCTGTTTCATGCCCTGGTTGGGCGCTGACTTGTTTGGCTATAGATTATATCACTGGCGTAATAATGTCTACTGTCACAACTGTTTTGTAAATATGAAAACATTGCCTTTCTAAAGTTTCTCTTTTTTTTTTACCTGGCTAAGATGTGGAGGACAAGCCTCCTGTAGCGATAGCAGGGCAGGACAAAGTGGTTCAACCTAACGAACCAGTGATTCTTAATGGCATCGAGAGCAAGGATGACCATAAGATTGTGGATTACCATTGGGAAATGATGTCTGGAAACCCCTCTGCTGTTGTTGAGGTAAGTGACCACTGTTAATTTATTTGGGTCATTTGGATGTGTTCGGACTTTCCTTTCTCTTTAATTTTTTTGTTTATTCACATGTGTATTTAAAAAAAAAAACAAAAAAAAACTAAGTATAAAGAGACAGGAACGTTAAGGGTCACATACATTACATTTAAAGTCACATTTCACTTAATTCACAAGATTAAGAAGCACACATGTTTTAAATTTATATTTCTATTGATCTCTGAAGGTTGCATGACTTGCTAGACAGTGCGCAACATTTTATATTTCTGTCAAGGATTTCATAACCCCATTTTGCTTTCAGTTTTTATAGGTTTTCATTTAGAAATAGGTGCCATTTACACTGAAAATGAAAAGACCAGAATATTTAGAATTTGGAGAGGGATTTGCAAATCTAAATCTTCTTTATAACCTGACATCTACCTCCCTCTTATCCGTTCTTTTCAGAAAAATCCCCAATATTCAGATCAAGTGATTGTGTCCAACTTGTCTCCTGGGCTGTATAAGTTCAAGCTGACTGTAAAAGACAGTGCAGGACAGTTAGACTCTGCTGTGATCACCGTCCTGGCCCTCACACCCGAGCAGACACACAGTAAGTACATGTTTTTTAATAAATACGCAAATAGTTTCACACACTGGCCAGTAGTGGCAAGCTTGACTGTTGGTGTGTAACTGAAGAACTGTGCATCATTAGAGACTCCTGTTTCTGCCAGTGCTTTAACCTGATTGAATTTTTAGGCTCTGGAGTTTATACACTAGCACACTAGCGCAGTCTCGCTTGCATATCCACACAAGCAGTTTTCTGCTTACATTTCTTTGTCAAGAATTCATCCTTAATGTTTTGAATTAGCTTTTCAGAAAATATTTTTGGTCTTATAGTGGGGGAAAAAAAACCTTTAAGGACACAGTTATTAGGTTGTGAGTAGCTATATAAAATGACATTTGATGCCACTAATATAAATTGTGGTCACAGTTATTCTTTCGTTCCAATGATCAGCTTTAGAAAATATTTCAGATGCAAATAATGGCCAGTGTCATTTCTCGGATCATTTTGTTTCTGAATGCTTAGTACTATCAGATACATTTTCTTGTTTTAAATGTAAACATTTCCTTCATATGTATTCGCACATGTTACATGCATAATCCCTGCCATTTTCTTTGTTCTGCTTTGGAATGTCCATTGAGAGAGGCTCACTCATACATGCATAGTCTAAGCATTTCAGTTTGTATGGAATAGAAGGTTTTGTTTTGATAAGGAGATAAAGATATTTAGCTCTTATTGTAATCAAGTTCTTACTGTCTTTTTAAGTAAATTACATTTGGCTAAGGCAAGTAAAGAGCTGTTATAAAGTCATATGTTTATTACAACAGCTGTTCTTATATAAGGACCATCACTGAAATCTACCCAGATTTGCACTAGTTTTTCAGAGTTAACAGGAAATGCCTCAGTTGAGGAAATGCCTTGCTTTCATCTATGAGGTAATGAAACTGGTTTGGTTGGTTTTCTGCTTCAGATACACAAGCTTGAGAAAGAGGTTGACACTAATAGCTGTGTCACACACACACACAGACACACACACACACATACATATACTTATTTTTGTTGATTAAACAATGCACTTGGATTTAATGTGTAAAATTATATTTAATGACACGTCCCTGTCCAATACAAAGATGGATGATCATTTTAACAACTGTGTGCTCTATCACTCCCTCCTCTTCATTTTGGAAGGCTAATGTATAAAGTTGTGTTTTGTTTTGTTTTTTAATTTACATTTACGGCATTTAGCAGACGCTCTTATCCAGAGCGATTTTACAGGTCCTAATTACAGGGACAGTCCCCCTGGAGCAACTCAGGGTCTTGCTCAAGGACCCAATGGTGGTAGTACTAGAGGTGGGATTCGAACCAGGAACCTCTGAATCCATAGGTCCGTAGGCAAGTACCCTACCACTAGACCACCACCACCCAATTTATTAACCAATTTATTATTATTACTTATTATTATTATTATTATTATTTTAATTTGATCATATATTGTAGTTCTTTTTATTTCTTCCAGAAACACATCACTACAACAATTATTTTGTGGGTTTTCTTTATTTAATTTATATATATATATATATATATATATATATATATATATGTATGTATGTATATATGGAAAGGGGCAAAAAAGCAATATAATTTGGGTAAACAACATAACTGTAACTCTAGTTGTTATGTTTGGCAATATCAGACTTTCAGTGACTCAATGACTTGAGAAAGTGAGAGGAAAAAAGAACGTGAGAAAGAGGTGTGAAGCAGAAGTGTTACATTGTTAAGAACACAATTTCTTTAGTTTGCTTTTATGTGGTGGTGAGGTTTGTTAGTGCTTGTCTCTGCCACAAGTTTTTAACTTTTGTGTTTGTTTTCTGGCAGTTATAAATATAAATGAACTGGAGTATATATACTACAATAATAATAAAATAATAATAATAATAACAACAAAGTCCCCATAATTGTATTGCTTGTGATCTGCAGTGGAACCCAATGATGGTGGTGCTGGAGGTGGGATTCAAACCTGTGACCTTTTGGTCCATATGCATATCCTACCACTAAACCATCATTGCCCCATTCTGCTCTCCCCCACCGAGTTTCATTTCCTTGAAAAAAAAACTTCATTTGTAGACGAGATCTCATCCTCCTTAAAAGTGACTGGACTTCTTTAACTTAAATGTCCCTCATTTACTTTGAATTCCCCACCTCCCATTTACCTTTTAGGTCATTTCCTTCTCTCTCTCTCTCCCTCTCTATCTGTCTCTCCCTCTCTCTCCCTCTCCCTCTCTCTCTATCTGTCTCTCTCCCTCTCTCCATCTCTCTCTCTTCTCCCTCTCTATCTGTCTCTCTCTTTCTCTTTTGATTATGTGGACAGGTTTATGTGCTGTATTTGATCAGCAGGTGCTGGAAGAGGTAGAATTGTCAGTGGAGGAATATTTCACACCTGCCACTCCGCTATCTCGCTCAAACACAGACCACGGCTTATCTGGGGAATAGTGGAGGAAGGAAACTTTCAAAGTGGAGACTGAGTTTATTAAAGGTCTCACTAAAAGGTCCCCCAACTTCCAATCAGATTGTTTCAGTTTCATTTGTTAAAAATCTAGTGTGTGTGTCTGTTTCTGTTGTAAATGCAACTCTGATAGCTTGGACCATACATGGTCCTTCTTTTATATGAAGCTCAGAAGTAAGTCAGTCCTCTTTGCATATATACTTACACTTGATATTTTCTGTTTTGGAGACCTGTACAATAAACGAAATTAATCTACAAATCTGACGAAGCAAACACATTCCGTGTTTCAGAAATGGATTCATGTATAGGATCATTTTGTGTGAGGCATACATGGGCTAGGCAGTGAAGTGGTACAGTGCACTTTGCTTTTATAAACAATACTTTATGGTCGTAAGCGCTACATTCAGTCTTTGTTTCATTTCAGACTATTACTGTCTGGTGCCTAAGAAGGCCGGTCCCTGTCGCGGGTCCTTCCTTCGCTGGCACTACAATGCAGCATCTGAGAAGTGTGAGCAGTTCATCTTTGGGGGATGCAAAGAAAATCGCAACAACTACTTGTCTGAGCAGGAATGCATTAAAGCCTGCGATAAGTTTCAGAGTAATAAATGGGCAAATATTTTTACTAATCATGAAGTCAACTACAAGATCATTATTGACCATTCTGTCATTGGACTAATTTTTCTTCCTGACCCATTGATCTTAGGAGGAACTACTTATGAATTTAAAAAAAGTTTTTTTTAAAGGAGTTTCATAAAACTATCACTCTTTGTTCGCTAAAGAAACATCCAGCGTATAGTACTCCTCTAGAAGGGAGATTTGTATGGAAACTGTTCTTAAAGAACCTCTTTATAATTTAATGTCTTGTAAAATCCTTCAGATCTGTACAACCAAGCCAAAAACATTATTGAGCCTTGTTTATTAAGATACTGTGCTCTAAAAATGCAAAGAAGCCGTTTCTGTACTTTATTTGGTCTTATGTTAATTTTTTTTTTTTAAACTACTCACAATCCTTCCCATACATTTTTGCAGCTTTGAGTCCACCTGCAACAGGAGGAAGACATGGTCCGATTAATGTTCCTGGTAAGTCCACGATGCCTCATATCCATGTGCACCCGTTTGCATTGTTGTGTGCGAATGGAGTGCAACTATTAACACCATTAAACACACCATTCACTACTACCATCTAAATGTGTAGCCAAGTAATAGTTTAGTTGTCATTGTTTTTCCAAAGCCTGTGTTGTATTTTAACAGATATGAAATCAAAAACATCTATCAACCTCAAGTGAAAATATCCCTAAATTTAGGCATTTTTGTGTTTTGTTATAGAACAAAATAAAATTCATTTATTGCCAATTGTCCTTGTGTGTGTCAAATGAGTCCTTCCATTTTAGTTTATACACTTACTGACACTCTTTCAGTTGAAACATGTGGGATGCCCTGCCAACCAGATCAATTCCACTGCACTGATGGATGCTGTATAGATAAATGGCTTGAATGTGATCAGGTGAAGCAGTGCAGTGACGGCTCCGATGAGGAACAGTGTGAAAATTGTAGGTATCTATGTTCAAACTTTACTGCACATAGTTCTGTATTTTGTATTCAGAATAGGAATTACTTTATGCTGTCTTGTCTAATAGAAAATTGGATCTAAACATGCCAAAAAAGAGAATTGGACAAGCTGGCTGGAGCCCTTTTGTCTCCTAGTTGTTTTATTAATCTTTCTTTTCTTCCTGCACAGGGAATAGAAAAGTTTAATATTTTGCTTAAAATAAATGTGGATGAGTCAAAAGTTTGTACATTTGCTTTATTTAATTTCACCTTATTTGTCCTATTTGTACATATTAATTTATAAATCCAATGATTCATACAAAATGCATTCTGTATTTTATCTACATTGTTCTCATAAATGTTTTTGATTTTTTTTTTTTAAGCCCGCTGCTCACAGCCTCCAGTCACTGGCCCTTGTCATGCTAGCTTTACACATTGGTACTACAATCCGCCTGAAGAGCAAATGCCACCTTTTAACTTTGGAAGCTGTGATGCGCTAATGATAATCGAATTTGAATCAGAGAAAACTGCATGAAGTTCTGCAGGAATGTCACTGGTAATTTAGTTCAGCCTTTCACTTGCTATTACATTCGTAAGTTCTGCATGTACAGCCAGATGAAACTTTTGATTACATCTACCTTGTATCTGTTGAAAATGTTCCCAAACTATAAAGTCTGCATGTGTGATAATGTTGATGAAAGGGGCTACTAAATGATGCAGAAATAGATGGACTGAAGTCTGTAGACTACAGCGTCCTAATATAAGTGCAGCTGATAAAACTGAAACTGAATGTAGAGACAAGGTAGCCAAATAAAATAGCTTGGTCCAGAAGTTCCCCTTGTGGTTTTCTTGGAGGTTTTTTTTTTTTTTTGGGACATACTTCTGGACTGATTAAAATGTATAGATCATTATAATAACTTCTTTAATAACTAATATGTACATACCTTGCAGGAAAGGATGTTTTTTGCCACAAGGATATTTGAAAACAGACCAGAAGGAAATGTGATAAAGGTAACTGCAAAGGCTCTTCTAAAGATCTTGAAATTTCATCTGATGGTGATGATTAAATTCCAAAACATTGAAAAGTAACCACGGAAGACGTGTCTGTCTGAGATTTGTCCCTTTACATCAAAGTATCGGCTAATTTAAGTTAGCAAGTAGCCAGCAACTTTTTCATCAGTCAGCGCTGTACAACCATGGATACCCTAGATCATTTGTTAAACTTGCTTTGGGCCATGTTGAATTGTCTCTAATAGACATGTCCTAAATTATTCATTAAAACGGACAAAAAAACAAACCATTGGATGTTCTTGGAATGTTGGACATACGGATGCCTAATAGTCTTTTTCTTGCCCCCCCTCCTCTCCCTGGATCAGCCCTATTAGATAAATACTTTTATCAGAAACATTGATGGCTTAAATAAATGATCAGTTTCTATTAACCTCATTGTTATAATGTCAGTAATGGGATCTCTTGCTTTGCCCCTCTCCTCCAGCTGTTTACTATGGCATAGCTGTTTCACTGGTTCTGGCTATCATGATTTTGGTGGGTGTGATTGGTTACTGCTACTTAAAAGGCAAAAATGAGTCAAGGCACCAGCGGATTGCTGTCAATGGTTCACACGCGTATCCTGTGGAGGACATGGATAAACTCGTCTACAACAGCACCACCAAGCCCATCTGATCCCCACCCACATACTGCAGCCCAATTAATTGGTCTCCACCAATACTCCCCATTTCCAGGGCTGGGAACTCACTGTCCTAAACAGTTCAGCATTCTCCCTGCTCTAATTTCAACTTGGCTGATTAACCGGACCCTTGTGGAACTGACATGTTATAGCAGAGTAAATATGAATCCATTCAAAATAATGAGCAATTAGAAATGTGAGTGAGAACCACTGCTGTGCATGTTGACCAAATCTAAAAGTGTGAACGCAGTCTTCTTGGATGTATAAAGATGTTTATTTTTAGGATGCAGATGGTCATTGACATCTGTGCTCCCTCTGAGGGAGTTCCTTCATAGCAACTGTTGCCAGGTTGGACAAGCTTTACAGAATGTTGGCAAAAGTCATATTCAGCCTCATGAGTCGATGTAGTGCACTTCATTTGAAGTCGCTATGTAATGCTGAGATTCTGTGCTAGTCAATGTTGTCATACTAAATGAACAGAATTTGAAAGAATACACGCAGTGTAGGTATTTAGCTCTTATAGATCCTAATGAGGTTGGGCTCAATGTTCTCTGAAGCTTGTCTGACTTTTAAACTATTGATATGAAAGAACACGTGTTCTGTATGGATATGTCTATAGCAACTTTTTAAACCAAACTGACTAGCCATCTCTATGTTGGAGCTTATTTTTATTGTTGTTTTATTGTTTTTTTTCTGGTTGTTACTCAGCAACTCTCTTCTCAGGGTTAAGTATACTTATTGAAACGGTCAGTTATACTTCATGATGGGAGTCAGTTTGTCAGGTACAGATTAAGACAATCCATTAATTGCAATGTTAGCTGCTTTTTTTTTTTTTCCTCCCCCTCTCCTCTCTCTCTGATTTGGCACCAGCTGAACCTGACAAGCTGTTCCACAGTATTTTGGGGAAAGGGCTGAGTTTCAACTTAATGATTAGCCTTAATATAACATTTTTAGTATCCTAATTTGAGTCTTTTTTTTTTTTCATGGTGGATTTGCACACATCACCTGTTTTATAGTTATAACTTAATGTAAGTAATGTTACTGTTGTTGAGAAAAATGGGGAATAGTTTTATTAATGAACAAAACTACACAAAGAAAATAACAAAGGTCTACTTCTTGTAAATAGATTTGTTTCTGAGATGTTTAAGGTTTTTTTTTGTTGTTTATTTTTTAAGTTTTAATAAAACGTAGATTTTCGTGCGTTAAAGGCGAGTGCGTTTTCATATGCCCTTTACATTCACACAAACGCGGTCATTAAATAAAATGTGCGTCCTCACTTCCGCCAGTAGAGGGCGCCGTCGAGTCATACAGCGAAGCCGTACATGCACCAAACAGCCAAAACATTAAAACCACCATCGACCGAGACAGGAACCGCACAAGACCTCTGAACGTGTGAGGTGGTACTTGAAGCCAAGATGTTTGCAGCAGTTACTGTGTCTCTCTCATAGATCGGTCCAGTTTGTTGACGGATGGTCGATTGTATTGACATCTTGGGGAATTTTTGAGACCAAGTCAACATCTTTGTCATCAAATCATAAAAGATTAATCACTTTACACACTTTCTATTGTAACTCCACGGAGGCCCACTGTAGGTTCTTTGGGAGGTGGACTGGGGTCAGTATAGGCCCTCTGGTTAGTCTGCAGCCAAACCCCAAACGCTGAGATGCCATGAGTGCGGTCACACCTTCCTGTCACAGCCGGCAGCGTGTTACTGCTGCTCTTCTGTGTGATCGGATTAGACCGGTTAGTCACAGCTGCGCATGCGCTGCAAATACACTGGCGTTGTCAGCATTTCCCCAATATTTCCATTCCTGCAGTGAAAATTTTATATAATTTACTCCCTTCAGTTTTACAGTACGAATCAACTTCATGTACGTGTGAATAAAGTCGTTAAGATGAATATAACGCCCATTAATAGGACAATAACGTTTTTAAACAGTTTATATTCCATCCTTTTCCTTTCAGAGAGCGCAACACAGCTGGCTTGGAAACTGCCCAGAACTCCCGGATCTGTCGCGAGCGCAAGCGAAAGACTGCGCATGCGTTTGAATTTTCGAGCGAACTCCGCTATGGGAACTCAGAGGGGGCGTGGCTTGGTCTCGGACGGGGCGAGGGGCGGGGCGAGGGCGTGGTGAAAATAGGAGCTGCACTAATTAAACAAAGTTAAGTTGCGGCTGCAGAGAGAAACAAGCGAGACACAAACGAGAAATGGTCTCAGAGAGCCAACGTTGACATCTTCCACTTCGCTGAGAAAAACGCAACCGCTGTCGGTGAGTAGAATTTCTGTTTGGAAGACTTTGCCGCTATGCATCTCGTTCCTGACGCAGCTTCGAGCCTCCAAACTGTCTCCAGCTTTGATTTGTTTCCAAACGGAAGCCCGCTGGACCACGCTGACACTGCTGTCTTGATTTACAGTGGATATTTTCCTCATACTGTCAGAAGCTCTCAAACCGAACTTGACCCCCCATTTCCCATTTTCCTGCCTTTGACTTTCTTCATCCCTCCTCTAAACTAAAGCCTAAAGTCAAACCCCAGCCTCGTTCATAAGCTGGAGCTTCCTTCATCATGTGGTCTGTGATTGAAATGTAGTTTCTTACTAATATCTTCTTGCTGTCCTCTGTGCCTTTGAGTTAATCATGGTATTTTACCTACCATTGACTCTTCTTATCAAAGGAGAAACTTGTCCCTTTCATACTCCATAAGTCCTCAAGATCTTCAGATAAGCCTGGAAGACCTTATTCTAAAACAGTCTTGCCTTTAGGAGGTCTTTTTCCTGTTTATTGTGCCCTCTCAAGCTTAGAACTTGGGATTTTTTGCTTTAAAAGTTTTGGTGGATGTCACTCAAATGCCACACGAACCTGGGCTGTAACTGATGGCCACACATGCCTGGATGCTTGGTAAGGCCAGACGTTACAGGACTGATAACATATGTTTACTTTACAAAGGAAAACATTCCTCTGGCCATTGAACTTTGGTCAGGGCTCAATGACAGTTTGCACACCAGGTGTGATTTTTGTAAAAGTGTTCCAGCAAGGCTCTCATTCTAACATGCATCTCCATCTCTTACTAAGGCCACACATCAAACTCTCATTTGTCTCTGAGGTTCCAGTGACGTTGCATGTTGTGGAACGTAAACAAGCCTTCTACAGCTGTTTACAGTTTCCACTGAGTCGTGGCAGAGGCTTAATTTGTACGTATGATGGTGTTTGTCCAGCGAATCTTATGGAAAGCTGTTCAACACCTCCTAGTTTTTATGTAATGGCATGGCAGAGCAGCATTTTCTGTCTTTTTATTTGACTTTTTATTATTAACAGGTACACCTGCAGCATCTCTTTGCATTTCTCCATATTAATTGTGATAAGTGTTGTGAAAGCTGCTTTACACTGTAGGAGTATTTCATGGCAGATATTTCCGGGGGGAAAAAATTAAAATAAAGAGAATTAGTGTGTGTGTGTAAATTATAATAATTGAATAAATTCTTATTTAAAGCTTGATTAAAAAAAAAAAAACAATGAATCTTGGATGATCTTGTGATTCATAGCATTTATAACCTTTAGCTGAACATGAATTGTGTGTATACAAACAAAGGTGTGCTAGTGTGATCCTGCTGGTGTGGTTTTGCTCTTTTGAGTAATGCGCACACAAGCTACAAAAAAACGACTTCATGATGTGCACAGATCATATTCTAGAAACAGTATATCTAATTCTGAAAAATATTTTTCCATGTAAATGAACATTTTCAGAGATGTGAGGTTTTGCCGCAGATCATGAAATGCTAGAGTAGGAAATTAAGTTTTAAATGGTTGAAATGTGAAATAGTTTGGCGTAGATCTAAAGTCCATGCTATGAAATGATCGTTAGTAGACGTTGCATTTATCAGATCATCTTAATGTTTTTAGTTCATTTTAAAGATTTATTTTTAAGGATGCACAATATGGCATCAGAGCATGATTCATACTTATAACCAGTGGTTATAAAATGGTTAAACCATGCAAAAATAGCTGTATTTTTTTGCTCTAACAGCCTTTGTAAACTCATGGTAAGTGCTAGATTTCTCTGTAATGTTCATCAAGGTCGTTAAACAAGCCCTCCAGTTTGTCTGTTTATTTCTCATGAACAGAAAAGGACCTGCTGAGTTCACAGAGCTGCTGTGATTGGACACAGGGGTCATTTTATAGACAGACACAGTCTTTTAAATGGACTTTGTCTGCCTTAAATGTCCCCTGTGGACCTGCAATGCATGCCTGAGGTAACGTTTCGCTGCCAGAGTTTAACGGCCAAAAATGAAGAAAGAAGACCTGCTGAAAAATTGTTGTTCAAGAGCAGATCCCACGGTGATAAGAGAGATGATTTATTTCTGGCAAGATGATAAAGTGACGAAGTTTTAATACATTTAAATTTTGTATGTCATTTATAATTTTCCTGGCAGGTTTCAGTAACAGCACCGGTAAATGTACTGTTCCTTTACAAAAAACTTTACACTGTGTCTTGATTAGCTTGACTGCATTCGTAGCTTGCAAAATCAGCCTTCTCAGACTAAGAAATTTAAAAAAAAAAAAAAAAAAAAAAAAAAAAGTCTGAAATGCCTTTGGCATGCTGGGGTGAGTTCAAGGTCAGTTCTTACTGAGGATATTGCATGCATGGCGTGCCGAGCATTTATGTAAGGTATATTTTAATACTCCTTAGCCTCAGCTATGCTGGAAAGAACCGATAAATCTGGGACTATTTTAAGTGAGTGTGTGGGTTCTAGGCTTTGCTCAGGAAATGATTATTAAACAATTAGATGAATGCAGCCAGGATGTATGTGTGGGTTGTAGACACTTTTACTGATGTTTATCGCTGCAGCTTTATGGGTGTTCACGTCAAGATGTCTTAACAAAGCATCACTGCGAATTGCTCAATTGTGATTATTAGGTTCATTCATGTGGCATGAAAACCTGTTTTGGGAGACTGGCAAACACTTAGGTTCGGCACTTAGCTTAAACCCAGACAAAAGTCATTCACAAAATAAATTGTATAAAATGCACCCAGATGCCTAGTTCGCTCACCAACATTGATTTATTGTTTTGCCATATCTGACTCAATATGCTGCCTTATATGCTGCCTAACTCTAGGCTCAGACCACGTTATCTTCCTCCATGATTACAGCAATACTCTGATAGGAGGACTCAGCAGACAAAGTGGAACCCCTTGTTGGTCCAAATAGGCCTCATAACACTCCACTAATATTACTGACCTCCACTGGCCACCTGAATATAAGAATAAATTGAATTGAATTGAATCAGTATAGGTCATATATCTTGATCATGCAGACTTGCACACCTTTTTGATCACTGTGTTCTAAGGAACATTAGTGGGCACTGCTATTTCTGCTCATAATCTCGGTCCAGACTGTTCTCATTCTTAGTTCTCAAATGGTGGGATGAGCTACAGATTATCAGAGCAGGGGCATCCAACACTTCAAGCCTTTGAAGACACATCTCCTCTGGGAAAACATTTCTTTTCTACCCTCCATCATAACAGCTAGCTCTCTACTAGTCGCATTAAAAGTTCCTACTCGCTCCTCTGCTCTCTTATCCTTCCTGCCCTCCTCCTGAATCCAGACACACCTTCCTCCTTTTCTTCTTCTTCTCCTTTGGCCAACAGTAGCCCAATTTCCACCCGCACCCTTTTGGCTAATAGGGTGCAGTTGTTGTTATTATCACGGGCCTCAACCGCTCTGGAAATCTGTTTGATTGTCCACATATTGATTTGGGCAAAAGTTTCATACCACGTGTCCCTCCTGGCGAAACCCTCCCAATTTATCCGGGCTTATGACCAGCACGAAGAAATACACTGACTTGAGCATCCCTAGTGCCTGGATTATAAAAGCATCCACTAAATAGTAGATATAAATGAACTGTGAGTATACTGACTCGTGAACTTATTGTGGGAAAATATGATTCTGTTTACTGAATAGTTTCAAAAACATAAATAAACAAATATAAATATCAACTATATAAATGATTAATATATAAATACTATATACTAAAGCTATAAAAAGCATAGAGCCGGTATACAGTCATTTCTTTTATCAAAGCTTATTGAATGTGTCTTTATCGATATTATGTTCCCCAATTTTCTCACCTTTTTTCTCTTATGTGTCTCACACAGTAGGGAGAGCCACAGAAAGGGCAAGGCTAATTAAACCATCTTGGAATCCTGAGATTGCCTGGGAACTCAGTCTTTTTCTCCAATACATTTAACATTTGAAGAACAATAATGATCATCATATGATAAGTCTTTCATAGCCTTTTCTAAATAACAGTTTGACTCCAATACACCAATAGGTTTGTAAGCCTCCGAAAAACAAAATATAATAATGATGATGATGATGATGATTTGGTAGAGAAGCAAGTTAAGTCTAAGTTATTTATGCTATCATTCCATGGCATGGTGGATCATTGCCCAGATCATCTTTGGTTTTATCGGCTCTTCAGGCCCCTTCCAGGAGGGAGTTATTAGTTAGTTTGTGCATTGAAGTATTTTTTTTTTTTTTTTTTTTTGCACATTCATAAGCTGCAGAAACTCAAATATTTGGTGACTGCATAACACCACTGCTGTGGGGGCCATGCTGGGAGTGTGTCTGTGTGTGTGAGGACATTTTGTTGTCTCCCCACTGTGTAAGGATAAATGGTGCTCTTCCAAAAGAAAAATGTGGGAAATTGGACACTCCTCTTATTTTGTGTTTGCGTAAATGTGTGTTTGGAGAGGGGACTTTTCTCTTTTTAAAGGGGAGGAGGGCACAAGAGGGTATGAACGAGGTCAGCCAAGACAAACATGCACCGTGCTGTTGAAATAATAAAGCCTCTGTCTTATGCAGGGCATCTCTGGGCCCTGCTCTGAGCTGTCTGTTCACTGCTTCATCAAAATGACTGTGTAGCATGCTTAGCTACAGCAATTTTGTAGCGGTTTCTCACTGACCGTGGTCCTCAGAGACCTTTAGAGTAATCCACCGGTCCCAAGGGTCCACTTATGTGGACAGGGTTTTTGGCTCTTGGGTCAAGCATGTAGCTGGAAGAATAGGGAGTTTGGTTGGAAAAGCTAATTTTAGAGCTGCTTGTGCACCAAGTCTGTTCAGCTCATGGCAAGGCGTTTAATTAAGGAAGTTGTTGTCACTAATTCTTGCAGAGTGAGATCATCTAGAGTACCCAACTGATAAATATGCTGTTGCGACCTTTTTGTTTGTCATATTATATAGCCGTTGTGTGCACAAGTAGGTGACGACTTTTTCTTTTTTTTAGTCACCCACTTTACCAAATATGTGTTACAAGAGCTCATGAATCTTTTCATTGCTTGCTTTTATACTCATTCGTGTGACTGTTTATTTTATTTGTTTTATTTTATATTTCTTTTAGTGCACACGATTAAAAGGGACATCCTGTGTCCTTGATGAATGATCGTAGTATTTTGTTAGATATCTGCACTGACTGTTGCTATACAAAAAAAAAAACACCTTTTGAGCCTAGAAACTGCACCTCATTTCACACAGATACTGAAGGTGAAACAGCAAAGGTATCTGAGCCCTTTTTTGGGAGCACTTTAAATTATTGAGTATAAGGATCGTGCAAAATGCTTTTTCAGATCAGTCCTAAAATCAGCTATATTGATTCCAGTCTTTTGGAACAGGATTCAGCTCAAGCTTTCCAAAATCAAACGAACATGGCCTTAGAAATGGCCATGGCCTTATTCACTCCTAAAATGCATTAGACCCACCAGCCAGCAGTGTTTCATATCACTGCTTTCAATGATTTAGGTAAAGAGCAAATAAGCACGGTGTTATCCTTGTTACCTATTGGTAACTTTTTAAAATAATTATTTTCTTCAGTATCCTGGCTTAATGGATTCTGCGATAACGAAATCCAGTTCAATAGTTTTTAAAGACCTGAGGCTGCAAAAGTGTGGCAGTACTTTAGATTATCAGAAAACAGATTATAAACTGAATACTTTGCCAAGTTTTGTTGGAGACCACAGCAGCAGGAGTGTTTTAATACCTGAAGGAGGGGGGGACAAGGACGGACTGCCAGAAATGTGTAAACCTTTTTGAACAGTTAATTTTGTCCTGCAATAATTCATCTGTTTGATTCTTGGGGGGGTAGTCATGTAAACTGATTGACTACTAAGTAAAATAGCTGTTATTTTGATATATAGCCCTATAATTCATGGTGGGTGTGTGTGTTTGTGTATACTGAAACATCTTGAGACTTCCACTGAGGATTTGGCAAAGAAGGATTCCCAGAGGTTCAGTTTCTCGATGACTCCCTTTATTTGGATTGAAGACCTAAAGTATCATTTCTCTATTAAACAAGCCATGTTGTCTTTTGATCTCACATTATATTACACTCCCTGGCACAAGCTTGCTTAGTATGTGTTGATCATGAATAAACAGAGATTCTCATGCGGTCACAATGATGTCACGTCCTTCCTTTATACGCCCTCTTGACCCACAACAAAATAATACAACATACTCATTATGTTGTTCTGGTTGTTGTTCAAGTTCTTCCTTCACAAAATGCTCAGATTTACTTTTTTGTTTTCCCCCTAGAATGCAACTATTCAACTATAATGCTTATTTTCCATAAGCACACCATGTTATTCAGGTGATCTGCAATGATCTAGGAACAGCAGGTAGCACAGCTGCTCAACATTCTGTGTAGTCCAGCCTTTGCCTTGACTTAGCCTGATGCCCCGGCCTGTCATAATTCCACCAACTTTTCTCATGGTTGTTCTGAGGACTCTAGCTTAACATGGTCTTTTACTGAGGTAACCATAGCTCCCTTGTGGGTAAAGTGCCTGTTCCCCTCTGACCGGCTAAGAGATTCCAGAAAACATTACTGCCTACAGAGGAGCATGCAAAAGATTGTAAACGTAATAGATGATTGCTCTTACCATCTGTCTCCAATTAGAGGCAAAGGCCTGAATATCCCATGTGTTGGTAGTGATGCTGGGGGGAGGTGTGCGTACCAGTAAATTCATGGGTCAGATTTCGGTTAGTGCGTTTTATCAGCTGTGGGAAAAATGCTCTCCAGTCGTGTTTGACTCTTTGCCCGGTGGGAAATTACACATCTGTGCTAGTCTAGGTGGTATTTTCCTAATCTCAGCCTCTCGTGGCAGCAATAACAGTGTAAGACTGACAGAAAAAGGTTGTGTTTCTGGCAGAAATGCAAATTCTAACATTCTGTCTGGCACTCTGGCATTCTGTTATGTCCTTGGCAACTTTTTTTTATTGTTCTCTGATTATGTCCAATGAATCATAACCCTAAACAATTAGCAAGAACACCATACTCAATTACTAAGTCAAGCAGTACGTATTAATTTGAGTGTGAATTGTATTTCCTCAGTTATGCAGTAATGCAAAAAAAAAAAAAACCCTTTTTATTCATAACAGAAAACTTGGATTTTAGTCATTGTAGTCTCCTTAACAGTTATTAATCTAATTGTATTTGTGGTCCCAGTAATAAATCCCATTTAATAAGATGTCCGATCCCTTTTTCATTTAGGAATAGTAGAAAAATTCTGCATTTCCTCTACAGGCACTGGTCCTGTAATTAGTGAAGTGTCTCTGCAGGTATATGGAGGGGAAGCAGTTAGTCAGCTGGTATAGGGCGCAGTAAGAGCCGCTTACTGTGAGATAATTGACAAAACTCCCGTGGCAGTGGGTTCGGCTGTGCTCGCTGTCGGCTCAAAGTAATGGTCAGTGATCACACTGAGGAACAATGTGGACCTTAATCCCTGAAGAATTTCAGCTGCTGTGATCTTTGATCCTGCTGCAGTGAAGCACATTCCCTTTCAAAGAGAGAGTCCACTGGAATAGCAGAAGAGGAGTTCGCAAGCCCAGTCTTCTGGATTAATTTAATTTAATTCAAGAATGGAGAACTCATTTGTAGTTGTGAGGCTTCATAATTGATGTGGGAAAACATAGTGATTTGCCCCACCCCATTAGAGCTTACTGCAAGACCGTGACCATGCACCATAAGAAAGCCATGCAGCTTCTAAGTTCCCGAGGTTTTCCCCTCTGTCCGACTTTGAAGTGGCAAACTTTACTTTCTCAAGTGGGGTTCCTTGTTTAACCACTTGACTCTTGATGTGGAGCTTTCCTGGCAGCAAAAACTGATGAAATACAGAGGTTCAGCATTGTTGATGTGTAGAATGGAGGGTTGATCTGGGAAAGTCCTGGCACATGCCTACATGCTACCTTGCTACCTGGGTTGAGAACAGTTACTAATTAATTCAAGTTTGGAATGTTGACCTCTACTGAATATCTTTCTCTCTCATTTTTTATATATATATATATATACACACACACAGTACTGTGCTAACGTTTTAGGCAGGTGTGGAAAAAATGCTGTAAACAAAGAATGCTTTCAGAAATATAAATAATTGTTTATTTTTATCAATTTACAAAATGCAAAGTGAGCAAACAAAAGAGAAATCTAAATCAAATCAATATTTGGTGTTACTACCTTTTGCCTTCAAATCAGCATCAATTCTTCTAGGTACACTTGCACACAGTTTTTGAAGGACCTCGGCTGGTAGGTTGTTCCAGACATGATTGTTTCAACCTACGTGACATTGATGATCATCAGCACCTGTTTGGTAAAACTGGTTGATCATACACCGACTATAATCCGACAAAATCCCTGACTTTGTGCAAGTGTACCTAGAAGAACTGATGCTGGTTTGAAGGCAAAAGGTAGTAACACCAAATATTGATTTGATTTAGATTTTTCTTTTCGACCAGCTCGGGCATTTGTAAATTGATAAAAATAAACAATCATTATTTATAATTCTGAAAGCATTCTTTGTTTACAGCATTTTTTCACACATGCCTAAAACTTTTGGGGGGTGTGTGTGTGATAAATAAAATATATATATATATATATATATATATATATATACACACACACAATGTGTTTGGTCCTCAGAACTCCTTATTCAATCCATCCTTATTGAATGTGGTGTGGTGCCCCTGAGGCTCTGGGCTTCCTCTGCCTACAGACCCACAGTGAGGTGGCGAGTGGCTGGCACGAGCTAGCACAGAACACTGATTTACTCTGTGCGCTGGAATGGCAAGAATTTCCCTCTCTGAGGCCGATAACGCTCCACAGCCATTTCCCTCAATGCAGAGGGCAAAGCAGGGGGCAGCTGGAATGCATAGGCCTTGATCGGTTAAACATATCTGGATGCACAGACCTTGTAATGCAATGCATTTCATATATTCGGAAGAGGTCTTAGTCTTAGACAGTAGTGAATGACCATTTTACTGCATCGGAGGTTTCCCATATGTGAAGGGTGTGAAAGATTTGCTAATTTTACATTTTAATTGGTAGTTTGTGGTGAGCACTAGGATTGCAGGGAAGCTTTTAAAGATCGCAATCTTGAAGGTATTGTGAATTACTAAAACATTTCCTGCACCCACTCTGAATTACAGAAAACTCATTATACTTGTTGAGGAAATGTCTTCCAACTTCTACATCACATTCATAAAACAACAATGAGCTTCCATACAGTTCCTTAAAACTCCAAGTATCATTATAAACACAAATTTTTAGACTTTTGTTCTAAAATTAGTAAAAGGATTTTTGTCAGCTCTGCTACAATCAGCTCTTTTATTTCCTTAATTAATAATTACTTATAATTAATATTTTTATGATTAATAGGGCATGTGTCATTATGGAAATTGTGAGCCTGTGCTAAATTGGATCTGATGAGCTGGAAAATAATGTTTTACTTATCATTGGAAACGTTTCCTCAGTTTTCTGCCTGTGTTTCCTTTGCAGTCTTTGAAGCTTGAGTGACATGCCAGAGGAGTCTCTTCACAGTCAACATCACCAGGTCTCAATGGGTGAAGGTAACTCTAGTTTGTTCCTTAAACTTTATCCAAATGAGACTGGAGGTATTTTCACTGCAGTATGTTTAGTTTTGGTTAGGCTAACCCTAACCCTAACCTAACCCTAACGTAAAAAAAATCAGTGTATAAATGTATAATTTGGAATCTATTGAACGTTACTGTAAATGAGTAATATTGGTACTGGGGCAAATGTGTCTCCATTTGTTTTAAATTATTACATTTTTTATTTCTTCTCTCCCCTAAAACGGCAGTATGAATGGCTTGTCCAACTGCATTTTAGTTAATCATAATTAAATATATTTTTTGCCTGTTCTCTAAAGTCCTCATTGTCCTCAAGCATATCATCACTGCTAGGACAAACGCTTTCAACTGTGTTGTTGGAAACGGACCTGAATATAATGACCTGACTACAGACTGAGCTGGAGTCAGCTGCGCTGATACATCTGCTCAGTTAAAACAAGTGCAGGAATGTCTGAAAATCAAGTCCAATTAATTTGATTTGGATTGGCTTGGCCTCGCTCTTCAGCCAGTGTGGAAATATTTTGTAATGAAGAGAGGTGGCCTTTTTATATAGAATGTAATTTGACAACCCTGAAAAAAGCCTCCCTTTTTTTAAAATGTATTTATTTATTTTTATGTTTTATTTATTTATTTTCTGGAGTTTTTTTGGTCTACCAAGTGAATGCACTTGGCACTGACCTAGCCACTGGCTGAGGAATACCAGTACGTTATTGGCTCCCTTTCCCTGCCAATTCCTGTTGCACAGGGAACAATGGACAAGAAGGTTCTAGAGCTGGGGAGAACTTCTGTCCCTCCATGTTCTCTACAGTGCTGCATTTGTGCCTGTGTTGCTTTTGCAGTCTCTGAATCTTAAACTAAATGTTTATCTTTTAGCATTTTTCAGTCCTGAACGTAAATGCATTGAAAGCTTTAAATAGCACAGTCTCTTGGATTCTAGGCATTATGCTGGGATGAACAAATGACCGGTTGAACTGGAAAATAGCTGTGCTTTATTTCTGATGGAAGTGATTGAGGACCTGAATGAAAAGCCTAAGGAGGAGTGCAGATTTTTTTGGGAGGTTGCCATGGTTCAGGTTAAACCCCATATACTCTAGGCCTACTCCTGGGCATGTTGTGTAGTCATGAGAGACAGTAACTGTATAGTGGACCCACATACAGACTGTTACCCTCTTTGCACAGTGCTGGTGATATATATAAAAAAAAAAAAGGGATACGGATATAAAAAGAAAACTCAAGAATACTGAGACAGAGACCAGCACTCAGTCAGGAGTTAACAAAGTGCTATTAAACTCTTTAGTCTTCTCCGCACTTGTCATACTTCAAATTGTGTCCGCATTCAAATATTTTTTTTTGTACTGAAGAAATATAGCCTAGGCTGACCAGTGGTTTATAAGTGCTCCAATTCCTTTAGAAATAGTTAAGTTTGTCCTTGCAGCTCAGTCAAGCTTGCTGCCTACCTACTCTCGACTCAGCAACGAAAATAGCATGATAAAGGATTAAGTTGGCCTGAAATATGATCAGTTGTGTTTAGAAAAAATCAAGGCAAAATGAAATGGGAAGGAAAATGTAAAGTTAATCTAAGACGTTTGTGCAAATCCATTTTGCTAGTTCTTTTTACCTCTTAAAATGGCTGTTGTTACTTTGGCCTGAAGATTAATAGTTGTTAATGAGCTCTATCCTCTATTGTTTTTCATTCAGATAAGATGGACAGGACTGAAACGTACCTTCTAACATCAGCATGGCTAAGCTGCAGGCCAAACATGCTTACATGTATAAATACGTTGGTGGTGAAAGACTCACAAAAAAGGAGAAAGTGGTTTTTGAAATTTTTATTTAGTTTTTGATGGGGTCTTTAAAGGAAACCGCTCTGGATGTCTTGAGGAAGCTGTAAGTGCTTGCAGAATTGAGGTGACACCAAACAATTGGGTAAAGCTTGTGGATCTCCTGAAAGACAGGACATAGTCTGGATCTCCATATGGAGAGGAGCTTCTCTAGACCTTTAGGCACCATCAAACTTGACTGAATGACCCAGCTCGATGATGTTGTTAACAGAATGATAAAGACCCTGGACATTCATGGCTCTTTCACCACATTCTCTGCCCCAGGACATCTGCAGGGTGAGTGCTCAGGGTAGCCGATAATCTCCTCTATTCAACCACAGTCAGAGAAGAATGGCATCTCCCATGCATGAATGCTGCAACCTAGCAAAAGACGAATGGTGTTTTGCCTCATGTTTCTCTTGTGGAGCATTGAAAGCAGGTTAAGGGCTGGAAATGATTGTCTTTTTATTGCTCTGTTGAAATTCCCAACCCCTTTCTTGAAGAACTCATTATTTTCTCTGCGATTTCTCTACATGTCACAATAGCTTCTTTTTCTAAACCTCTTCCACTGGATTAGACCAAATAGCCTTTGACTTTCTGTTACCCTGTTGCACTTTTTTGTTTGAATCTTCTAATTATTCTGCAATGAAAGAGCTGTCTTGGAAAGTAGGGGTGGGGAGCAGCACTTAACATTAGCTAAATGAGGCATTCCCTGTATCCATGGAGATTTGCTCCAACCATCCCTTTTTAACTGGGGGGTGGCTTAATGGCTGTCCACATGTATCAAACAAGTTGGGGAGAAGTCTTTTAAAATAACATTTTAAATTCCATTTTGAGTACATTTCTTGTCAAAGCTTGTTCTTTTGACTCTCCCACATATTGGCTCAGCGTGCAGTCTGCCACCGTCGCTGACATGCTAAGAAGGTCACTGGCTGCACTGTGGATATTCAGTCTTGGTGGTAACGTTTACAATGGGCTTACACCTCTGACATCCCTCCAGACAGATGGCTGGTGTTGTTGGGAGGAAATGGAAGTTTGAATAGAGGTACTTTAGAATGGGATTGGGGGGGGTGTAATGCCAGTGGGGTTAATTGGCTCTATTGGCTCCCGCTGTTCCTATGGAAAGCTAAGATTGACTTTGGAGCTGTTCAACTTTGAACCATTTGAAGGTGCTGTTGTTTTTGGTTTTTTTGAGAACTCCTTCAATGTATAAACTGGAGATGGTGCAGAAGATTCCTCATGTCCTAAAGGAGATATCGTTTTCACAGCTCTCTTTCCTGGGATCTTTCTTTTGTATTGCATGATTCAAGTTAAATCTTCCCTACTCTTAATCTGTCAGTGTTTTCAGCTGCGGAGTCTTCCGCTGTGGTTATCTGCATATTTAGCGCATCGCAGACACTGTTTTCCACACTGAGCCCTTTAATCTCTCCAAATTATAAGGCAGAAGTAGAGGAACGCAATGGCTAAATGTTTTTAAATTGTGGGGTTTAGATGACGATGAAGATAACCATGTGATATGATGTTTCAGTTATGTCTGTTTTATGAGGAAGTCCGTATGGAATGCTTTGCATAAAAATAGTCTCAGCACCTCCCTAGCTAATGACTTATGATCGTCTGTGTCCTGTCAACTGTTCAGGGGTGTTTTAAGGGGAGTGTGCTTCAGCTGTGCTTATGGGGAACATATGGTGGGCAAATGGAATGTAGCTCAAACCCGTTGTTTTCACTTTTAAGTGCATGTTAAGAGTCTGCAATAGCTGCTGAATGGTTGGCCTCAACCTGAGTGACCCTGAGAGAGACCTGAAATTACCTAGTCTAAATTTTATGCTAAGTCCAGGCTGGGAGAGACGTACATTCACTCTGGACTAATGACTGAATATTTTGTTAAAACTGCAAAGTGAATATTTTTAAACACCGTCATTTAATTAGAAACTGACTTGCCAGGTTTTTTCTCCGTTGATGCCTAAATCAGTCATTGATATGTAAACAAAGCCATTTCAGGTGAATGCTTCATTGTAGATAAAACTCTTGACTCTTCACTATGGTTGTGATAGAAAGCCAGGGTCAGATGTCTACTAAAACAATGAAGCCATTTACAATGCTACCCAAAAGAAACAGACCCTGCTCAATGGTAAAACATTTGTAAGCCAAGAAAGTGTTTTTATTTAAGCTGACAATGGATTTAAGTTATGAATCTCCTATTGACCTCTATATATACCCCTCATACCCCCTTTTTTTGCTGCCAGTCACCATCAAAAACGTACAAACTGTCCCACTTACTAAAAATGATGATTGTGTAAACACACCACAGGGATAGTGTATGTTTTAATGGTTTCCTTTTTTTGCATAGTGGACAAAATGGGTCAAACCATTGCCTGTTGAGCTAGACGAGGAAGAGTAACCTTGTGAAACTCATTGTGAATTAGCGAGTGTTTTGTTTATGGATAGTGGAAAGCGACAAATTGAAGTTATTTTACCTTCCCCCCCCACCTTCCATATGGAGCACTTTGTAGGGCCAGGGCTTTGACCCAGTTCCATACATACTAACTTGCAACTGCTCCTGCCACTGACAATGGTCCAAACCCCAATTAATAGCTAATCATCATTAGGCCTATAATGGCCTTTACCCACTGATAGATAAGCTAGAGGGTGTGCTATAGATGGGCTCTAGTCAGTAATTATAAACCTAAAAGTGCACCTATATGGTATTTGTACCAGATAAAAAGGCCATAGTTTGTAAATACAAGGTGATTTGTAGCTATTAAATTGATACAGAGATGTTCGATCTGTTGACTGTAGCTTGGGTTTGTTTCTGGAACTGGAATGTGTCTCATTGGCGATGTTCTAAAGAGTGTGGTTAACAGATCTCTGGAGGTAACTGATTTGTTTTGTTTTTTTTAGCAGTATAGCCTTTCTTTGCCACATGAAGTAGAGGAATAGTTTTCTAGAGGCACCCCTCTCTCTTGGCTCAAGAACACTAGAGGGTTTTTTTCTGGTATACTTGTCTAACCTAATGAAGGATTCGGTGTCGTCTCTTGGCAGATTCTGCAGGCTCCTGCACGTGATTAAGTCTACAAAAGTGAGAAAATGTAAGAAGTTCTCTCCTAAATTAGAGGGTTGCTCCAGTTTGACAGGCTCCAGTCTATGAGGGCTGTGCATAGGGTATTTCCTAGTTTAGTCAGAGCTTACTCCATCAAAGGAGAAAAAATATCTGTCTAAAATTGACTGTAATTCAGCCTGCATGTGAAACTCCTCAAACATTTTGGAAATGTTTTGGAGGCTTGGCCCTTGAAACTGTGAACCTTCAGAGTGTTTTGTTATGTCTTTTATTTTTCTACATATGAAACACAACAGGGGTTAATTACATCACGTGAAACTTGCGCAATGAATTAACCAATAGAAATAATTAAAAATGACTTGGTATAACTTTTTGCATATATCAAAAAAAGATTGTCTTTCCCTGTAAAGTCACTGTAAATTAAAGGGAGGCAGAAAGCAGTGAAAACTCAAAATTGCCTGTATTTCCCTGCATTTCCAGTGTTCAACACTTGCAATTATTAGGCAAGTGAGTATTTTGACCATACCATCATTTCGATGCATATATTCCAACTCCAAGCCGTATAAACTTGAATGCTACTTGGATTTAAGCAGATCAGGTGATGTGTAATGATGGAGGGTGTGGCCTAAGGAGATCAACACCCTGTAACAAGGTGTGCATAATTGAAGCAGCTTCTTTTCCTCTGGCAAAATGGACCAAAACTGTGGAAAAAGAGAGATAACTGACCGTTAACAATTTGTTGCACATAATCAATGGGGGGGGCGCTAAAAATATTTTGAGGAAAAAAGTGATTCAAATTAACTGCCAAAGATTTGAGAAGAATCAAACATGAAGCTCCTAGGAACCCATGATCCTCCAGAACCATCATATTCCAGAATTGCAATCTACCTGGAGCACCCAGATGTCAATTCAGTTCAATTCAATTTATTCTTGTTGAGCAACAGAGTTGCACCAAGGCGCTTTACATAGTTTAAGACATTAAATTTTAGATTTAAGACTGAGTAAGACATTATTATGTTATAGCATGGCCTAAAAGTCCAAGGTTTTCACTGCTCAGAGACATGGTCAAGTTAAGGAAAACTAAAACACGACCATCACTGAACAAGACAAGTTGAAACGTCAAGACTGGATTGAGAAATATCTCCACACAGATTTTTCAAAGGTTTTATGAACTGATGAGAGCGAATCTTGACGGACCAGATGGATGGGCCCGTGGCTGGATCAGTAACGGGCACAGAGCTCCGCTTCCACTTAGACGCCAGCAAGGTGGAGGTGGGGTACTGGTATTGTCTGGTATTACTAAAGATGACTAGTTGGACCTTGTCGGGCTGAAGATGGATTCAAAATAAACTCCCAGACCTACCGCCAGTTTTTAGAAGACTATTTCTTCAAGCAGTGGTTCTGGAAAAAATCTGCATCTTTCAAGAAGACCATGATTTTATGCAGGATGATGCTCCATCACATGCATGAAAGGTCTCCACTGCATGACTGGCCAGTAAAGACCTTAAAGATGAAAGAAAGACACGGCCCCCTTCCTCACCTGATTTAAACCCTATTGAGAACTTGTGGGCTCTTCTTAAACAGGAGATTTATGGGGAAGGAAAACAGTCCATCTCTCTGAACAGTGTCTGGGAGGCTGTGGTTGCTGCTGAACAAAAAGTTGATCATCAACAGATCAAGAAACTGACAGACTCCATGAAGGGAAGGCTTATGACTTCTTGAAAAGAAGGCTGGATATATCGGTCACTTCTCTTTTTTTATTTATTTATTTATTTTTTCTTTTCTATATTAAAAGATATATATTTGTAAATGTTGTTGTTCTCACTATAACAGATGAAAATTAAAAAAGTGAGATGGGGAAATATACATTTTTCATTTAGTTGTGCAATAATTCTGCACACTAATAGTTGCACACTTGGTTCACACTTGTTTTCCCCTGAGAATGTTCATGCTTACATTTCCTTTGTAAAACATTGTTTTCAGGGTTATTAACATTTTGGATTGACTGATGGCACATACTGATAAATCCACAGGACCTCAATGTTGACCAATACACTGTATTCACAATTATTAGGTAAGTCAGTATTCTGAGGATTAATTTTAATCGGGAACAAATGCAGTGCCAAGTTCCTGCCACTACAGTGTAATGCATTCAAAACAGCAATGAAATCACTGAGTGAATTTGAAAGCATGGGTGCTGAGCTCCTATCCATGATTCTGTGACTTTGTTGGTCTCCTTTATTTAACATTTTATTGTATGTTTTTTTATAAATGTTTAGTTGTCATTAGGTCTTCACCCACAGAGTTATTTTAAATACAAAAAATACAGATAATTGCCAGTGACCAAAGTCCTGACTTTGGATGTTCAGTTTCTTTCCTCCTAGGCTGTGAAGATTGGGTTGGAATTGGCAATAGTTACTTCCAGGGCAGCTCTGAGGAGGAGGGCCTGGCATATGAGGTCACTGAGTACTTACGCCAACTGTTCCCTTACAGACCCATCCCTCATGCCACTGTGCTGCCTCTGTCTGCTCTAGAAGGAAGAGATTTGCATTCAGGACCAAAGCCCTGGCCTCAAATTTCCCTGTAAACACATGTTAACACTGGTTAAAAAAGAAATGGAAACAAAACACCTGCAGCAGGATGTATTCTGTGGAAAAAACACTTGCACGTCAGCCACAAAGGGAATGCATTTCTGCCGGCACATAAGATCACACTGGTGGCTGATAATCTCTGCAATCTGTGTTAAGGTAGACATAAGGTATTTTTTTTGTTTGTTTTGTTTTGTTGTTTGGTTTTTTGTTTTAATAGTATGTTGGCAGTGGGTGAATCTGTAGTGAGACACTAATGATGAATTGCATGACTGTGCTCTTTTAATGTAACATATCTAAAGGAGTGTCTTCACTGTAAGGGAGTGGCACAGTTTCCTTTACCGATACTTTAGTCAGACTGAAGCTTTGTCTTGAAGGTTAGGCAATAGGTAAGACTATATATTTACGCTCCTTTACGCTGAAAGTTTTAATTTTATTAGTGCATGCTTGTGGTTGGATGGAATTTCTCATCTCCTATAACAGTCGACACCTGGGTTATTGAGCCAGGGCTTTTCAGTTTACATCACTGTTCAGGTATTTTATATTTTAATATATATTTTAATCACTGTTGTAAGATGCTGTGCTCAAGCCCATATCTGTATTCACTTATAGCTTTAATCTGAAGGTTACATTTACTTGGATTGTTCATAGTCTAATATGTTCCTGATATTTTTGGACATATCATTTCTTTTTTGGTGGGGGAGGTCCTTCTCATAGTCTGTCCATCAAAGCCTCATGTTGAGGATGTTTCTTGCTTTTCCTTTGAGAGAGCTCCATAGTAACTGCTTTGACTATGGGGCAAATGTGGTCGAGACACAGCCCTCAGGTTTAGGTGAATTTGCATCAGAAGCCCTTACAGTAACGTTAAAGCGTATCCGCAGCTACCATAAAGGAAGCCTTCCTCGTCTCGGTCACAAGGTTTTACATGGATGTGCTCCACTGTCATGAGCAGCGTGGCCAATGGATTATGTATTACCAAATAAGATTGTGATAAACGAAAAATGAGACTCTACATGATCATGTGAAGTGGTAAATGTATCCAATATTATTGTTTCTTTGTGAGGCTGCTAAGCCGCTTTCATATGCAGTTCTTTTTGACTTGTTGCTGAGGGACATTAATGATCAGATGGGACATGTTGGACATATCTTGTGTTTGCTTTGTAGCAAGCAAGCGTAGCTACAGCGTAGCAAGCAGGTTTCTGCCAGTAAATGCTGCAGAGGCAATACATGTTCTGACCTTTTCAGTTTCCAAATCACAAGATTAGTGGTGACCTGTGCTGATGATTGTTGCAAGATCTTGTGTTTGTTGTTAATGATGCACCTGGATCCTTATCTTTTTATGTAGAATTAGTGATCAGGATGTGCACATGCTGTTCAAGACACAGGTTTGTTTGCACTAAACACAGAAATGGACAATTGAGGCTGTATTAACATAAGTCTTAATGTTCGGTTGAGATTTTCTTTTTAACATATTTGTTCACATAAGGGTAGGTAAGTGACTTGCATCTGTCTTTATGTGCCCTGAAATGAGCCACCTGAATGCATCAGAATCATTATGCATGACTGAACTGCATATCAAACTGAGTACCAACCTGTGCACTCAAAAACACCATCATGAGCTCACAGTGGACACCAAAGTACTTCACTCTACAAATCTGTGAATTCCTAATGGATTGCACGAGATATAATGCTATTTTTGGTTGCAGAATATTTTCATTGCTTGCGTAGTGCAATAAATAGGTTGTAGATTGAAAGTTTTCCAGACAAAGAAATGACAAATGTCATTACACATTTTATTTATTTATCTATCTATCTATCTATCTATCTATCTATCTATCTATCTATCTATCTATCTATCCATCTATCCTCCCTCAGCTGTCAGTTGTTCATTACTAGAACAAGATGAGCACTTGTGCATGCTCAGTCGGGAAACAAAAAACACTGGAATTTGTTCTGCCTGTTCTCATTAAGGACAAATCATTGCATTTCTATGTGCTTATTATACATGTGCCTCCACACATTGCAGACATCAAATCTGGATCACATTAAAGCCATTTTGACCTGGTCATTATAATGCAACCTTGCAAACACAAACATGAAATACTGTGGCAGTATCATTTGTAAGCAATAAAATGATTTGAGCAAGAAGGTTTGTAAGCCTAACACCTTATTAACTGAACAATGCTTAAGCTACTGCATTGCTAAAGTATAACAGTAACAATTATAAAATTGCTTTCTTTTTTTCCTTTTAAATAATCTACACGCTAGAACTATACATTGAAATGGGTTACGGTGATGCAGTTTTGCATTTTTTTCAGAAATGTGTATTTATGATGCAGTGGGTGATCTTTTATAGATCGTTCCCTTAAGATCCCTATAATATTTATAAGTACACAGCTGACAAGAAAAACATTTCTTCTGTGGGGTTTTTTTTTGTTTGTTTTGTTTGTTTTTTTAATGAAACAGAGAAACATTGTTTAATCTATATTACTTAAAAGGTAGACTTGTTAACAAAGTCCTAATTAAACCTGAGCTATCCATTCAAGTTTGTTGATTTCTCAGACATGTGTAGGTCCGTCAGGGACCAGTGCTCCTCCAGCTGTTAAAGTATGGGTCAGTTGTACAGGCCAGACTAAATGGATGCATGTGGTCTCTGCAAGAGTAGCTTAAATAGCTATCTATAGCTTTGCCTACTGGTATCAGTGCTAAAACTATAAAATATATTTAGTATAAAGAACCTTCCTGATATGGCATCGCATCAATGCACTGATCAACCACTATTTACAGGTTTCTTGTTTGTTTTGCATTTTATTAAACCATGCTGTATTTGGAAAAAGGAACTTGTGGGGGGTATATTCATGGTCATGTAACGTGCGGAAGAGGGTGAGGTTGATTGGGAAATGTACTTCTGTTTTTAGATTTGTCACTCTGCAACCAGATAGAAAATGTGAACAAGACTGCAGCTCAGTCTGTATCTTTCCTTTATGATCTGTAAAAGCTCACCAGATCAGACTGTGGTCATCATTTTAACTTAAACCTGTGCTGGGCTCACTAGTCTTTTCACTCACTAGCCATTGTTTAAATTGCATAAATAAAAATGGGCAGGGTGCACTGGAAACTATGTTGCTTTTAAATCACAATGTACAAATGAGACATTTAATTACAAAAGAATTCCGTGTGTGTTGTGAGTGGGGTGGATGAAATGACTATGTTTACTGTCTTAAGTTATGGCAGAAATGTCTTGGGGGTTTTTTTGGTTTTTTTTGTGTATGTAGTGTGGGTATTGGCACTTTTTCCAGAACAGTGTCCTTGCCCTGGTCCTGGAGGGTCCCCTGCTCTGTACATTTGAGGAGATTTTTTTTTTCTGCTCCCAATCCAAAAACACCTGTCAATGTGATTTTCTAAAAATTGTTAATGGCTTTAACAGAGCTCTAAATTTATATTGAACAGTTTGGTTTGGCTCAGATTGGTCTTGCTGTTTCAGCTTCCCTCAAAAATCCACACAAATTAAATTTCAGCATGATTTGTGATGCAGTACTTTTTATTTTCCAAAACTAATGAAAATTAGTATTACAATTTGTAGGATCTTGGACAAATACATTTGGCAGAGATTATTGGGAGAGTTTTGTTAGGTGTTAGCTGAATACTACACTCACCTTGTATTGGGTTAATTATTAGTAAGTTAGCTAGTAAGTTGGCTAGTCAGTTATTTGGTCCCTGCCTTGATGTCTATCAGGAAGAACACACTGCGGGTATGTAAAGGGTCAGAGGGAAGCTGCTGATACAGGATCGAAATTTTACCTTCGGTATAGAAAGCCTGAAAGTGGAAAGTCCACATTTAGAGATTATACAAGAGGTTAGTACATTGGACGCAATGCCCATTATTAATCACGTTGACATAACATATTTGGTCTTTTATATATAGACTTACCTGGACAGAGGAAACCAGATCTCTGATGAGCATTCCTATTTTACATTTACGGCATTTAGCAGACGCTCTTATCCAGAGCGACTTACGTGTCCTAATTACAGGGACAGTCCCCCTGGAGCAACTCCGGGTTAAGGGTCTTGCTCAGGGACCCAATGGTGGTAGTGCCAGAGGTGGGATTAGAACCGGGGACCTCTTGATCCAGAGGTCTGTAGACAAGTACCCTACCACTAGACCACCGCCACCCACTCATTTTACCTGCATGACAAATTTTAACAAATTTTAAATTAAGGTGCAACCATTAACTGTGGGGAATTTTTTTTTTTTTTTTTTTTTTTTTTTTTTTTTTTTTTTTTTTTTTTAAATCTTCATAGAATTGGCAATAGAATGGGACACTCTAGAGTGGAGTACTGGAACCCTCTGAACTCTCTCTTTTCAGCAGTGGTGGCCTAGTGGTTAGGGAGTTGGCCACAGGATCGGTAGATTGTGGGTTCAAACCCCTTACCAGTATGTTTCCCTGAGGTACCATCCCTGTCACCGTTCCCTGGGCACTTTCATAGCTGCCCCCTGCTGCACAGTGTGTGTTTGTGTATGGGTTAAATGCAGAGATCCAATTTTGTTTTGGTTCACTGTGTGGTGCTGTGTTCTCACAATGAAACAAATAGTCACTTTCACTTCACTTTCTCTGAAGTGATGGAACTCCATCCAGTGCATTTGTAATGAGGTGGAGTGGCATGAAATCCTCTAGCATCAGTGTCTGACCTTGCCAAAGGGTAGAGACTATTTCTGTTAAAAGGCAATAAAAATTCCCTTGATTTTGACTCGCAGGAGTAAAATTTGCTTAATCTGCTGGAATGGGAAAGCTATCCATATTTTTAAATAATAAAAAAAGAAAAAGAAACTTAGTTTTTATAATGCAAATACATACCGCTTTACAGAAACAACCACCCCTTTCCAGGAAAAATGTGATCCTTTGTCCTTTATGTGATTCTACAAGTCACAATAACATTGTCTCTAGACAGGAAGCACCTTTCTCCACTCTCTGAAGAGATATTACGATATTGAATGTGTATCTAGAGGCTACGCTAACATGACCCTTATTGAGTCATTTCTTTGACTTGTATCTCCTTTTTGCTTTTCCCTGTACCCCTTTGCTCTGCCTGTCTGTGCAAGCCTTAGTCAGGCGTCTGGACAGAAGTGCTCAGTCCGTGCTTCCGCCAGCTGTTATTTTGCTTTTGCTGTCTCAGCTTTGCATGTGAGAGAGAAAAACCCAAAAACTTTAAATTAGGTTTTGGAAAAGTAGGCTCTCAATCCTGCTGTGAAAGAATGTAAATTGCTCCTCTGTCAGGTGTGAAGAATTTTGTTGTTCGCCACCATTGGAATGTGGCCACCTGGTGTGTGTGTGTGTGTGTGTGTGTGTGTGTGTGTGTGTGTGTGTGTGTGTGTGTAAAACATTGGCTAATTATTAGCTGCTTCATAGTAATAGTGTTTATTTAGCATATGTT
Source organism: Hepsetus odoe (assembly GCA_017165825.1). Taxonomy (NCBI): domain Eukaryota; kingdom Metazoa; phylum Chordata; class Actinopteri; order Characiformes; family Hepsetidae; genus Hepsetus; species Hepsetus odoe. The sequence continues at coordinate 10,791,027 of CM029374.1, read as the reverse complement.
CCATGTTGGCCTTGAAATCCTATTAGGTCATCTTTTGCACTTCTTTTGCAAAGTTTACATTTTTTTATTTATTTTTCCCAGTTTTGTCATGGTCATTTTAACTTGCTAGCTAACATTTATTTGAGTGTTTTGGAAATGTTCCTGAACAACCTGACGCTTTATTTGACCACGTTTCAAACAGAGTGGCACATTTCCTGAAATCCTTTTTGAAATCACTAAACATGTCTACACATTTGGCCAGTAGTCCAGGATCAGCTTAACCTGCTGGACAAGAAATTAACCTCATTACATCATTTCATGTTTTGAACAAAACAAAGAACAAAATATAGCACAGAAAGGCTATAAAGACAGTATTACAAAAAACCTTTAAAGATTAATTAATCTGTTTAACTGAGAAATTCTTCTTTGGGAAGCTCTATGCACTGAGAGATAAAACCTAATGAGTATTTGCATGGCCCTCCTATGTGCTTCGAATGGAAAATGAATTTGTTAACTTGACTGCAGAAAAGTCTGCTCATTCAAATTTGTGGTTTAAAGCTTCTGACATTTGCCTTTAGGATTAAAATCCAAACAATATAGCACAGTCGCATCTTTCAGCAGCACCATAACGACCTTTCTCCGTTCTCACTCAAGTATTCTTCATCCTTCCAGCCTTGACTTGCTGAATATAACCTTTTGACTATGTACCACCTTTCCACAACTGCTCATCATTTCACAGAGTCTGCGTTCACTCTCTGGCAAGCTTATCTACACCCACATACATTTACTGGTCACTGCCACTGCCCTGTATGCATGGATGGGACTGCACTGCTGTCTTCAAAAAGCAGACACAACAGCATGTATTTCTCGTTGAGTAAAAATAGAGCCTCTGTGGAAGTTCTTCTGGTACTGGGGTTATGATAAATGTGTTGTGCTTTAATGCATCTGAATTTTAGTGGAATTATAGATTACAAAATTGCTCTATATTAGTGGTAGATATGCCAGCAGATAGTTCATTGGAACAGAGGTCTGAAATGCCATGATTTATACAATAGTTATTTCTAATGGCAGAATCTGATCAATTACAATTGTTTATCCAAAAAATTTATAATGTCTGTATCAGTGCTTGCCAGCTGCTGCGGGAGGCACTCCTTATGCCACAGAAAACCTATACTTCTACTTTAGCACATACAAAACCAAAAATGAACACATTAAATGGCCTATTAACCTGCAGATTCAGGAAAAAATAAAATACAAACAGAAAGTGAAATGCTCTGCAGACTAGCTGAATACATTTTTATGCTGGTTAATTATTGAATGAGTATAGTTAAACTTGATAATGTGATTGGCTAGTAACCTTTGTTATATGGAAATCACTATTTAGATAAATGGGCTGGATTGCTATCAAAAAATAATTTTTAAAAATTCACTATTGGATTCCCCCTGCCCAGTGGTTCAACCCTAATTGGGCTTACATTTACAGCAATTTAGCACAAGCTCTTTTCCAGAGTGCTTTGTAGCACATATCTGGTCTTGATTCTTATTACCTAAATTTAAGTAAGCAACTGTCAACCAACTAGTTACTGCCAGCTAATAACTACTTAGCTGGCAACTTCTGCGAACCCTGTCACTGTACAAGTCAAAGTAGGTATTATCTATAAAAACACATGTCTAAAAGCTATTAGGCAAGTACCCAAAAGTTTGTATTTTTATATACAAAGATAATACTATTTTCACTTTTTACTATGATTTATAGGGGTATTATGGTAGGTGAGTATTCAGGTGACACTTGACAGCAAGTGAGTTGGCTGTTCTGAGAACAAGAACAAGTTCATTCCACCACTGAGGACTGAAGAGGCTTGATTCATATCTTCCTCTTATATTGCGGAATTGAGCTTTAAGGTGAGCAATGCTTGATGCTCTGAGAGGAACAGGAGTGACACATTGCCTGTCTCTCTCCAAAAGAAATGGTGAGGTCATGTCTTTGTGAGGGATTCACTTCAATGTACAGAGGCTCAGTCTCAGACTGGGATTCAACATGAGGTGGTGAGACGTCCTTCATGAAGAGTGTTTGCCAGGCAGTCTGAGATGTTGATTGAAGCCTGTTGATCACTGGAAGGAGAAGAGAGAATAAGCTGAGTGTCATCTGCATTGCAGTGGTAGGAAAAGCCATGCTATGGCATCTACTGGAAACCCAGTGTATAAAGAAAAGAGAAGGGGCCCAAGGGAACAATTGTCATTCTTCTTTGGGCAGACTGGCATCCTTTCCATGCCATTTGATGTTTTCAGTAATCAAGGTAAGAAGAGAACCATTGCCAAGCAGAAACAGATTCCTAGGTTGGTCAGGAGGTTGAACTTGTTAAAGCCTGCAGAAAGGTCAAGGAGAATCAGAAATTAAGACCTTTGCAGTCAAATGTGCTGATTTGAACCTGGACTGGTAGCTGTTTTGGGTATCTTGCTTCACTGTTTTATTTTACAAATATGCAAAATATGCTTTTTAATAAAGCAGTAGAATACTGAAGGTTGTACTATTGAGATGTTCCTGGAGTTCTACCTTCCTGCTGCCTCTGTTCCTTATTCAGCTTCTTAAGTCTTCGATTAGATTGTAGGAATATAGCAGAATGCTACTGTAATTTACATAAAATGTAACTATGTAGTTTAGTTAGTAAGGGTTTACATGAAATGCCTAAATGTTGATGTGGTGGTTGTTGTTGTTGTTGTTGTTTCAAGGTATTTGTGTACTGACAACTTCACTGTAGCTCATGTTCATTTGCTTTAGTCAAGCTATGTCTTGATAAGTTTCAACATACTTTGACCCATGCCAAGCCTTGAGGCTGCAAGCGAATATTTATTTTGTTTCATTTCTTACCTCTCGTCACTTGACTGGGTTGCTTTGTGATTATACTGCAGCACTGCCATGGCCTGCCCAGATTACATAGTTCAGTTCAATATAGCTTCTTATATAGCCTTCTTTAGCGTGTTTCGGGCTTCAAGGCACACTTCAAGGCAGTGTAGGTTTCTTTGGTTGGGGTGTGTGTGTGTGTGTGTGTGTGTGTGTGTGTGTAAGTGGTTCAGTATTTCCTCACCACAGTGTTAAGGAGTGATTCGGCCTCACCCTGCCCAGCACACTGAACATTGCTAAAGGCAGGAAGGAAATGAGAGTTTGAACTTGGTGCCATCAAGCAGATATTGTTTAAACATTGCCAATGAGCCATGGCACACTAGCTAACAGAGTGTTTACTAGCCAACATGCTTTTAGAAAGTTTATGGAGGATTATAAGATGTTTATGGAGATCTGTAATGTGACAGTTTAGCTTTCTGGCAATGAGCTCACTCCTGAGTTACAGAGAGCTGATAGTGGATGGCAGGAGGTAACTTTCCTCTGCTCATGTGGAGGCTTGAGTCAGCCAGGTAATCTGTTGGTCATTAAACACAAAGACAGGTTTCATTGTGACCTCAGACTGATGTCATCTGTCTGCAAGTCTGTACAGCCACTGATTGGATGAGGGGGATTTTGATAGAATTTTCAGTGAAACGTAATTTTTTCCAAGTTAATTCTGTTTTGTTTGGGCTTGGCAATAAAATATCTGCCAGATGCTCAAATCCAAAGGAACTTCTAATGCTACATTCCTTTACTTTACATTGGGTGTCATGCAAAAGGCTTTTATTAATGTAGTGCGATGTGTTTGCTTAGATGGGGATTTGGACCCCCCAGAAAATGAGGACAGTGTATCCACTAATAATATAGCCAGTTTACAGGTCAGAGGGTGTTTCTATTAATCCTTTGCAGTACATGTTTTAAATAACCCAACACACACATGGTTTTAGTGCTGTCTCAGAGCATTGCTTATCTTAGCTGCTTGTCCTGAATAGGGTGGAGGGAGTGCTGGAGCCTGTCCTAGCTCTAACAGGGCGAAAGGCAAGGAAACACCCTGGACAGGTCATTGGTCTATCATGGGGCAGACACACAGACAAACACTCACACACACAAACACATTTATATCAAGGGGGCTATTTAGAATTCTAATTCCATGATGTTAATGTTGCTGGATGGTGGGAGGAAACCAGGGCACAGAGCGGAAACCCACTCAGACACAGGGACACAGCTGTCCAACCTGCGAATCAATCCCAGGATTTTCTTGCTGTGACAGCATTATCTGCTGTGTCTAAAACAGAGGAAAAAGCCTTGGGACAGGGCAGTCTTATGCAAAATTTGAGTAACACTGTCAAATCATCATATTTTGTAAAAATAAGTCATGCTCATCTACAAAAGAAATGTATATTTAGCTAATTTTACTGGAGAATTCTATTTAACATTATAGAAAAAAGAAAATGTGTTGTGTGGGTTTTTTCTTCAAATGCTGCATTATTTTGATCTTTTTTTTCCAATATGTTCCAGTAATTGTGCATTAAAATATTCCAAAGTGTGTTCTCCTTGGAGAATGTACTTTGACAAGTGGTGCCTAAACTCCTAACATCTGATTTGTAGCGTGTGTGTGTGTGTGTGTGTGTGTGTGTAACAACTTATCTGTAATATGATTTAAGAAACCTTTAGCTTGTTTTGGCTCTTTTGTTTAAAAAAAATGCTTTCCAATGACTTTACAATGTCAATCAACAACATGCCAGTAACTAGATAGTGACTTTCCCCTTTTTGTTTTTCGACTGTTCAATGAGAGGTTATATGAGACATTTCGCTTTGCTTCATTCCACAGCAGAGAAGGTTCCAACATAAGAGGGATTAATGAAAGGAGAAAACCATCCGGGTTCCCTGTTTTCCATGCACACTCGCTCCAAATGGATGATCTCACAGTGTTTATTATGGACTTGAGCAGCGTTTTAACTCTGTGCAAACAAAACCCTGAGATCGCAGCAAACTACTCTGTCCCAAGGCTTTTTCCTCCTGTTTCCCCCTCTCCGTTTCAGTCGGCGTCAGGCCATGAGTGGAGAGGAAATGGCTGGGTCTTTTAGCAGAATGTGGAACGCTGTAATTAGGCCATGTCAGTAATCATTGTACAAAACCATTCCAATTCCAGTTCAAATTGAACCGTCAAGGGATTGTTGGCTAATGGGAGGCTGTTACTGTACAGGGAAATTTCTGAAGTTAAGGTTAAAAGTTATTACTGTTTCAGTGTGGATTTTCCCTGCTGATTGAAAGCTTTCTTTGTTAGTGTAGCGCCAGTATAATCTCAGGTGATTATCCATTGCCAGCTCTTTCATCTGCAAAATGTTACATGGAGCACTGAAGGCTGCAAATTGTTTGATGCTATACTTAAACTCCAGGATCTGCATTTGTTTTCCTTTGTAAGTGTAGCTGTTAAGATATAGGAGTTTTGAATTTGATACCAATAACCATTTCTACGATGCTTGATAAAAGCAGTTCAGAGTTTAATGTGCTGATTATGAAGTGTTTATTATATCAAATGATCAATTAAACAAATTACAATTTAATTATTGTCTCTGGTTTTCTTAAAGAAGAAGAAAAAAAAAACTTAACTGAAAACTTAAATGTCATTTTTTTCTGTCCATCACAGAATCTCCTCGCTTGTCAACAGACTCCTCTTTGAGCAGTCATGACCCAACGTTGGCAGAGTACTGCTCGCTGCTGGGTGTCGAGCACTCGGAGGACGAGCGGCCAGTGAGTGCCGTGTCTACGCTTTCATCTGGCTCTTCTGGAGAAGGGCAGAGCAGCCCCTATCGAGGCCTCACCATAGCCCCATCCCAACCCTCCCCACCCGCTGGTCCCGATATTAACCTGGAGCTCAGTCCTCCAGAAGAAGGAGAAGAGACTTTAACTCTGCTGAAGCCAGAAAGCAGGAGACCAAGGCAAGACCCCTCTGAGGGCCTGTGTAACAACACACCCAGCACTGAAGCCAGAACATCACCACAAAATCCAGACACACTTTCACCTGTTGCCACTGTAGCCATGGCACCCAATCCTCAGCTCAGCTATGTGGATCGAGTTGTTATGGAGATAATTGAAACAGAAAGGATGTATGTCAGGGATCTGTGCAGTATTGTGGAGGTAAGTCATTCAGGAAATTTTCTTGAGACCCTTGCTTTTTTGAAAAACATTTTGAGCATTGTTTAGGGGAGTTTTGTTGTCATTGTTCGTTGTGTTTTGTTTTTTTTTTCTTTTTTTAATAATGATAAAACCACCTGCTTGAAGTTGTGTGGTGCCAAACAACCCTGACCCATCCAGGCAGGGAAACCACAAGACCTTTAGGTGTGTTGTTGTATCTGATACCAAGGTATACCAGATTCCTTCAATGCTATACGTTGTGAGATGAGTTCTACATGGATTGGATTACTTTAATGAGCACATCTGACACAAATTTGGGGAATTCTGAGATCTGGACAATGATCTGTTCCTCAAATCATTCTTGTATAACTCTTGCAGTGTGACAGGGTGCATTATCCTGCTGAAAAAGGACACTACTGTAAAGTTTGCATTCCGTAGTACTGCCTCACTAAACTCTTATAGAGCAACTACACCTTTTCATTGTAGAGACCCAGGCCCTCCCAGTGAGGTATTGCCCAGAGCATTACGCTGCCTCTGCTGAATTGCTTTTGTCACATGGAGCATAGTCCTCTGGCCTATTCACATGGTGAAAAAACAATTCATCAGACCAGGCCATCTTCTATCATTTGTCTGTGGCCCAGTTCTGATGCTAGCAAGGTCCTTGTAGGAGCTTTTGGTGGTGTACAAGCTCTCTGATGGTACTGTAACAAGCTACAGTGTGTTGTCACACCTTTCCATCATAGCTTGCATTAATTTTTAAAGCCATTTGTGCTGCAGTAGCTCTCTACTTTGGGATTAGACCTGAGTGACTAGCCTTCAGTCCCTTGGTGCATCATTGAGTTCTGGGCTCTGTCTTTACACACAAAGCTGGCAATCATTTGATGTATCTGAACTGTGTTTGAATGTAATGCTTTGGATGAGGCCTTGTTTTGAGAAAGAGAGAAACTGTAATTGGTGACACATTTTATGGCAATCACACTTTAAATAAAAGCAGTTCTGCTCTGGGGTTTTTATTTATTTGTTTTATTTAATTTTCATTTTTTTAAATCCTTACCCAAAAGTGTTTAGAAAAGACTGGGTAGCCCCTAGAAGACGTGTGAGTGAGTACATGTCACTTGTCTGCATTTACAGATAAATATGTTGGAACAGAAGTCTACTGAGTGGCACTTTTAGAACTAGATTTTTGGGATGTGATGCAGAAAGTATGCTTTTTATCTGCTTTTATCATGGCATAAACCCTGAGTATAGTGTGTATTATGTGTATATTATGTAATTTGAGCATTGTGTGTCTTTTGTATATTATGTAACATTCTAGGAAGTCACCAACAGCCACAAACAAATTCCTTGTGTGTGTAACACACTTGGCCATTAAAGCTTATTCTGATTTTTAATCTGCACCAGAATATATTGATGTTAAAAATAAATTGATAAGATGGCAATTTACCATTAATCTGGATTTGTACATTCCATTTTAAAAATGCCATTCCATTCCAAGTTCAGTGAAATTTTGTTACTAAATAATGTTTCTGGTGTAATGGGATGCATCTCTGTTATTTTTTGGCAACCCAGTGGTGGTCTTTTCCTCTGTAATATTACTACCACTATATTGTTGAAGCAGCAAGATCTCCTACATTCTGGGGATCGGTATACTTGTCCAAAAACCTTAAACCTCATTCTGAGCCCTGATCTGTCTTTCGTAGCCATGATGCTAAAAGCCTGCCATTTGTGGAAGTAATTCAGAGTTGTTTTGTTTTTGTTCACCACATTTTAACCATTTTAATCCTACCCATAAAAAAACAGGAGGCAGTGAGGTTTTAGATTTAACCACAGAGTAGCAGCTCTTTGTTTCTGACAGTCTTTCCATTTAGCAATGTAGCATTAGACTACTTCTTTGGCAGAACCTATTTACTGCTGATTATGGGAATTCCTTGGGTTTTTTAGGTTTCTCCAGGTGTTCCATCCTTTCTTGGAATGTGACTACACTTCCAACTTTTGCAGCTGCTGTAATTTACTATACTTTCCAGCCCGCAATATTGTTTCTTTTTATTTTTTGTCTTCAGATGGGATATATATATATATATATATATATATATGTATATGACAGGCTGTATCTAAATTCTACTTATTCATACTAAATCAAGATGGGTTCGTCCACCTGTCAGGTGTTCAGCTCCCACAGAACAGGTGTGTCCACAACTCTGCATCTGGGCTTCTGGTGCAGTGGTTTTGGGCTGGAATTCTGACTTCATTTCAGCCAGTTCCAAACCATCGGTAGACAAAAACCACAATTTCGCTGCCGGAAAAAATGAAATAAAATATAATGCCACTCAAACCGGAGCTCTTAGTGATTTTATAAAGGGAATGGCTTTTAACTGGGAGGGCGGTTTTGTAATGCATGGACAAAAGTTACTAGATTGCTTTAAGTTACCATAATAACATAAATAACATAGTATGTGTATGTGCGCGCATGCATGTGTTTACAGCGTGGCTTAGTCAATCAGGTTTTGCAACCAGAACTATGTTCAGTCTAAGAACTAAGAATAATTTATACCATTTTTAAGTTCTTGTGGAGCAGTAAAGCTTTCCCAGACAGGTTTTAAGGTTACAGGTGTTTTGGTTCTTTATAAAGTTTTATGGAATTAAGATCACTGTTGGAGAAACATGCATTGCTGCTTACATGCCCAAAAAAACCTAAAGTTGTACTTTACACCTTTCAGATACCATTTAAAAAAAAAAAAAAAAAAATTTTTCTTATTTTAGCTGTTATTGAAGCATGTTTACAGTTTTACAGTTAACTTCTCATCAAATTTGACTTTTTAGAATTCTCTCTGATGCGTGCGCACACACACACACACATGCATGCTTGCGCGCGCACAAACACACACACACACACACACACAGGTCTGCAATATGCCATTCCTTGCCTTTGGATGAATCAAGGCATTCTCATGATCCAACATTTAAACTGACCTGCAAACATCATTTACATTATGTTGCAGTGAGGCTTCACTATAAATAATACAATAAAGCAAATACAAAGACAACATGTTATTCATGTGACCAAAGAACAATGTATCAACAGGGATTTTTTCAAACTTTACCAAATATTCAGTCACCATATAAATTCCTAACATCCACATTATTAGTATTCTGAAAAACTGATTTTTTTTTTTCCTTTCCTTTTAGTGGTCTGTGCTCTGTGCCCTGTGGCACTCGCCCAACTCGGTGCAGTTTGCCCAGTAGGCTCTAGATGTGTGGTCTAGATTGATTCTTCCTGCTGGAGCATATGTACATGAATGGAATTCCCCAGGAAAGAATGCAGGAGAGAAAGTGTCTCTGTCTCTGCGTCTGTCTCTCTGTGTGTGTGAGCTCAGTGAGGAAGTGGGTGTGAGAAACACCACATTGTGTATATACCACAGTCTTTTCAAAGTTTACAGGAAAAACGCTCAGAGAAGTCTCTGAGGAGCTGATCTGTGAGAAAATGTAACTTTGTACTGCACTGGCTTTTGGGTAAAATTATAGTCGTTAGTTAGTCATTTTTATGATGAGCTATGTTGCATTTCCACTAACAGTAAGACTGATTTGTCACCTATGTTTTGTTTGAGCTTTCTGTATGGTCAAACAATGTTTTGTTTGTCAGTTTTTATTTCTCAGTATGTGTTTAAGAAATGTTGAAAGACTTTACAAGGTTTTCTATTGTACTGTTAAGTCCATTTATATTTTTGCCCTTTTGGTAACTAAAAATAGTTTACTTTATTAATCATATAAACACGAGGTCGATTCTAGAGCTGCATAATAGGAATCAGTAGATTTTGGCTCCAGACATGTAGCTGGAAATAAGCCAATGCTCTTTTTTAATTTGGCTGAATGGTGTACTTTTTGTGACGTAAGTAACCTAAGCCGGCAAGTGCCATGACACACTATTGGATTGTTTTTGTATTAAAGAGCAATTGGCCAGCAGAATGTACTGATGTCCTAATGTTTCATCGTATGTGCAGTTATCCCTCACAGTATGAGCTTCTGGCTGTAATGAAACCTGAATCAGCTATAAATATTTGTGATTTATTCATTTTTTTTTTTTTCTTTACTAATTTTACTTACATTTACGGCATTTAGCAGATGCTCTTATCCAGAGCGACTTCCATGTCCTGATTACAGGGACAGTCCCCCTGGAGCACCTCCGGGTTAAGGGTCTTGCTAAGGGACCCAGTGGTGGTAGTACTAGAGGTGGGATTCGAACCTGGGACCTCTTGAGCCACAGGTCCATAGGCAAGTACCCTACCCTACCACTAGACCACCGCCACCCCCGTACTTATGTACTAGACAGGGATTCTGTTATGTATCATTTTGATTTGCTTAAATGACACATAACCAGAATTCCTATAGCAGGTTTCTCACTGGGAATAAGGAATACTCCAAAGAACAGACCTAAGCCCTACAATGAAATTCACATATGCTGCTGGAATGAAGGTTCTGAGGAAGTCATAGACCTACAGAGTAGATTCAGCCTACTACTGAACGAAACTGCCCTCTTTTGGCCTGTTCCAGACATTGCACTCTCTGTTCTGTTTTAAAGTGACAAATGCTGGATGTCGTTTAATAAAATAGCGTTCATACTAACCCTTATCAACTGTCTCTTCCTTACAGGACTATCTGGCTTATATCATAGATACCAGGGACTTGCCCATTAAGCCTGAGCAGGTTTGCTCTTTGTTTGGAAACATTGAAGTGATCTATGAATTCAACAGGTAAGCCAATCAGCCTTTGTATATTGCAAATAAAAGAAGAAATACCTGCTCTAATGCAGTCTATCAGCATGCTTCAGTGAACCTGATCACTCCTAAATAATCAGTATACACAGTTAACAAACCATCATGTCACTGAGAGGAGCTCAATGTGTAAGCACTGAAGCTTTGCCCTGATTGAGCTGACAAGTCAACCGTTTTAGATGAGAGATCATTTTTAAAACATTTTAAAGCAATCTGTTCTGATTTACTGCACAATGATGAGCATGATGTAGGACTCACTTCAAAGAGTGTGTGTGTGTGGTGGGAGGTGGATATGCAAACTAGAGAGTGGCTGTTAGTTTATTTTTTCTCAGAAAGCTGTTGACAATAAGCTTCAGGCTTTGTTCTGACACATGCAGCCAATGTGGCCTTTTACGGCCCCTGTGTTTAAACAGTTGCTCTTCATCAACGAATTAGCCTGTGTCAAAACTGACGGGAAGCCACATGGCAGGGTACAAGGGGGTGTGTGTGTCTGTGTGTTTGTATTTTTCCCTTTGTTGCTCACCAAGATCTCACATATGGTCATTGAAAAATCGGGGAAAAAATCTCTACTTCAATGCCTTTAGCCAGTAGTCTGTAGCATGCAATCTGTTTGAATATTACTTAATTATTTGTTATTTGGTAATATGGCCATGTCTGTTTATTAATATATTGGAAAAAGTAAAATAAAATATTGAAGTATGTTCTCTATAGTTGGTGACTCAGATGTCTTTGTACCACAATGCTCCAAATGCCCACAGATGTATGACTGTATTATGATTATATAATAATTTTCCTTTATTGGAAAATAATTGTAATTTTTTTTTTTTTTTTTTTTTTAAACACAATGTATAAGAACATTATTGTCTGTATACTAAAGATACTATATATAGCAGAAGAACAATAGGTTGGAAGATGTTGGAATATTCCTTTTTTTGATTGTTTAAATACGTTCTGTCTTATAAAAAGGTATAACATTTACCTATTAGAAGATTTATTTAGACAAATAAAGTTTTCTCAATTTCTATCAAAGGAATATAATAGGTAGCAAAAGAACAATTCTTGAAAATTTTGTTGTAAGCTGGAGTGACCTGGGTCAGATAATCTCCAAAACACAGACCTAGTGGCCTGTTCCTGATTTGTACCAAAAGTGGTCAAAGGAAGGACAACCATCAGGGACATGATTGTTTGTGTCTGATTTGATCCAGCAAAATAGCAGCTGTAGCACAAGTTGCTGTAAGCATTGAGGCTGGTTTTGACACAGGTTGCTGCTTATATGGCTGTGTGGCAGCAGATCAGTCTGACTGCTAATGCTGAGCTTTCTCCTCTGCCAACACATACTGGTCTGGTCTGGTCTGACTGAGTTTTCTTTTACATCATGTGGAGAACTGGGTTAATGTGCATTGCTTTTCAGGTGAAGAGATGGCACCACGATGCATGATATGAAGGCAAGGCAGTGTTAGCAGTGTAATGTTCCTGGCATTCATGGGAATGTTACTTTTACAAGTAACTGAGCGTTGTTCCTTATGGCAAAGTTATTCCCTGTGGACTGGGGTCGATTTCAGCAGGCCAAACTGCAACAATTGCAATGCGTTGGACAAAGTAGCTACATGTATGGAATGCCTTGGTATAGATACCAAAGCACACAGAAGTCTTGTTGAGTCATAGACCAGCCTTAGCTTTTTTGGCAACAAAATAGCTCCTCCAGCGGGGTAGCAGTGGCCTAGTGGTTAGGGAGTTGGCCCAGTATCAGAAGATTGTGGGTTTGAATCCCTTACCAGTAGGGTTCCCTGAGGTACCCTTGAGCAAGGTACCGTCCCATCATTGCTCCCTGGGCACTTTCAGTAGCTGCCACTTGCTGCTTGTGTGTGAATGCATGGGATAAATACAGAGGTGTAATTTCGTTGTGTTTCACAATGACAAGAATGGTCACTTTCACTACAGCATTTTTGGCAGGAGGTTTTGAATGTTTTGGCATGTGTGTGTGTGCACATGTTTATTCCCACAAGTTTCTGTTTAGAAGTGTAAGAGGGATTTAGTGAGAATGAACCTGAGAATACAATATGCACCCTGAGAGGGAGTCTGAACACAAACAGAATGCTAAAAATATACTAGGCACCCAGGGACATCCACTGACTGACGGGTGTCGTTTAGTTAAAGCTCCAAGGAACGCCCATCAGAGGCATGCAAGAAAGCGCTTCTTCAAGGCAGTAATTTACATGGTAATATAAATCTACTGCCATTATTACCATCTAAATAGCTGTATAAACTACAATAGTTCAACCTGTGTAATATGCATTAAGAAAACAAATGAAATGTGTTTTGCAACATGAGCTCAAACTGAGGAGTAGTGTGAGATATATGATCGCTGTTTAGTTTTTTTAGTGGTTAAAGCGCATTCTAATGATCTGATTATGCACAGCTAATAGTCTCCTTCTAGATCATTTTGCAACATCTCCTCTTCCATTTGAGATCCATTTTGGAAGCAATGTGTATTCTCGCCCTTGCTTCCCAGTAGTTCAGTGGCAGTCAGCTTTAGTGTATAACAATACATACTGTTATAAAATAATTCTGACATTGCTGCTATTGTTAAGACAAGTAAATTAGAAAAGAATAGAATAATCATTTATTATCCCACGAATGAGAAATTCGGGTGTTACAGGGCTCTTTACCAAGAAGGACAGAAAGAATATAAAAAATATATTTAAAAATAAATAAATAAATATATAAGAACGAGGACGTCCATATACAAGAGCTATATATACATATTTACATGGCAATAAATAAAGAATATAAAGACGGGAAGTTACACATTTTACAATCTTTCTGAAGACACTGTAATGCCTGTGTTTCAACTGTAGTTAAAAAAAATGTGTCACTAAAAAGGCTGAAGTTCATTAAAACAGGTTAAACTAATCAAAGGCTGTGTTTTAAGTTAAAGACTAGTCCAAATTTCTATTTTTTTTCTAGGACAATCATACAAAATGCAGTATTGCACTTCACTCACAACTCGTTTTAAGACCAAAATAATTTTTGTTGGCAAATATTTTTTTTCAAGACAATACTATATCAAAATGAGTTAGTTAAGAAGGCGAATCATTTGCTGTACACAGTGATGAGTTGAAAGCATGAACACAGCTATCTTCTATTGATTTTTATTTAAATAAAATCATGTTTCATAAGTCATCAAGCAAAAGGTCACAGTAAGACACTATATCCTTGTATTTAGCAGGCATGATTTTTTTTTTTTTTTTCTTTTTAAATCATATAATAGGGTCATCTTTACTTTTTGATTCTTCTAGACATAGATGAAGGATGCCAAATGGAATGTGTCTGTGTTTTGAAATTTTATTGCTTGCTTCAAAGGTTGTGAATTTAAATTTGCTGATCTCTATTGATTTGCTGTGTGACCTTTAACTGATTGACTGAAAGGACCTAAGGCCGTCTCAGTCTGACTGAAGGTGTAGCTTTTAAAAACTATTTTAAGGTGGGGGGTGGGTGGAGGGGGAACTTGAATAAAATGAAGAATGTGTAAGTTTCAGAATAATTTTTAAAGAGGAGAAGATTGAGCCAAAATACATGACCTTTCCTGCTTAGTCAGGAGGAGATTTAAATTCATTGGGTTTAAAGCTGGCCCGGATGGACAAAAACATTCCTGCCTTTTGAAAAGCAAATGGAATAAGATTTTATTCCAAGCAATTTTGGATTTGGATTGTTTGGGTTGTTTCTGCCAGTCCACCCTCGAGGAAATACACCACGCTGATAACCAGGCTGTTTTCAAATTATGTTAAAAAAAATGCACTAATGAAGTTCTGTCTGATTTATCTTCCAGTAAATGTACGGAATAATTATCAGATGTCTTGCTGCAAACCCTTTTTGGACAATAACTATGATGACTTTTGTTGGGCAAAGCAGGGAGCATGACTGTAGCAATTAGATGCTTCTTTTAACCAAGTTATGCTGAAATATCTGGAAAATCTCCGCCTTTCTGCACAAACTCTTTATAATGATTTAACAACAGTGATCAAATAAATCTCTGTGTCCCTGTCTGTCTCTCTCTCATTCACAGTGAGCTGTTGCAGTGCTTAGAAATGTGTGACAGTGATCCAGTGGCTATTGCCTGTTGTTTCGTGGACAAGGTTAGAATAGCCAGTCATGTTTTATAGTCCTAAACATGATCTCTTAAGTTTAAGGATTCACATTCATTTTCTGTTCATCTTTTTACAGAGCGAGTATTTTAACATCTATACACAGTACTGCACCAATTACCCAAAGTAAGTAGAAGAAAAAGTTTCTTATCTTGAGTGATTTACTCCCCGGTGTGAGTGATCACTGAAGCAAATGACATGTTAGCTCCTTAGAGTTCTCAATAAATTTTTCCCTGCCACAGAAACCGCATCGCCAGCAGAGTGACAGCATCCTGTTGCCATTAGCCTTCTGGTGCCTGGATCTGTCTCATATGTCTTCCAAGCTGTCTTTTTTTTTTTTTCTTCAGCTGTCCATTCTGTTTCCAATTAAAGATCTGTCTAATAATATGGAATATTCTATTTGTTCCCATGACTCTAATGCTAATACTTCATTTTGTTAGAGCTGTTCTATATACAGTGCCTCTAACTGCAGTTATACATTTCACATCAAATCTTTGTCCTTCTCCATCACTCCACAGCTCAGTGGCCACTCTCACAGAGTGCATGAGGAACAAAACGCTGGCAAAATTTTTCCGGGACCGGCAGGCGTCTCTAGAACGCTCCCTTCCTTTGGGTGCCTACCTGCTCAAACCTGTGCAGAGGATCCTGAAGTACCATCTTCTTTTACAGGCATGTACAGCTTAATGGCTTTAGACAGAGGCACGTGTCATGCAGCATTTTACATTCTAGGCAGATTTGTTTTTCCTTGTTACCTGAAAGCATTAATCTGTCCCTACTTGGGCCAATCGCAAAAAACATACCTTCTGTAAATTCTGAAAAAGTTCATTAATATGGCACAAATGTTATAATTTTCCTTTTCACAGTGCAATTGTTCACTATTATTCTGACAGGTTGTTTTTTCATACTTTGAATGCATACCTTCTGTTTCTGACAATATTTTTTTCTGCAGGAGATTGCCAAACACTTTGACCCTGAGGAGGATGGTTATGATGTGGTGGAAGAGGCCATTGATACCATGACAGGGGTGGCCTGGTACATCAACGACATGAAGAGGAAGCATGAGCATGCAGTGAGGCTGCAGGTGATGCAGATTTCTTTCGTGTTGAATTCTACCTGGAATTCTGAAATCATACTAGTCATACTAGTGCTGCTGTCCTTGCACTGTATATTGCTATAATAGAAAACACATGTATGCCTTTTTACCAAATACAGCTTTAATTGGCTTTTAAATCAGTATGTTCAGTGCACTAAAGTGGACAGAATTGAGAGGCCTGTGGATAAATCAATAAGCTTTTTTCTAATCTAGTAAAGTTTACCATTTGGCGATATAGGCTTTGTTGCCATAGTGACAATGTTTTGCTCATTCTCTTCAGGAAAAATGTTTAAATGTTTATGCATCAGTATTAGAATGCAAATTTTTTATTACATGTGTTATACAAAGAATTGCTTTTGCCTGGAGGCGATTTTTAGATTAGATTAGAGGATCTGAAAGTCGGTCAATAGTGAAAGTAACCAGAGCACCAGAGCAAATTGTAATGAGTCTAGGTATGAAAAGTGCAGTATTGCTCTTAGTGATGAACATTTGAGCCTTCTTGTTTAGTTTTTATGGAGGAAAAGGGTGCCCAAAGGTTTTGATAGTCTACCTTTGAAAATCTACTGTTCTCCTGCGCACCTCTGGTTTCAAATGAGTGACATTTCAATTTTTCCACTTAGTCGCTCTGATGAGTCAGTCCTTTAGTCACATAAGGTCAGAGCTGAGTCATTAGCATTTAAAGTATTAGACTAAATTAAAATGGGTCTGAGTTTTTTCAGGGGAAAATATTAGAAATCAAAGGGTTTCAGATAATGCTGATACATTTATCCACTGCCTCAAGACATGTGCAGTGGAGCCTGTTTTGAAAAACAGTATTTACTACATTTTAACATTACAAACAACTCCCAAGCAGCTTGGCTTTTGTCTGTACCACTATATTTATGATCAGACAAGAAAATTGCTTAAGTGTATGTATGTATGTGTGTGTGTTTGTTTATTTATTTATTTATTCTTAATTGCACAGTTAATTATGGTGTTAACACATTAATAACAGTTTCCATTTGAAATACTGCAAAAGTTGATGGGAAATCATGTGTTTTCTGTTTTCCACAGGAGATCCAGTCTCTGCTGATTAATTGGAAAGGGCCTGATCTCACCACTTATGGCGAGCTGGTTCTCGAGGGAACCTTTCATGTTCATCGTGCAAAGAATGAGAGAACACTCTTTCTTTTTGACAAGATGCTGCTCTTCACCAAAAAGAGAGGAGAGCATTATGTCTACAAGACCCATATCACGGTACTAGATGTTTAGTAGTTTACAATTGCGCTGTATTGTTAGTAATTTTTTCCATATAATTTTGCTTATTTCACTGCTCAGGGGGAAATCCCAGGTTTTTTTTATTTTTTTTTTTATTTATACAGGTATGAGCAAAGCTGCTTAGATGCATTTGAAACCTGCCATTTTCAATATCAACAAAGAACATTCTCTTTACATGGATGCACATCCAGTTTTTCACCGTGGTGTGGGGGGGATCTCCTTTTTAGAAATAGTAACTTTATAGAAGAGTAATTTTTTTTTATTAATTTTTTTTTTTTCCCTTACATCTCAGTATGCGAGTAATCAGTTCAGTTGTCATGCTGACTGCTACACTCGAAAAACTGCATAGTGTTTTGTGTTACACTTTGTGTTTTCATTCACTTTTTTTTTTTTCTTTCGGCTGCTCCCGTTTAGGGGTCGCCACAGTGGATCAACTCTTTCCATTTCTTCCTGTCCTCTGCATCTTCCTCCTTCAAACTGACCACCTGCATGTCCTCTCTCACCACATCCATAAACCTCCTCTTTGGTCTTCCTCTCTTCCTCTTTCCTGGCAGCTCCATCTTCAGCATGCTCCTCCCGATATAATCCCTGTCTCTCCTCTGGACATGTCCAAACCAATGCAGCCTTGCTTCTCTCGCTTTGTGTCCAAAACGTCCAAGCTGTCCCTCCTAATTTACTAATTGCTAATCCAGTCCATCCTTGTCACACCCAACGAAAATCTCAGAATCTTTTCATCAGTGCCACCGTCTCCAACCCATACAACCTAGCTGGTCTCACTACAGTTCTGTAAACCTTCCCTTTTACTCTTGCTGGTACCTGTGTGTCACAACTCACTCCAGCCTCTCTTCTCCACCCATTCCAACCTGCTTGCACTCTCTTCTTAACCTCTCTTTCACACTCCCTGTTACAAGGAACTGTTTAAATTCCTCCACCTTTGTTACCTCTTCTCTCTGCATCCTAATCACTTTCCTCCCTTTCATTCACACTCATATATTCTATCTTTATCCTTCTCACTTTCATTCCTCTCCTCTCTAGAGCTTATCTCCATCTCCCCAGGTTCTTCTCTACTCCATACTCTCGCTACAGATCACTATCATCAGCAAACATCATCGTCCACAGGGACTCCTGTCTAACCTTGTCTGTCAATCTGTCCATTAATATTGCAAACAAGAATGGGCTCAGCACTGATCCTTTATGTAATCCAACCTCTACCTTAAATGCATCTGTCACTCCCGTTTCAGATCTCACCATTGTCACACTGCCTCATGAATATCCTGAACTACTCTCACATACTTCCCTGTAACACCTGCCTTCCTCATACAAAACCACAACTCCTCTCTAGGCACCCAGTCATATGCTTTCTGTATCTGTACTGCTCTTTCACGGCATGAAACCATACTACTGTTCACTGATCCTCACCTCTTTTCTTAACCTAGCTTCCACTACTCTTTCCCATAAATTAATGCGGTGGCTGATCGACTTTATCCCTCTGTAGTTACTACAGCTCTGTGCATCACTCTCCAGAATTCTTCTTTCTCTTCCATCTCACAACCAACTGGTGGGGCATAAGCACTAACAACATTAATTATCACACCTTCAACTTTCAGCTTCAACCGGCACAAAGAAATACACTGGCTTGTAAATCCAGAGTGGCTGGGTTCTCCTTTTTCATTCACTGCATTGTAAAAATAATGTGCTTGTCAGTTCTTCAGTCTCAAGGCCTACATTTGGTCCTACAGCATGGTCAACAGCTGTAATGGGAATAGTCTGTCCTAGCCAAAGTACCCCCATATTCTGGCATTTTCTGAATATTTGTATGCAATTTACAGTGTTCCACTCTAATGCTGATCGAAAGTGCCAAGGACTCACTTCGCTTTAGTGTGACCCACTACAAGCATCCCAAACAACCTCACACAGTGCAGGTATGTGAAAATATCACTATATAACGTCAGCAAAAAAATCACCTGAATGCTTATTGGTTTGCTTGGATTAATAGTTTAACTGGCCCTGAGACACAACCAAAGTGATCGAGAGTGGCTAGATGAGGAATGGTGCAAAGAAATGTACTTTTTTGTTATTCACATTCATTTATTTATTTATTTGTTTGTATATTTATTTATTTATTTATTTATTTATTTAAGCCGTGATCAAGGTAAGAATCATGGGTAGATATGTATACAGTGTAATGATCTCACATGTAATAATGATTGTTTACTGTTGGTAAAATGTTGGGGGGAAAAATGGTGTTCTTTGTAACACTTTGCTTTTACTTTTACAAATGTTTACTTAAACTGTATTTTTACATCCAAGGCAATGTCTGTCATCAAGCTTTGCATTTCTAATCATGCGTAAAAATGTAACGTGAGGTAGCTTTTAGAGTTTAAAAAATTTTTTGTTTCATTTCTGTTTCCACCGCAAACTCGAATACCAATGGAGCAACAGTCTCAGTTATTGGCCCATGGCGAGTTCTTTTCCCAGTGATGTTCTTGCAATCCATGAAGTCTTAGAGAGGATAATTGCTCTCTAATGGCATGACATCTTTCCCATTATTTAGAGTAATGCTTGCAAGCATGGCTTTTAAGTAATGTAACAGAATTGTCAGTTATTTATCTCCTTCCTGTGCCTTGATCTATCCAGTGCTGCATTAGTCACATTTTAAGTGAAAAGGTGGAAGTGACTGATTATCATTGTGAAGCACAGCACACAACGAGACACATACTGCTACCTCTGCATTTCACCCATACATACACGTGCAGCAAGGGGCAACTATTGAAAGCACCTGAGGAGCACTGATGGCAACAGTACCTTGCTTAAGGATATCTCAGGGCAACCTACTGGTCTGGGATTTGACAACCTACAACCTTATGATTGAGGGGCCTAGTCCCTAAACACTAGGCTACCGCTGCCCTGAAAGCTCTTAGGTATATTTGTACTTTGTACTGTTAGTATACCCAAGGGGGTTGGGTAGCCGGTTGACCTTGGACCCTCAGAGGTTTTTTTCTCTTTGTTCTTTTTGGTTCCTCTCCTCCGTAGTCGTCCGGCTTTAACATCTATTACTGTAACCTGTTCCATCATCGACCTTCAATGTAAAGTGCCTTGGGGCAACTTTGTTGTAAAAGGCGCTATACAAGAATACATTGAATTGAATTGAATTGAATTGAGGTATATTTTTAGTGTTTTTTTTTTTTGCAAAGAACTTCAGTGGTTCTGCACATGGCTCATATACTAGCTTTATCACTCACAATGTGGCACCTAGGTTTGGTGCTTGGCTGTGAAGGTTTCTCTAGAACAAAGCTTTTGCCATCAAACCACTTGGTTTAACATCTTAATGTTTTTAAGCCAAATTCTTTTGAAAGATTAATTAAATTTTACATTCAATTTATTTATTTATTTTTCATTTTTTAGGCCAAAACTGTGGAAGAGAAAAAGCTATGGGCTCATCACATCAAGCGTCTGATTCTGGAAAATCATCATGCAGTCATACCACAGAAAGTATGGAAACTCTTGGAAACATGTAAAATGTAAAATATATGTAAAATATAAAACTCAGTGATTCTTGTAATCCCTAAGATTTTGTGCACACAATGATTTAGGCAAAAGATGCCATCCTGGACATGAACATCTCTGGTGAGTTGATGAACATTTGATTTGTGTGTGTGTGTGTGTGTGTGTGTGTGTGTGTGTGTGTGTGTGTAATAATTTATTTTTTATTTTTAGTATATATATACCACATACATACATATACCAGGTAATAAATTGTTGAATTGAGGAGGCAGTTAGTGTGTCTTTTTGCATAAAGTTATATATTCTTTTCAGGGATATTTGATTTAAGTCTTCTACTTCATGTTTCTCTAGGCCCAGTGAAATATCGCTACAGTCCTGAGAGACTTAAGAAGCCTGTGTCCTCTCAAAATGAAGACTTCCCTTCGGGTGGACGAAAGGGACGAAGGCGATCAGGTTGGCCTTTTTCTTCTTTGCTCATAAAGTGAAAGTGAAAGTGACAACCCTCGTCATTGCGAGGTCAAATCACAGCAGACATTGAACCACAACGACATTGGACCTCTGCATTTAACCCATGCACACTCAAACACCATGCAGCAGTGGGCAGCTATTGAAAGCGCCCGGGGAGCAGTGACGGGGACGGTACCTCAGGGCAACCCACTGGGGGGGGAATTGAACCCACAATCTTCCGATGCAGGGGAAACTCCTTAACCACTAGGCCATGTTCATTTAAATTTTCATCTATGTGCATTTTTGATTAAAGCTAAAATCATCATGAAAATGCATTGAACAATTCACTTTGGAGAATCGTTCATTATCTGGGTTTGTTTTAGATTACCCATGTGCTATTATTATTATTTTTTTTTTTTTTTTTTTTTTTTTAAAACTGCTTTTCTTCTGTTTTGGTCTTTAAATAGAACCAATGAAGCAGAGTCTGAAGACCACAAAAGGTAATGTTTCCAGAAATGGTGTGTTCTGAAATAGATTGTACAAGAACATTAGCCCATAACAAACTGCCTCTTTTGATGATTAGTGGTTATACAGTTCAAGTTGATGACATCCCTATAAAAATAATAGCTTTTCAACATAAAAAAATAATGAAGGAAACTTGACAGAGTGATTTGTGGTTTATTCAGGTAGCCAACAATTTGCAAACCATAGATGGCAACAAAAGCAAAAGTCCTGCATCTTCATCATTAGTTCAGGAACACAGCAGGGCCACCATACTTTTCCACTGTCATATAGGAGTCGCATGCTCCAGCTTTACCTCAGTGCCCGCTTTGCTTCAAAGCCTTCAAATATCCGAGTGGTCCCTCCTGTTGGAGATCAAAGAGTTCAGCCCCCATTCTCCACCCGCACACATAATGATGTTAATTATGGAGCCCATCAGCAAGGGGCTTTGTCATGCGCCAGTTCCTTTCAATCCACCGACTTGTTTTTGGCCTCTGATCAGTGCCCCCACCATTATGCATTCTAATCTGCAGATAGAAAGAAAGAGAAGGCCAAGCTGTTTTTATGTAAGCAATTTTCTCTCGTCCCTCTTTTCCACTCATTTATCCTTTAACATCTTTGATTTTGTAATGATTTTAAAAAATGACAAGTTGTGGCTTCTATATCTAGCTGTCCAAATTCCTTACTTTGTTATATGTCAGGAGAAAAGTAAATCACTCTCAAGCTGCCTGGAGTGGCTGAAATGGGGGGGTCTCTCATTCAAATGTGATTTAATTATCTCTGCATAAACGTTTTTGGCATAATGCATCCATAGTGGTCACATTTTATTGACATCATGGTGGTCCTGTTTGGTGTTTATTTTATAATACAGATGTTGCCAGATCTAATTTTTAAATTACATGGACACATTACATTACCATGAGCACACTGTAGTAGTATGTGCATGCTGAATTTTCATCTGTTATCTATAATCAACATCTTGTAGCATTGGTATTGCTACCTCTTTCTAATAGTTTTTTTCAATCTTCTTTGCTCTCATGATGCCCCTTCTTCATAATCATCCTGTAGAAACACTCAAGGTAAGCTTTCAACTGTTTGAATTATTTTGTCATTTTTTCCAATCCCAAATCCAGTGCCTTTGAAGGGAAGTGTGCCCAATATGCACTGAACAGATAAGCTTCAAGGAATAGACTCAGCTTTTTTTTTTCTTGGCATGTCCTTGGAAAGTACTGTGCAAACCGATAATTTGAAAGTGCAAGGGAATCCGTTGGTAAAGAGGAACTGAAAAAAGTAGCTAAGAGTGCATTTGCCTACATTTTACAGCTTATGATTTGCCTTCTACATTTGCATGTATATAAAGCAATGGCTTGGCCAAAATCAAATGGTCATTTTCCCCTTACTTTGAATGTAATTTAGTAACCAATGCACTGTTGTCTCTTTATTTTTGCACTTGAGCAGTGAGGTTAAGGAGCTTACTCTATGAAAATACAAAAGTAAGGTTTGTGCTAAATAAAATCCCCTTTTTTGATTCACTTGATGTTCCAGCATGCAGACAGTATGGGCACTTTGCTAGCAGACAGCAACCAGCATGCCCTGCCAACTGCTGATAGCATATCTACCCTGAGCTCCAGCCTGGACAAGCCAGAGGCAGAGAGGCCTGTCCTGGAGGACAGCAGGTCTGAGTGGCTTTATCTCCGCACCAATTCCCTCGACCGGATCAGCATGCCGGATCTGGAAGCCCGTCGGCTGCAGATACCATTCCAAAAGGCAGAAGAGGAGAGGAAAGAGAGGGATATGGAGGAAGCCCAGGGTGGGAGTGGCCAGGAGGAGGAAGATATTCTGGTGAAGGATGAGCAGGTAGCTGACTTTGCCAGCTCAGTGTTGGCCGCCATCTCCTGCTGGCACTATAGGGCCAGGGCTTTGCTTTTCACTCGGGTCCCAACGGTGAGGCTCACTGCTTTCCACCTTCTGCCATTTTCTGGTTTCCTGCACCCTACTTTCCTTAGAAGCATCCATGTTAGTCAAACTCTTGTCTATTGCTTGCGTGTGATGCCTGCTACTGAAATGCTCTCACTTTTCCAGCTAGCATGTGCATGTTTTCCATTTCTTACAGGTCACAGCACACTTGCATGCACAACAGCTTGCTTAAAGTTGCTTCAAAACAAGACTTGCATAGTGTCCTAGAACATTGTATTTTGTTAAATCTGTGCATGGATTGTCTGTATCTGCAGATATTTTCATTTATTAAGATTTGTTAATTTTCCTGAATAGTAAATGGGAATTTCAAAAGGTGACAGAATATTGTGTAAATCAGTCATTAAAATGAGAGAGAAACTTGCAGATTAAAATGTATTTTATTTACTTTCCAATAAACCATTTAACTTACACAATGCTGCAATTGTAAAATAAAGGTATATTAAAAAAAAAAAAAGATGATAAAGAAATCAGTCTCTTTGGAGGCTATTTTATATTGCATTCTGTGCAAAAAACGAAAAAATCAAAAATCCTTTTCCTTTTTAGTTTGGCTAATCATTATGTTTTATTTTGGGGCAGCAGTGGCCTAGTGGTTAGGGAGTTGGCCACAGGATAGGAAGATTGTGGATTCAAACCCCTTGCCAGTAGTTTGCCCTGAGGTACCCTTGAGCAAGGTACCGTCCCTGTCACTGCTCCCCCGGGCACTTTTTTTTTTTTTTTTTTTTTTATATCAACTTTTTGCCAAGGTAAACTCCTTTTAAACAATTTGTTAAAGTACTTAAGCCTTTACAAAGAATTAATATTTCAAATGATGTCAAATTAGAATTTTTTTTTTGTACACCTCTCTACTTTCATTTGTACCATTTACATTTACTGCATTTAGCAGACGCTCTTATCCAGAGCAACTTACTTGTCCTAATTACAGGGACAGTCCCCCTGGAGCAACTCCGGGTTAAGGGTCTTGCTCAAGGACCCAGTGATGGTAGTGCTAGAGGTGGGATTCGAACCTGGGACCTCTTGAGCCATAGGTCCATAGGCAAGTATCCTACCACTAGACCACCACCACCCCAGTACCACGCTCTCAAATATGTACCTTACCTATGTGTGTGTAAAGAATACCGATGAGATATGAAACATAACCAGTAGTCAATGTGCAGCTGCCAGTTTAACCGTGAAAAGGCTGCTCTTTTGAGTTCATATATTTATAAATCTGACTCTCAGAAGTCGTCAGTGCCTCACCAGACATGAACCTCACTGCATGCCACTGGTTTATATAATATTAGTTTAAACTATGTATTGTTTTCTATTTACCCATAATGCAGTGTCTTGGGCATTGGACCCAATTACTATTTAACATTAGCTTTTCTTGATATATCTTTTTGAAGCATTAAATGATGTCTGGTATGGTGCATATCACCACTGGGAATAATTCTGACTCTCTTTATCTAGAATGGACTATTTCACATTTTCCCCCTCTTAATAAATTAGTTTACTTCCTCATATCTTAATTGTGTAGAACTGGTATAAAAAAAATGGCACTGCTGTTCAGCAAATGACTACTGAATGACAACTTTCACTAATAGACTTATGTGACCAGTCTTAAATGTAAGGTTGCCCATATATGTGCATGTGCAGTGATGACATTTGCAAAATCAGCAAGGCAAAATGAGAATTTTGCATGAATGTCTTTTTTTTTTTTTACCTAAAAATAAAATACTTGTATTATTATACAGCTTAATATATGACATTTTATGCAAGGGGTCAGGGATCTTCAGGCTATTTCAGTGCTAGTAAATTGTGCTAATGCATTTGCATTTTGTCACATATCAATTGGATTGTGTGATTGAAGTTCAAAGGAAAATTTCATAGTCACGTTTTGAAGGAGGCTGCAGTATTCAAAATGTAGCTCTTTGCAATTTGTCATCAATTCACAAAAGGTTTCTGTTGTTTGATTTAATCACAAAAGCAGTTTTCTAAAGGGCAGTTATCCTGTTAAATTACAAAAAGCTTTCATATAAATTGGAGCTGTTTATAAAAGAATGAAATACTAAGAAAGGTTTACTGTGTTTAATGCTTTATATGTATTTCTTTGTATTTGTTTGATTTTTAAAGGATGGAGATCAGCAAGAGTCTGTTGAAGAGAATGATCTGGTGAATAAGGGAAGCCAGACTCCATCTGAAGAGGATCAAGACTCAGCACTTGAACAGGTAAAGCTTGGTCATATTAGTTAAAATATAGTGTTACAAAATACAATATTAGTTAAATATTGCATGAGTAAATTCTTTGTCTGTGTACTGATTCAAGACCCTGCTTTTTCACACTGAAGCATGAAGCATGATCAGTTTAAACAGATGTGCCAGAACATGGAAAAGAACTGAGACTTCATGTTCAGGTCAAAAAAACAAAAACAAAAAAAAAGACTCAAGGGACGGGAACGACTCAAGGTCCATTAATGAAAAATTATGGAAAACTTTGTTGTTCTGTGTTGAAGGAATCAAACAAGACATTTGTACATTCTTCCGCTTACCTCAAATCTAGTCACATTTATAAGCTTTCACATTATAAGATTCACATAATCACCTATTTAAAAAAAATAATAAAAAGGTATTTGTTTCAAAGGTATTTTTAAGTGCTTTTGAAGAACAATGTTCGGCACTGGTGCAACTCATTTAATCTTTTTCTCCCAATCCACTCCTTAATGTTGAATTCAGTTCACTTTTGGCAGTTCTTTATAGGTAGTAAGATTTATTAGCATAACAATTATTTTACGCTGCACAGGTACGCAAGTCCAAAAATGAGATTTCAGTATGCAATGCTTGAATAACTAAAACAGCGTCTGGTTAATGCAGTGTTCTTTTATTTCCTGTACAAAAGACAATCTCTGTTATATCCTGATTTTCTATTGCATTTACTTTTTACACCAGTCTGACAAGCTTCTGCTTTTTACAGTCTTATCTCTGCTCTGCAGTCCTAGTTCATTACCTGATGACTGCAAATACAGACAACAGCTTGAAATCAGCCTCTAGTGCTTGCAGAAGGAACTGAATCAGTGGCATGATATTGGGCAACTTTTTCATATCGTATCAAAATCCGATCAATCCCTAAGACATGCCAACTGAAAAAAGTCCCTGCTGTTGTGCAGATTTCTTTCATCTTGTGGGTTTTGTTAAGCTAATTAAGACTTATGAATATTGATTGAAGTTATCTTGCTTGTCATAAGTTCAAGAGTCATCTTTCTGAAATAATTCATTTTCCTTCTACTCTCTAGGACTCTTCATTGGATCACTCCTCACAGAGCCTTTTTCTGACTAGAGACACAGAAGAGTCAAGAGGACAACAAACTCTGATTCACCTTGAGACATCTCAGGATGGAGAGTGTGAAGAGTCCATGGAGAGCAGTTCAGACTTGTTGCCTATCATACACCAGGAAGGCCAGCTAGAGGATGAGAGGACATCAAACAGAGATCTTAGTGAAGATGTGGAGGACCTGGAAGAACAAGATGATGATGAGGAGGAGGAAGAGAGGGAAGCTTTGTCAGAGACTGAACCACCTAGTATCTTGCCTACATCTGTTCTAGACAAGGCTAGTGATATAGCTGAAAGGTTTATGAGCAGCCTCTCTCGACGAAGCAGCCTGGTGGTCGATGACCTGTGCACTTTAGGCTGCCACTCTTCTCACCCCAGCAGTGGCAGAAGCAGTTTGCTCAGCCTCAATACTGACCTGTTGGAGAAAGGGAAAGCACCAGAGATGAACTGTACTTCTGCAGAGTGGCAGGGTTTCATACCCATGGGTGATCCATTAACTCCTATCACTGTTACTGACAGGCTGGTCACACCAGACCAAAGGCAACCAAAAAAACAAGACACCCTCTCCAAAAAAGACAGACTGCTTATCCACAAAATTAAGCAATATTATGAGCTTGCTGAGCACCAGGATGTCAATTTCAGCATCAAACGCAGAGAGAGCCTCTCCTATATCCCTGCAGGGTTAGTCCGTAATCTGAGTCAACAGCTCAATGGCCTCCCTACAGATGCCGTGGCAGTTCACAGGAAAGAATCCTCAGTTTCAAGGCCGTGTTCCTGGACAGTTTTTGACCTTCCTGGTCTAGATAAAGACAAGAAGTCCAAGGTCACAGACACAAATAGTCTAGACAATCCAGGTGAAAAAGTTGCTATGGTTAGAACTCTGGTAGTTGGTAAAGATGATTTCCAACAATCAGCAGAGATGAGGGTTTGGAAAGATATGGATGTAGAAATGGTTGGTTCTGAATTCCAACAGAATGCTCCTAAGACTAGTGAGGACGGTCATTGCAAATTTGTCAGCCCTAACCAGAAGCAAAATAGAAAAGAGAGCTCTAGTGACATTTGTGGTGAACCCCTGCTTATATGGGAAGATTCTGGCAGCAGCAAAGGAACCAATGTGGAAAGCAACCCCAAGAGTCATTTCAAGCTCCAGGAAAGACGTCAAGTCAAGCATGCTCCTCTGCCTAAAATTATCTCCCTGAGGTCTGGCTCAGAAGAAGACCTGATTCTACAAGATATGGAGAAGATGAAGAACAAGGTGTTCCAGCTGGCTAGACAGTATAGCCAGCGTATTAAGAACAACAGGCCAATAGCGAGGCAGAGAGTGAGGGAGCCTGAGAACCACTTTGGCCTGAAGAACCTGGCCTCTGTTGTAGAAAACAAATCTCCAGACCATGACAAGGGTAGGTATTGTTTCTTTTTATAGCCCATTACAACAATAGTCCTGTTCTGTCAATGGATTAGGTCCATTGAGTAACATCCTAACTTCCCTTAAAGGCAAAATTATAAATATCATTCCATAATTAATCAACTATGCTTAAGATACTTAAGATCAACTACTTTTTTTAGCAACAAGCCATGTCCTCTTTAAGTAAGAAGATAAGAGCCATAGTGCCCCAAGCATTTTCTATTGTCTATTGCAGACAATTGGAATAGCAGAGTGTATAATTCGGACATGGACCATTATAGAGTGCTTTTTAAGCATCAATATGTTTTGCTCAACCTATGTAGTTGACTGAAAATTTGAGATCTGAAAGTGTATCACTGATCACATGCTTCTTTAACAGTTGACCAGTTTCTTTTCCTTTTTTTTTTTTTTTTTTGCTTCTTTTACTGTAAGAATTATAGGATTATAGGATATAGGATTATATCTGCCTGATTTTGTAAGAAACTTTTTTTTAATATGTATAGGTATGCACGACCTCATAATGCCACATGGTTCATGTGAGCACACAGAGCAAAATTCATCTCCCAGTTCCTCCGTGAACAGTACTCGAGTGCAGTCTCCCAGCAGAACGCCACAGAGTCCACAGAGCCCGGTCTACAATGAGAGCTTTCACTGGCCAGATGTACAAGAGCTGCGTTCTAAGTATTCCCGCCATGGACCTCAGCCTCTCCAAATTAGTCGAAGTTGCTCCGTTCCAGACCGAATACTTGAGGCTGGACCCAATCAACACAAAGCCCAGCGGAGCAGCTCCTGTTCTGCCCCAGTTTATGACTGCCCAACACCAACTAAAGCCACAGCAGCTTCTTGCTGCACGTATCAGGGACCTGCAGAGCAAAGCGTGACTAGACTGTGCAAAGCAAAGTCTTTGGATTATATGCATTTAAAAAAGCAACAGAATGTCCCAGAAGCCCAAAAGAACTATTATGTCTCTGGTGAGGCCACCCTGCCCAATGACAACAAGGTCATAGTGTTTGAAAGGATAACCGGGGAAAAAGCAGAAGAGAATGACCTTGCAGAAGGAAAGGAGAAAGTGGAAGCAGATGAAAACCAACTGAGGTTGGACACAAACATTGAGCCGCCAGCTGGAATGAAGGACAAAAAGCATGACTCGAGATTGCATGCATGGTTGGACAGAAACACAGCATACCCACTGAGGCCGTTTGGAAAGGCCGAGCACAGTTTGGTCAGAAACCTGCGGGAAAAATTTCAGAACCTCAGCTCATACACGTAGACAATGTTGTGGACAGCTTTCAGATTCTTTGCCTTTGTATATGACTGTAGAAAACAATGTGCCTCTGTGCGGGAATACTAATACTAATGATGGCTGGGCATCGGTTTTTATATAGTTTTGCCAGCATGCAATGCATGTGTTCCTTTAACGTTTTCGGAAGAATGGTTCTTAAACCATTCCCGTTGCATAGTTTTGCTGTATTAGCTGAACTAACAACAAGTAAGGGCAAGTTAAGAACTCAGACCTCAAAGGAAGTATTTATAAAATTAGCTTTTTTTTGTGTATTTGCATATAAATGAGTGTTTTCTTACATTTTGCCGTTTTGTTTATGTACAAAAACTTTTGTTAGCTGCATAATTTGACACTGGTAGGCATACTCAGGTGAACTTTACCTCTGATATGCTATAATGGGAAATATTTTGGAAATATGTATCGTGGGTTTTTTTTTTTTTTTTATGGTGTCATACTGTATTTACCTGTAGAGTAAGCTGAGGGGGCCAGTAGCAACATGTCCACAGTAGTGCAGAACAATGAATCACAGAGACATGGCATGTTAATGTTTTTCTTATTGTTTTTATCTTATTGCCATGTACTGTATTGCTGACTGTTATTTTGTATGTTAAATTGTTTATTTTGGACTCTGCTTACTTATTCCAAGAATGTTAAAGGGCCCATGTCTTATTTCTTAAACTGTATATTTTTCCTCAAGGTATATTTATGGCATTGGTAAGGATTTGAGATCCAAAACTGGTAGTAATTTTCGACCTTTCTTACATGACCATCTTTACTGATCAGTTGATTTTTTAATGTAAAGTCGATAAGCAGTCCAAACTGACAGATTAAATGTGTCATTTTATTTAAGTCTACACTTTTAGAAAATGATCCATTTGAAAAAAAGGCTAAACTGGTGTAGGCTGAACACTCATGTAAATGCTTTCCGTGTGTGGACTGGAGAGTAAGAGTAAGCAGTAAATTTTGAAGCTTGAACTATATTTAGATTCTGCTTATTTAAAAAAATTAAGAACATTCAGTTTTCCAATATATGGGCTCTTTAATTTAGTCTGATTACTTAAAGTATGATGTCTACACTCTTAAAAGGAAATCAAGATGCCAGAAAGGGTTCCTTATATTATGCCATTAAAAAAAAAAGTTGTGTTCCAGGAAGAATTTTTTTTTTTTTTTTTTTTTTTTTCCTTTCTTCACCCCCCCCCCTGCATTGCTTTTTACACTTCTTCTATAGCATCGTCTAAAGAACCCTTTTTGGCAAAGGATAAGGTCTTATAAATGTGTCTTAAACAGCTCATAAGTGCAATGATTTATATGTTATGTGATTAATTAATAACATAAAAGGTATAGAAGTATTCTCTTGGTTGGATATGATTTAAAGACATGTAAATATTGTGTAAGCTGAAGACACTGACTGTTCTGTCTGTCTATATATGCACTGCAGGGGACTGTTGTAAAGCTGTCACTCCACAGTAATGATGAGACTAAAGAAATATTGCAATTAAACACAATCAGCAGACAACAGTGGCAGTGAAACTCTGTTCTGGGGTTGAACCTTTTGGCCTGTATATCTCCATAAATAGTTTTGAAATTTGAATAGTTTTTATCTAAATCTGTTTTAATCTACATTTCAATTGAATGGGGGGGGAATCCAGCCCTATAATTACTACAATGCTTTAAGCCAGTCAGTTGGCAAACACCTGAGAAAGGACACTGCTAGAGTAGACCTGTGGCACTAAAAATACCTTCTCCCAAGAATTAAATCAACTTTTGTATATGTTTCTTAAAATGCTGAATGTATGGCAGTCATTTCCATGACGTTTATGGGGATTTCACAGTAGTTCCTCTCAGAAGCTGCAAAGCTTCCATCCAAACATAACAACGAAATATAAACTGCTTGGCCTGCATGTTAATAACCCAGAACGAAAATCAATGTTTATCCCTGAGGGGGGACTCAATAGGTCATAGCTGACTGCTTTTCCCCATGTGGTGTTGCCAAGGCTTGTCACTAGAAACTAAAAAATGATTGACCACTTGGTTACCCCAGCAAAATAGACCATGACCTAATGATCATGGTCTTCTTTCAGGTCATTGAGAATAACCCAGTACCAGCAATTGTTGGAAGATTACCCTGCAGTTTGGTGTCAGAGATGGGTGATAGCCACTTTCACATTAATTGAGATTTTTTGTCATTATGAAACACCAGACAGCACACAGAGAACCACGACAGAATGCAGCTTCTGCATTTTACCCGTACACACACATGCAGCAGGGGGAAGCTATTTACAGTGCCCTGGGAGCAGTGATGGGGACGGGACCTTGCTCAAAGGTACCTCAGTGTAACCAACTGGTCTGGGATTCAAACCCATGACTTCCTGACCCTGGAGCCTAGTCCCTAACCACTAGGCCACCGCTGCGTCAATTCTCAAGCCAATCACAACAAGTAATACCAAAACAAATACTTTGGTGGGATTTTAAAAGTTTTTGTGTGTACATAAAAAGAACTCTATTCTGTATTTGTTAGCTTCTGCCATCAACACAGTGCGGAAGGAAAAATAGTTCCTACTCAAAGCAGTTCTGTCATTTATTCATTTATTTGGTTCCATTTTAAGTAGCAGATTTTTTTTGTTGAAGGAAATGATTCTTTAATGTAAATGCTCAAATAAGTCACTGGGCACCGACTTCTGTGATTGATTCTCGTAAGAAAACGTGAGGATTGGAAACATGAACAGTTTGGTATCAATCCGCTCGTCTCTGTTTACACACGACTTCACAGACTTTAAAACGCAGCTTTCTCCCAGCCTGCTGTTTAATAATAGTCATGTACATGTTCTGTGAACATAATCTGTGTATAATCACATGTTCTAATAAGAATTCCTAGTTTTGGAGGTTAAATCGTTATAAATATGAGGTGGGTGTGTGTGGGAAAGGCGACTTTGTTTACAGACGAGATCTCCTCCCACTGATCGTGCTCCGGTTCACAGAAGCGTCCTGCCCGTGCGTGTGTGTGTGTGTGCGCGCGCCGTCATGGAGGATGTGTGTGTGTAAAGGTGAAGCTCCTTTCTCTCTCTCTCTCTCTCTCTCTCTCTCTCTCCCTCTCCCTCTCTCCCTCTCTCCCTCTCTCCTCCGCGCGCTCCGGTACAGGATGGGCTGCGCCGTGTCCGGGTTGGGTTTGGCGCACAGGCAGGTGAGCGAGCCCCGGGTGGAGGAAGAGCACCTGTCCGAGGAGCAGATCCTCCTCATTAAGCAGTCGTGGAAAGTTATCCAGGAGGACATCGCCAAAGTCGGGATCATCATGTTTGTCAGGTGAGGGTGGCCAACAGGTGCTCGGTACCGAACTGTCCTCTCTGGAGAGCCCGGTTCATCTGTTGGGTTCGGGCTGGTGAGTGAGGGTCTGGGTTCGGTGTTGGGTTCGGGCTGGTGAGTGAGGGTCAGGGTTCGGGCTGGTGAGTGAGGGTCAGGGTTCGGGCTGGTGAGTGAGGGTCAGGGTTCGGCCTGGTGAGTGAGGGTCAGGGTTCGGCCTGGTGAGTGAGGGTCAGGGTTCGGTGTTGGGTTCGGGCTGGTGAGTGAGGGTCTGGGTTCGGTGTTTGGTTCGGGCTGGTGAGTGAGGGTCACGGTTCGGTGTTGGGTTCGGGCTGGTGTGTGAGGGTCAGGGTTCGGGCTGGTGAGTGAGGGTCTGGGTTCGGTGTTGGGTTCGGGCTGGTGTGTGAGGGTCAGGGTTCGGTGTTGGGTTCGGGCTGGTGAGTGAGGGTCTGGGTTCGGTGTTGGGTTCGGGCTGGTGAGTGAGGGTCAGGGTTCGGTGTTGGGTTCGGGCTGGTGAGTGAGGGTCTGGGCTCATAATCTGCTGACAGCTCTGCCTCTTCCTGAATGGGTTTTTGTGTTCATGCTGGAGAAGATCTGAGAGCAGTGGTGGGCGTTCACCTGTTCTGGCTGCTTTCTGACTCATTCAGAGGCAGTTTTAGGATTTTTAAAGGCAAGGAAAGTCTGAGAGTCTGAATGTTGTTTATCTGCTAAGCGGATTCTGCTGGACTCTTGTATCCTCTGATTATTGCTCCTTGTGCCCATAGTTGTGCACACCTGCTTAAATGTTTGTGTTGTAGACTGCAGCTCTTCAGGAGAGAATCAGTCATAAACATCACAACATGCATATGATGAATATTATTGTGATCATCAGCATCTCAAGGTTATATCTGCATTAGTTGACCATTTCTATTGTGCAGACCATCCTGTTCGTGTGTGTGTGTTTGTTTGTGTGTGTGTGTGTGAGTGTGTGCGTGAATTCAACATATAAACAGGGGCTGAGTGTATTTACAGGGTGTGAGAATAGAATAGAATAATCCTTTATTATCCCACGAATGGGAAATTCGGGTGTTACAGGGCTCTTTAGCAAGAAAGAACAGAAAGAAAGAGAGAATATATAAAAACAAATTTAAAATATATATAAAAAATATATACAGATATCCATATATATATATATATAATATATATACACACACACACAGGGCAATAAACAAGAAAAAAAGAATATGAAAAAGAAAACCTTTTATACTACTAGTATAAAAACCTATTTTCCTAATCTCTTTCATTTGGATTAAAGTGAGTTATTTTTAGAATAATGCTTTAAATATTTACACAAATTCAGAATTTCTTCATATTCTGCATGACCCTTTATCTTTAGGAGAAGTGTGCACTTGTTTGTGTGAGAGCCTTTTATGAATAGATTAGATGTGAGAGTCATCTGAATTCTCTTTAGTGGAAGTGACTTTTAAAAAGATTTCTTTTTTTAACAAAGGCTTTAAAGTGGTGTATTTAATCAGCTAAAATATGATTGATTTAGAAATCAAAATCAGGACCTTGAATTTTTTTTATTCATTGTTTTTATTTTTTGGGTTTTTTTTCTCAATATTTAACAAATCTTCAACCAGCTTTAATAAATGACACATTTTCAGTGTGGTCTCAGATGTTTGGGATCCCATTGTAAAATTATTAAATGTACTTATGCAAAAGCTGTGCATCCCTGATCCCTGAAGTAAAATGTCAGTCAAAAAGTTTCATTTTTTTAAATTGTTGTATTGTGTTGGTTTGGACATGTCCAGAGGAGAGACGAGGATTATATTGAGAGAGGGATCTTGAAGATGGACGAGGTGAGAGAGGACATGCTGGTGACCAGTTTGAATATGGAAGATGCAGAAGGCCAGAAAAAATGAGACAGTTGATCCCCTGTGCTCCCCTAACAGGAGCAGCTGAAAGAAGAAGTTAATTTCAGATAAACAGTAAATATAGATTACTCTACTCTACTATAATTAATCATTTTAATCATTGTCATTTTAATAAATCATTTGAGTTTGTTCTGTGTCGTGGATGTGGTGTGCTTCCACACAGAAACAATTAACCTTTTTGTTGAAACTTCTGCATGCAGCTGATCCATATGAGACCTAGGGGCAGCGGTGGCCTAATGTTAAGAGTCTAGACCCCAGGATTGGAAGGTTGTTGGTTCAAATCCTAGATTGGTAAATTGCCCTGAGGTACCCTTCAGCAAGGGACCATATACTGCTTGCCGATCGCTGGATATAACTGCCCTCCGCTGCACAGTACGTTTGGCTAAAAAGCAGAGGGTCACATCATTGTTTCGCTTTGTGCTGTGCCGTGGGCAATTAGTCACTTTCACTTCACCTTTATCAACCCAATATCCATTATCAGCCTTATCTGTGTCCGCCTATAAGTGTTTTCCATCAATGTGTGCTTAGCAGTTTAAATATATATCCGTGTGGATACTATAAACTGGATTACATTCAGCAAGTTCTTATGGTTTCACCATGCACATCTTCATCATGCTTCTATTTCTGTTCTGTCTTCCTTGGCATCGATCACACCATCCGCAGCAGTGAAAAACACCGAATAATTTCAGCATGCAGAGTGATAATGTGGTCAGATACAAGGGTGTGTGTGTGTGTGTGTGTGTGTGTGTGTGTATGTGTGTATATATACATGTGCGCGCACACGCACCAGGCAGACAGCTTTTAGCCCTATCAGTGTAAATGTGTCCCTGGAGGAGAAA
The DNA here is from genome assembly GCA_017165825.1 of Hepsetus odoe. Lineage (NCBI taxonomy): Eukaryota > Metazoa > Chordata > Actinopteri > Characiformes > Hepsetidae > Hepsetus > Hepsetus odoe. The sequence goes on along the minus strand of CM029374.1, from coordinate 10,755,293 downwards.
CAGACAGCTGGAAAAATTGAACTTAATGCTGGCCTGAACACACTTGAACCTCCACACTGCTCGGGGCACCCAAGCACCACCACACTAAAACAAACCCAGTGCTATCAGTTTAATGCATAATCTGTAACCTGGAGGGCAGTATATTTAATCCTATTTAAGACTCCAGCTTACACTGAGGCACACTTTAACCCCATGATATTTACCGTTTGCTCAGTCATATTAAATTCACTCTTATTGAAAGTTCTCTCTCTGTTTACAATGCAAAGCAACCAAGACACCAAGTCTAAAACCACAGTTGCTCTGTTCCTACAGGCAACGTCATATCTCGTCCAAGCATTAAAGCCAATTTCAGAATACATTTAAATGTATCTACTATACATTAAAGTGAGAGGGTTCAGTGCCTCATTTAAATTCATGATTGCAAAGCCAATTAACAAAGCTGAGCAGCCAGCATATATAAATATGTATTATATTTTATAAAGAGACCCACCTTTACAAGGTTCAAATGAACTAAAGGTACAAACAATGGATATTTCTAATTTTATACACAAAACATTGCATTTCAATTTGAAGTGGACAATATCCAGTGCATTCCAGTTAATTAGAAGTGTTTTGACAAACCGTTGCTTGCAGCCCTTTAGAAAAACACACCTAAATATCTCCTCATTCCCAGGTTTCAAATCTAGTCAAGCATAATTGTCTTCTCACCACACACTGGTGTTGAAGTGGATCGTAATGTAGACCTCAAGACTACATTTAACACAGAACAATAGACCTGCAGATCAAAACCTTGTTAACTCCAGGGGATGAAGAGTGGTTAAAGACATTTATTGTGATGCTTTTGTAAAACCACACAAATGTCATAAATGGGGGGAAAAAGGAAAATCTTAGAGAAAGAAGCAGCATACAGGTCCTTTAAGAAATCCTCCGTGTGAGATATGGGTGTGCAGTTGTTGCCGCGTACCTCCCTGTGCCAAGGGCTTCAGTATGTTTACCCCCCCTTTTCCTGCCAGTGGTTATGCCACTGAATACAGAGGGTACACTATTCAGTGCACTCTGCTATCGGTGCTGTGTTGCTTATATGTTCTATAATGCTACTGGTATAAAAGTGATTTTTTTTTAGTTTAAATAGAAAATACTAATGCTTAGAACTGTCTAGATCGGGTTAATATATAAAACAATAAATGCGATTCCATCTGGTGCTAGAAAACAAAACAAAACTGTCCGGTCAGGAGAATCTATATCAGTTACATTAAACTATTTAAAAATCTATAAATCTGTAATCTATCAAATCTATAAATCTGTATATATAATGATATGTTATGCGTGTATTATAACGTGTGTTCTGTGTAGGTCCTGAATATAACATCAGGTCTTCAGTGTAAAACTGCAAAGATGTAGGCTGGCAACAGGCCCTTCCTTAATGCTTTGGGCAGCAGCATTTTTGTGAAACGACCTTTTTGTTGGACTCTATTCCTTGCTCTCTCAGCCATCCAACTAATATGTTTCAGGCACACAGTGTAGGTTACTCTGACGTTAACAGTGAAAATAACATTTACACCGAGTGTGCCTTCGTTCCAGCCTTCCAGACTTCTGACGTAAAACTGCGACCAAGAAGGGCAGTGCAGTTTATTTTGAGGGGAATGTGTTTGAAGGTAAAAGTCTGTATGATTAACATGATTAAAGGCCTTTTGGGCAGCTTTCCCTCTCCAATATTTATCTTTTGCCTTTCGTCAGAGTTTCACTCTACTTTTGGGCCTCTTTGGTGCACACAGTCTTTGAGTTGTCCCATTAATTGTTGCTCACAGATATATTGAACGTTTTGAGACATGTTTCCTTTCAATCACCAAAGAAATCTTCAAAAATGTATTTAATTTATAAATATAAAACTGCTTTTATACAAGAGATGTATATAATATGATGCATGAGTGTCATGTCATGGATCAAGTTAAGTGGTAAGTCTAGAATTTGTTTAGATTTAGTGTTCTGTTTTATGTTTCTGCATAAAAAGGATCTAAAACATTGTCAGATGTCTTAAAGAGAACCCAGTTAAACATGTGATAAAATAAAGTTCTTGTTCATTTATTTATTGAGGAAAAAATGATCCTATATTCAGGATCTGCAAAGTGGCAAAAATATGTGACCTAAGATTATCAGTTAGTTTGACCAAGAGCTTAATCAGGTGCTCAGTGGGTAAAAATCAGGTGTCAGTCGACTCCCTCTTATATTTAAAGAACTAAGTTTAAAATGAAGATTGCTGGTCTTTATTTTAAAGGTTAAAAGTACAAGCCAGAAGTCTATTGTAAAATGTTTTGGTAACTTTTTTTTTTTTTTTTAAATAAGAAGCATTCATTTTGGACAAAGAAAACACTGCATTCAAGCATTACAATACTAATTCCATCTGCAAAACATGGTTGCAAGTTTGGTTCTGTTTTGCTGCATCCAGTAAAATTGAAAATAAAGGTTCATATTCAAGGGCAACCTAGATTTATAATACTATATAATATTATTATCCTCAATAAATAAATGGCCACGTGTAATATTTTTGTCTTGATGCCTTGCTTGGATTCACTTCAAGACTCTAGAATTGTTCATCCATGTTTAAACGTCTCTGTGCAAAAATGAGCAGATGGGTGGATGAGGGAGGCATTTCTTAAGCATTGATATAATACAGTGAGAATTGTTTTCTTTGTCGTTCTTGCCGTTGGAGAGGTTAGAACCTCCGCACAGCTGTGTGTGTGATTGGGTGTGAAAAGTAGCAGGGTTCCTCTCTTCCCTCTGTGATACAGAGAGCGTTAGTAGATGCTGTTCTCAGAGTGGAGAGCAGCATAGTGATGGAGTGCATGATGAAGAGACATGAGATAGGAGGTTTCACACACACTGTGAAGAGGGGAGCATCTGCAGCTGTCTCCAGATTGGATTGGAAAGAGGGCTATAACAATGGAAACTAGCTGCAGCGAATACTGAAAGAAATGGGTTTCTCCCAACCAGTGGCCTGAGGGATAATGTGATAAATTAAAGCTGGACTGGGATAAATTAAACCACTGGCAAGGAGAGAGGTCTGCTAGACAGTCTGCTATCTGTATTATTACATGGAGATGACAACAGTAAGGACAGAGGAAAAAGAGTTTCTGAGCAAGATTTCTGGCATTCAGGCAACTTTGTAGGTCTGGTCGCAGTCTTCCCAGTCTTCCGTTTTCACCTCTTCCCTCTGGTGCAAAATCATTTTTTGAGGTTTTTTTTTTCTTCTTCTTCTTTACAGCTTGGCAGCACAGCAAGGACTGAGGAGTAGATTCTCCATTTCATTTTCAGAAAGATGTTAACACCGGCACAGCACAGTTGTGCAGTGGGTAGTGTTATCTCACAGCAAGAGGGTACTGGCTTTGATTCCCGATAGGATGGCCTGGGTCCTTTCTGTGCGGAACTTTCCTCTGGGTGATAAGGGTTCCTCTGAGTGAGGGAGTGAGTGACTGAAAATTCAGAATAAGGGTAAAGTAATGAGTGAGTGATGAAACAACTACTTGTAGTATTTGTAAATTCACAAGGTTAAAGGTCAACCAGATGATCTAGATGTACATTTGAAGTTAAGTGAAAGTGACAATTTGTCATTGTGAGCACACAGCTGAGCATGACAATGTATCCTCCAAATTTAACCCTTACACATACCATGTAGCTGGGGGCAGCCAGCACCTGGGGAACAATGATTGGGACGGTACATTGCTCAAGGGTACTTCAGGGCAACCTATTGGTCTGGTATTGAAGCCCACAACCTTCCGATCCTGGAGCCTATTCCATAACAACTAGGCCAGAGCTGCCCCAATTGCTGACAGTGGGGGGATTTGAACCCACACCTCCATAGAGACTGGAGCCTAAATCCAGCACAGTAGAGCACTCAGCCACACTTCCCAAGACCGTAATACAATAAATGAATGACCCTTTTTCCAGTCATGTTGCATTCCCATTGTGTGACCACTCAAAAGTCAGTCTAGACATTGGCAACTTCAAAATATTTGAGTACATTAAGTGATTGATGGGGCAGCGGTGGCCTAGTGGTTAGGGCGTTGGCCGGAGGATCGATGGTTCGAACCCCTTCCCAATAGGTTGCCCTGAGGTACCCTTGAGCAAGGTGCGGTCCCCGTCCCCTCCCTGCGCTCCAGGTTGTGTCCCCCCATCCTTCGCCCTGTGTGAGCTGGGATGGACTCCAGCAACCCCCCCCCCGCGACCCTGCTTAGGACAAGCGGTGGGAAATGACTGACTGTCTAAGTGATTGATTCAGTTATTCGTTTATACATGTATTAATTATTTTATTCAAGCGTTGCTTGGTCTAGTTCATTAGTTTTCTTTCTGCAAAATGTAAATAAACTAATCAAAATATATTGCTTCATGTCCCTGCAATTTTTAGCATATCTGTAAAAACACTGGAGAATGTTTTGGCTCAGGTATTGTTTCATTGGATCTCTAGGGATCCTCACCACTACAAAGCAGGTACCATCAGAATAAAAGATGTCCTTATCACAAAATGTTTCTTGTTAAGGAAGCAGAAGGATGGTGAACATTCCATTCCATTCACCGATGAACACAAAGAGAGTCGACTCATATTTCTGTTGAGAAGCAGGTAAAAATAAAGAAGTAACAAAAAATATTTTATTGTGCGATTACAACTTTTTCATATTCAGCTGTGAGCTTTGTTTGTTGATATGACCGGGTCATTTGATTGAGCTGTGTTTGTCGATCAGGGTGGTTTTTTTTTTACAGAGTGATGTGATGAGAGGGTGCAAATGGAGAGAAGTGTTAACACATTCATGCTTGGGTGCTTTTGTGTGAAAAGCTAGTCTTACTTTGATTAATCTGTCTAGACAGATACAAAACACTGTATCTGCACTGCAGACATGCAGGCTATAAAATGATAATAGAATGAGTCGTAGAGAGGATAACAGTTTCGGAGAGTTCAATCCTAAATATGATGTATGAAAACTCCTAGAAGAGCAGTTTCACCAGGTACAATAGTGTTCATAAACACTTTGGAATTTTCTTTATTTCTGGATAAATAGCACTTTTAAACACTGCCACAATTTCATCCAAAAACTCTTCTTCTATTCATTCTAGTTATTCATTTTCTTTTTTTGATTATCTGGGGCTGGGTGGAGGTGGTAGCTGGCTGAAGAGGTTAGCCCAGACATTTTTTTTTCTCAGCCACTACCACCAGCTCCTCCTAGGGGATCCTGAGCCAGCCAAGATATAAAATCCTCCTAGTGCTCCCTGGGTCTGCCCAGACCTCCCAGTCTTGACTCAATGCCTGAACCACCTCAACTGGCTTCATTTGCAAATGCTTAATGGGGGGGGGGGGACAAAAAACATTTTTTAAACCACCTCATGGTTCTTGCAACTAACTCAATTGCTCGCACACATTTAGCAGGCTGCAAATAACTGGTACTGTGATTTATCAAATACATCTGTTATTTTAGCATTTTATTTGTTTCAGCTTCACAAACCTCAAAAATATGAAATACTGGTACCTGTCATGTGTCAGGAAAAAATGGCAATGTCATATTTAATGGTTTATTTTTGCTGTATCTCCAACCCTAACCTCTACTACAGGTTATGACTTTAAAATGTTTCATGAATGTTTTTTAATTAAAACTTAAAAAAAACAAACCTTCCTCTTGGTTTAAGATGTAGAGGCTGGAAGAAGCTCAAGGGATTTATAGTGGTGTAAAATACGTTGGTAGCAGACTGGAGACACAATGATTTTATCCAATCCAGATCCACCCCAGGTCTCAGATCTTCTTATATGGTAATTCTGTGACAGGGAGATAAATAATGCTTACTTCGGGGAGGATCTGGACTCCATCATTGCGATTGAAACACACAGGAATCTCTCATTAAATCCATCCAGTTGATTCTAGCCACGGCAATTAGACAGCGGCCTGTGAGATGTCGGCTGGCTGCCTCTCTCTGTGGAAAGAGTCTATTCCAGGTTTCATTTGACACTGCCCCGCCGTGGCTTACACATCTGTCTGAAAGACCAAGGAAGGTCATTAAGGCTCCACAGGGAAGCAAGCAAGCGGAGACCAGCAGATAGATAAAGGGTGAGAGAGGAAAAGAAGATGAGCTGGGCAGAAATGCAAGTGGAAGAGTAAAAAAGGATTGACTTTTTTTTTTTTTTTTTCTCGGTTTTCTATCCATGGTCTACTCCACAAGTTCTGCAGTGGTGTGTGGTGTGGTTAGTTAATCTGATTATCTACCTGCAAAATATGGTCCCTGTGTTGCATTATAGACCAAAACCTATTTCACTCCACTAACTCAGTTTAGGAGTATCCTTCCAGTAACATCTGTTTTGAATCACCAATAACACTGAAATGCTCTCTGGATTTGCAAACTGTCGGGAAAAACTGTCCACAATTTATTTATGTCACCTTAAGATACTTCATCAGATTCTTGGCTTTAAGACATGACTTTTCATTTTGACCAAGTTTTCACTTATACATTTAAAAAAAATATGTAAAAAATGTTTTAATTCTTTCAAAAATATTGAAGCCTTGACTTGACCACTGCCTAAACAATGACTTGGATCATTATAAACCACATCTTTCAGTTGAAGTAGCATTTGCTAGAGGAAACATAATCTTCACCCTGCTTTTTGCTCAGGACTTAGTAGAATTACTGACATGCTACTGTCATGGGACATGGGAATGCACTCAAGGAAAATGATCACAGCCTACTGTTTGAGCATTTCAGACTGCATAGTCTACTCACAATGTCAACAATTTTCACAATATTAAGGTGTAAAACACATTTCCTACATTGCTGCAGGTATTTCCAGTCTTGTTGAAAAGCCCTGTTATATTCCATACCAGCGCCTTCAATGCTCAATGTCTCAAGAGCCAAATTAAGAGCTTAATAAGACTCAGGGCCAGTGTCTCATTTGAAATCTTTATTATTGAGGGACCAGCTTGTGTAAGATGGCATAAATTAAGGTTCATTATGTTGATGCTGCTGGGCTCCATTGTAAATTAAGCTGTGGTCAGTGCAAATAATGGTAATAAATAAATAATAATAATAACAACTGAGTGACTGGGTGTAATACAGGAAATGACAATATTACGATATACTGAATGAAGGGCCAAAGACCATTAGACTGAATCTCAAATGGCTCACTATTCCATACATAGTGCACTACACAGGCCATGAAAATATGGCATCTGCACTTCTAACAGTGCTAAACAATTTAGATGATTTAACAAATTTAGCTGATGTTATAGCTGTAGCTATAGCTCAGCACATTTATTGAGTTTAAAAAGTTACATAGTGCAACAAGTGAAATCTATTTTCAGTCGAAGTCTCTAATATAATCTTGGCACGATAAAAATGGTGACTTTGGTTTTCTTTGTATTATCAATGTGTGGAGCCAAATATCTTCCTATTCTGTGGAGTGCTTACATACTGTGTGACCAGATTTCTAAAATGGAAATTATATACTTTGTCACAGAGTTTGGTGGACAGTATTTTGATGTTTTTATCTATGAAACAAAAAAGAGGGACAGTCCCAGTTTCAGGTATTTTTTACCTTTTTTTTTGGGTGGGGGGTAACTTTTGTCATGTAATAAACAATGATAAAGAACTACTGGAAAGTTTGGGTACTAAGTGACTTTGTTAATTGTGTCAGAAAATCATACAGTACCCCACCATGTGAGTGAAGCTATGAAACACTCAAAAAAAGCAAATAAAAAGACTGCAAAGTTCAAGTATATTATATATTTTCAATTATCCATAAATACAAGAAAATTTAAATGGGCAGTGTGAAGCATGGAAGAATGTAAATGCTGCATGCTTTTGTGGAGCTGTGGATCCGCTTGATTGGTACTGGGGACATGAACAGACACAAACAACTCTACCCAAACCAGCACTAGTGCACTGCTTAGCAGAAGAGGAGCAGTGTTTCAAACATTTCTACAATTTTAAAAAGATCACAGGCGTTGACAAACATTTGGTATTAATAAATGGAAACTACAAGGAAGACATGAGAATTTCCTCTTTATTTTCTGTACATTCTGCCCTCTTATGCACTCTTTCATGTTATCATTATTATGTTTGTATTCAAAATGAATCGGCCTTTACTATGGAACACAGCTAAGGGATGCTAAGTCCCACCAAACACAACTTCATGGATAAATATTGCATGAGTGGGGGGTCAGAGAGTTGCAGCACAGCTTCATGCATTATTTCTCAACCTTTTTCCTGGAAACTGGGCACAGAAAAAAATCTGTGTTGTCTTGGCAACAGGTTGTTCGAGACTCATCCAGAGTGCAAAGATGTCTTCTTCCTGTTTCGCGACGTGGAGGACCTGGAGAGGTTACGGACCAGTAAGGAGCTGCGCGCCCATGGCCTGCGGTCAGTACAGACCTCCTAAGAGAACTTCTGACCAGTGACCTTCTTGATCCATCCACAGGAGTAAACTCGTGTCTGTGTGTGTGTGTGTATGTAATATATATATATATATATATATACACATGTGTGTGTGTGTGTATATGTGTATAACAACTGTGGTGCTGAGAAGAACTGCATAAAGACACTTATGTGGGTGGATAATTTGAGATCATTAAACATTTATTCACTGGGTTTCTTTGGATTCTAATCAAATTATTACTTTAATTGCATAAAGCACAATCATTTTTCTTTAACTATCGCTTTAAGGGAACATTAGGTCTATAAGGTTTTACAGAGAAGCAGCACACTGTAAACATTGACCATTTGTTGGCAGACTGCTTTGTCATGCAAATATAAGTAATGTTAAGTAATGGCCAGATAAATGGTCAGTATAAAATTAAAACGGAATTTGGTTTTATACATTTAAATGAGCACGTTGACACTGACTATTGACTAATATCTTAGTCATGGATACCTGAGAGATGTTTTGTACTCAAGAAGACTGCTAGTTGTTAAGTGGATTTGGTATTTTTGTAATCTCATTGCTCTGTATTGCAGAAAAATGATTCTCAACCATGACTTATGAAATTAACCAGCTGGGAAATGCTGAAACATTAGACTTTATAAATGTGCAAAACCGTGTTATATGTTCAAATATGTTCAAAATTACATGCGTGATATTTATAGAATATCTCTGAAATATCCAGATTAGAACTAGATTAGATTAGAGCTGTCGTGAAATACTAATTGATTCTTTAAATGAAATGCGATTTCTTCCTAGTTCGGAAATAATGTCGTCACCATAATTGTATTGGAAATTACTGTCAGAAGAGTCTTCTAATGGCCTACATGTGCACACCAGTGTGCTGTGATACTTCACAGAGGCCCACGGGGGAAATTAAATGGCCCTCAACAGTAGGTAGCAAGCGCCTTTCATTAGACTATTATTACAATGCTGTCAGTCTTGCTCTCCGTGTGGTGTGTGTCAGTTTAAATGAACTGTGAGTGGTGCAATAAACAGAGAGCTTCCATTTCCCTGCAAGGCCTTCACATGTGGAGCCCAGTGTTGCAGAGAACAGCACAAAATGGAATCAGCTTTTTGTAAAAAGTAAATCCTTTGAAAGCAGCACTTTTTTTCTCTTTTTTTTGGTTATATTTTGTTTGATGAACTCTATGGCATGTGAGTGACAATTGCCCCTTCAAAAAATGGCTCCCGATGCAAAATAAGAGCTTTTTTTAATGAGCTAAAACACAGCTCTGAGCTCATGTTCCTCTCTGCACAGTGCATTTGCCACTTGTGTCGTGTCCAGCCTCATTGTGCCCCCCCTTGAAAGGCCCATAACAACCCCATTCAGACTGTGTCATTCCTACTGCCACATACCTACAGTGCTCATCACAACCCCCCACGGCTGCAAAGGCCAAGTGGCTCTTCAGCTCTGCTCAGAGATATAAGTGCATGCACATATACAACCTAGAGGGAGGTCCCCCAATATCACCTCTGAGTGATGAGGGGAGGTCAGGATCACTGAAGTGCATGAGAACAGAAACAAGGAAGGAGAGGAACACATTCATTCTGAGAGTGTGTTGAATCAGGATGCAACACACACATGCATGCAAACACACATTATGGTGCTAGGTACAACTGTCTGAAATAGAAAGCAAATGAAAAGTCAGTTAATGTGCTGAAAGCAGGAAAAATGTTTAAAGATCTGAGCACTTTGACAAGTGCACAATTGATATAACAAGACACCTCAGTGGGAGGATCTCGAAAATGCCATGTTTTGGGGCTGTTCCTGGTCTAGAACTTCATTACTTCATTGATGCACCTGGACTTTCTGGTCCAGTCACACAGACGAGGTACTACCTGAAAATTGCTGAAGAAAAGGAAACCTTCCTGTGATAGAAAAAAGTCAAAACACATAGAACATCACAGCTTGCAATCTATGGGGCTATGTAGTTACAGACTGGTCAGAGTGCCCATGCTGACCCCTGTCTACTACTCTCTACAATGGACAAGTGAGAAATGGACCATGGAACAATGAAGAAGTTGACCTGTTCTGGTGAATCATGTTCTTCAATATCATATGGATTTGTAAGCACCTGAATCCAACACAACAGTGACCATGGGACACTCTGGGTAATGTTTTCCTGGGGCACTATGGTTCCTTGGCATTCATGTGGATGTTACTTTGATACACAGCACCTACCTAAAAGAAAGTGAAAGTGACTATTCTTGTCATTGTGAGTACACAGCACAGCACAGCATACAGTGAACCACAATGATATTGGACCTCTGCATTTAACCCATGCACACTAACACACACCGTGCAGCGGGAGGCAGCTATGAAAGCGCCCGGGGAGCAGTAACAGGGACGGTACCTTGCTCACGGGTATCTCAGGGCAACCTACTGGTATCTTGCCCTTCCAATCCTGTGGGCAACTCCTTAATAACTAGGCCACCGCTGCATATTGTTGCAGAACAATTCCTTAATGATAATCTGCCTTGCGATACTGCAACAATGGCCCAGGAATAGTTTGAGGAACATGACAAAGAATTTAAGCTGCTGACCAGGCCTGCAAATTAAAATATCCTGGACAAACTTCTATCTATAGAGACCTATCAGCAGGATTTACAGGATTTAAAGGATCTGTAGGACCATCACTGGAGTCTCTTTCTCACCTGAGACCAGTTCTACCATCATGGATTTGCATGAGCTGCTCATCTCTAAGCAAAGCTACTTTAATTCACAAAGTCCAAACTGCTTTTAATTGTAGAGTATAATCCATCTTACCACGTCCACCATACAGACTAGTTGACTTTGTTCCTCATTTATTGAGAGACGTCTCCTTAGAAATATTCTACAGCTGATGGCTGGTTCCCAATTTGGTCCCTCTCAAGGATTCTTTCTAAAGCTTTAGGGAGTGTTTTTCTTGCCTCTTTAGCCTTTGGCTTCCTCACTTTGGGCTTGGACCTAGATTCTGTAAAGCTCTTTTGTGACATTGCTTGTAAAATGTGCAATATAAATAAACCTGACCTGACATCTTGTTCATCTATTTTTACAGGGTGACCTATAATACATTAGGCAGTTGCTTTTAATATTATAGCAGATTGGTGGATAAAATCATAAGTAGATAAAGAGAACCCATGAGACAAAAATATAATTGGTCATTTATTTGTTGAGACAACTGAGCAAATTTCATTTTCTGTATGTGGCCAAAGTATGCGAATCTTAAAATCTCAATAAAATGTTTCTAGTAATTGTTGATCAGACCTGCAAAAGAGCTTGGAGGACTTTTAGTGCATTTTTCATACAGAACAGCTCTTCACTTTCTCTTGACACTAAGTTCTCAGAGAGTATCCTGACATTTTCCTTAAGCATTCACTGGTGTATTATATTCATTATTCCATCAGTGTTTGCAAGCCATCCTGGCCCAGATGCAGTAAGACAGAGAACATTTTACTTTTTAATTGGTCTCACACGTCCACGAAACATTCTCAACCATGCACACCTTCATTGCGCCATGTTCTCCTGATGTTGGACTTTTGAACATTAACATTAGCCAAGTAAAGCAACGACTCTAGTTTCTAATAATCTAAATAATTGCTATTATTAGAGGTTTACTTACTTTTGCCACTCAGCATGTAATACTGGACAATTTGCCTCAGTAAATAAATGGCCAGCCAAAATATTTTCCTCTCTTCTGTTTAATGTTTCTCAAACGTTAGGAAAAGTGAATCAGTGTGATGTTTTTGGTCATATTTATATTAATTTAAATACAAACTCTAAATTAAAGTTTTTAAGTTGTAAAGTAATAGAGTTCTTTATTTTTATTATTTATTCTAACATAAAAAGTAACATTTAAGACTAAGTGTATTTTTTTATTTATTTTTTTTTCCCGCAGAGTGATGTCCTTCATAGAGAAGAGTGTGGCCAGACTTGATCAGTTAGAGCGTCTGGACATGCTGGCTTTGGAGCTCGGGAAAAGCCATTACCGCTACAATGCCCCGCCAAAGTATTATGGTGTAAGAACAAAGAATTTCTAGTACTTTCCTGCAATGTAATCTTCCCTGTGTTAGACACTTCATAGGGGCCCTGGAGCTTTTGCAGCTTAAAGATGTAACTGCAACTAATTATAATGAATGTGCAAAGCAGAGCCAAAGTGGACCCTGTCCATGTCCCACTCCTTCCATAATACTGTATAATGCAATACAAACGTTGTTTTGTGTTGAGCACCATGGATTGTGGGAAAAGCTACATCCTTCCAGTCATGAACTAAGTGTCTGTTTCTTGGCAGTCATATGTACAGTGTGAGTATGATGTGCCACAACAGAGGCTATTCATTTTCCCCCAGAAGATGGTTTTGACCCTGAACTTCCCAATACAAGCAATATATCAACTAGAGGATGACATGCACCTTCACACAAAGCGCCATTAGAACATCCTTCAACTAGAAAGCATTCAGAAATGTTACAGCAGTGTTCTGGAAAAGATGAGAGCATTAACTCAATGAGTGACAGTAATAAAGTCCTAACTGGGATGCTGGTTCAAATCCCACCTCCAGTACTACCATCATTGTGTTCCTGAGCAAAAACCCTTAATTCCAAGTTGCTCCAGGAGTCTGTCCCCGTATTCAGGAATTGTAAGTGGCTCTGAGTAAGAGCATCTGTTAAATGACGTAAATGTTAATGTCCTAAAGCTGTAGAAACTGCAACCAAGCCAGCAGGTGTCGCTGTTTGCAAACTTTCATAGTGGAACGTCCTCCAAAAACGTGCATCTGAACTTTTCTTTTCCACATAAACCACAGCTGTAATGACTGAACTCAAAGTGCTATTCTGATGTTTGCCGTTTATTCCCAGTATGTAGGAGCAGAGTTCATTTGTGCAGTCAGACCCATTTTGAAAGACAAATGGACTCCTGAACTAGAGAAGGCATGGAAGGTACGTACATCTGTCAGTTTTATGCCAAAAGAGCTCAAGTGTTCTCAACTGTTCAGCCTGTTTACAAGGATCTATCAGTCCTCAACCTCTTTAACTATTTTAACAGCATGTAACCAAGGCTTTACAACGTATTTGTCTTTATAAATTACATCATATTATTCTGAGCAGATTTGTAAGAAATATCCTAAGCAGCTGCAACTTTTACAAAACAGATTTTCTAAAAAAATTAGACATTTTTCTCCATATCACCTTCTTACATGACAATAGAACAGGCTGGACTCCACTAACAGCAGACTCACTTTCTTAGGTTGGTGTTTTCCCCCCTAACCTCTTAAAATGCTGTTGCCTTTAATTTCCAGACACTGTTCCAGTACATCACCCGGCTGATGCGGCAGGGCTACATGGAGGAGGAGGAGGGGGCCAAACGTAACCATGTCCTGGTGTCCACCAAAGAGCGGCCAGACAAGAGAAACACAGCGCTTTAGACCAAGCCTGGGCTCGCTCTGTAAACTTGTGTCCAAGTTACAAAGGATTCTATGTTCTGTGTAGCTTAGTTGTGTATATAGTGTATTTATTTCTTTCAATTTTCTGTTTTCACAATGTACACTTTTTCTTCTAACATCAGGTTATAACTCTGCTCATTTCTTCTTAAACACCAAAACAATGTAACCAGATCATTTCCCAAACTGCCCAGCTTAAAAAAAAAAAAAAAAAAAAAAAAAAAAAAATTGCGCTGAAATAGTAACCTGCGAATTACTGGATTGGCCAAAATTTCAATCTCAATAAATTAATACCCCATTCAGACACTGCTGCTGCTAGCTCACAGCTGTTTTCAGACAAAAATTGTGTCAATGCAATAATTATTTGTTAAAAAAAAAAAAAAAAAAAAATCATTTGGGGGGGTGGGGGGGTGTTGCATTCAAGGTGTGTATTATCGAACAAAAACTGAAATTCTGTATTCTCTCATAATAAAGAATATCAAATACAAACACACCATTTTGTAAACCGTAAAATGCAGAGTGGAGAACGCAACACCTGTACATCAAACAAAATTCTGCAATAAAGGGGGGGGTGAACAGTTTGTAAAACTAAAATAGCCATGACAAATAATCAGCTCGGCCTACAGGACACATGGCACCATCTCACAAAGTTCTCTGCCTGCTGTTTAGACAAAAACAAATGAAGGACAAACTGTACTGAGTCCATTCACCTGATCTTTTCTCAGCTTAAAACAAGATAATATTCCAAAAGGTGACCTCCTTCCCTCTCCTGACTGCTGTATTCAGAGATGAGGAACTTTATGAAGACAGCATGCTGCTGTAATTTGGACCAGAGAGAAGTGGTCTCAGTGGGCCAGTTGTTTGAAGGTGAAGGTCTGGGTCCAGTGAGAGTGGCACATGTGAAGACGGCCCTGGAAAAGGCTGAAACGGCTCTATTCTCTCTTTTCACTCTGTCCATCACTGTGTAGCTTTAGTTTTCTTACTTTTGCTCTTTTTGTCTTTCTTCTTCAAGCCATCCATGTGTGCCCTCAATAAGTTGGAATATGCCTGACCAAATGAAACAAAATACAAAAGCAGCTTGTTATAATAAAAACAACTTTTACGATTAACCAAAAACACATTACCCAGCATTATCAAACTCAACCTTTATAAGGCTTTGTGAGATTTATTATAGTTCAAAATACAGACTGAACCACACAACCTTATAATGGCTTCTGAAGATTACCATCATTCAAATCCACCAAGCAGCTTGGTTGATTGAAATCCACATTAAAATGTTCTTAATCAAGTAATGATGACAGCCCTGGACCTTCAACATAGTAGCTGCTGCTAATGTTTAATTCCAGGCAAGTCAACTTTCTCAAGTCACTCAAAGGTTTATTTTTTAGAGCTGAATTTTACTGTCTGTGGGATACAGCTAGAGCACCCTTAGTACCCAGAGTACTTGGAGCCTGTAAATGGTGGAAGAGTCCTTCTCAACTTTTTTTTCCTGGTAGGAAAAATTAGCTTTTACGTCATATGACCTGTGTTGACTGGCCATTTTGGAAAGTTTGAGATAAATTACTGAATCATTGTTTTAGGCTTTTTTTGTACAGCTTTAGGACCTCATGGACAGCCTTAACATTTATCAGTGGGGTGTACCACTTAAAGACCAAGCTTTGCAAATCTGACCCATTGTGTAACATGCAAGCATGAAAACAAGATTTTACTATCGCATCAATGCAACAGTAATGTAAGGAGGGTACGCACACTAAAGCGGCAAAAGAAAAACAGGTCATTGGGGGGGGTGAAAACTTACCATCTGGAATTTTATTACTTCTTTAGTGCTGACCTGAAAAAACAATAGTAATAAAAAAAAATAAAAAAAAACAGAAAAACATGTAAATACATAAGCAATACTTTTAGTAACAGTAACAATCAATAATATCCATCTGAGTAGCTGTATCTCAGCATCACACACATGGGCCAGTGTCAAACAGGGATTACGCATATTTCTGGAATACACAGTGCTTTAGAAGGACATTTATAACCAAAAGCAAAATAGATTAAGAACAGTTTATTCCCTGTATGGGAACAAACACTCTCAGCTGTAACATTTTTTTCCAGTTAATTACTGGATAAACAGAAAGCTCACCACTGTGCTAATTTTCTTCTTGCCCTCTGACGCTCTGATAAGACATTTGTTATCAACTGGCTCAAAAGTCTCGGGATGACCTTTCCTCGGTACTGGCTTTGTCCTCCCATCATCTAAAAACAGATATGAACAATTTTCAGCAGGACGAAGGCTGCTGCACAGGGGCCTGATGAACAGGTTGAATAATAATAAAGCACCAAAGTAACAAAGCACACACATTTCTTTAAAGTGATTACCACACTGCCGCTGGTCCTGCACTTCTGGAACAGCCGCGTGAGCTCTGTGAGAAACTGCAGGGAAACAAATCCAGAGTGATTCAAACCCTGTGCACCTCCTTAAAATGAGCTTCTTGGTTTACCATCACCAAAGACAATCCAACATGCTTGAGACATGTGAAATATTTGGTGAATACAGATGTTTAAGGCCACTCAGACTGGCAGGCTAACAGAAGGTGCTGTGAGCAGGTGGTTAGTGAAAGTTTCCGTTTGTTCTTTTCTCACTGATAGATTATTTATCAGTCTAATGATCAGTGATGCTCCTGTGTGGGTTGGTTGGACTGATGGTTTAACAGGTGAACTGAGTCTGACGTGTTTCTGAGGAATCTACAGTTTTTACACACATGAAGCCAGTTTCCATCAGGAAGCAAAACTTCATTGTAATGCTTTTAGTGGTCTTTTTCAGCAGGGAAGTCAAGTTAGCCAAGACAGCCAAGACAACAGACTTTAAGGCTGTCCTGTAAACCGTTTCAGCTCCAAAATGCACGGCCTTCATCCGCTGAGAGTCTGAGGTAGAAGTGTTTCCACTGACACTGAAGAGAGACATCAGTTCTCAGTGAACAGAGGTGATGCGACTGAATTCAGTAAAGATTCAGACAGTTAATGTTAATCGGGGATGTTTCAAAACAAGGAGGCTCAGTCAGTTTAAGATGCTTTAAGTTTTAGAAACGTCTGCTAACGCGAGTGAACGAGGTGGTGTGAGCCTAGCTAGCTAACGTTAGCCTACGAGCTTGAATTACAGCTCGAGTAAATTCCCTCACTAAACATATGAAGGCAGAAAGCTGCCGTGGTCGCTTTAATGCGCCCCATGCCCGTTTTGTTATCTGTTTAGTCTGCCACTCGTGTGAATTAGCACAACACGCTACTGTAGCATGTGGCTAAGAGGCTCGGAGAGCACGCTGCACTTTTTAACTAAAAATCATCTTTTCCCTTCACTTATTTAGCCCAAAACCATTAACACGCAGTCGTAACAAGCCCGGAGTGACGGCTGAGAGGTGTCTTACCGCGTCGTTCTCCAACAGCACCATGTTTTGAACGTTAAAGGCGGCGGGTCTCCGAGCTGTTAGAACACGTCGCCTAATGTTCAACCGCTTCGCTCGCTCTCCTGATGCTGCTGCAGCGACTCAGAGACTCAGCACCGCCCCCTGCCGCCGCCGCCGCGCACACACTGCGCGCGTACATCCTCACAGGAACGCCCACCTGGAGGTCGAATACTATCTTCCATCGCCCACCACATGTTTTATCCTGGTTTGTTCATTCATGGACGGATAGTGCTTGTCAATTGAATACAATAACTAAAGATTGCTGTAGGTGTGTAGAATCCCCAGATAAGAAGGTATCAGTATCAGTTCCTTCATCCTCCAGAAACTGCCTGCATTCTCTTGCCACATGAGGCCCGGCATTATCATGCACCAGGAGGAACCCAGGACCCACTGCACCAGAGAAGGGTCTAACAATGGGTCTAAGGATTTCATCCTGGTACCTAATGTTAGTCAGGGTGCCATCGTTTATCCTGTACAGGTCTGTGCGTCCCTCTATGGATATGCCTCCCCAGACCAACACTGACCCACCAAACCGATCATTCTGAACAATGCTGCAGGCAGCATAACATTCACCGTGACTTCTCCATATCTATCACATGAGCGCAGAGTGAACCTGCTCTCATCTGTGAAAAGCACAGGGCAGCAGTGCCAGACCTGCCTCTGGCAAATGCAAGTCAAGCTTCACAGTGCCGGGCAGTGAACACAGGGCCCACTAGAGGATGTCGGGCCCTCAGGCCCATCCTCACTCATCCTGTTCCTCCTTGCACAAATGATGTGTCATCCTGGTGGAGATGGACTGCCTGTGCAACTCCTGTAGGGTCCAGGTAACACTTCATGCTACCAGTGGTGTCACTGACCCTAGTCAAATGCAAAACTACTGAAAAGCAGCCAAAACAAGATGAGGAGGGAAAACATGTCTGTGGCCTCCACCTGCAAAACCTTTCCTGTTTTTGGGGTCGTCTCATTGCTGCCCCTTTAGTGAAGCTGTTGTTAATTTCATTAACACCAAAACACTGACACTGATTAACAACCCCCTCTGCTACTCAACTGACCAGCTCAATATCCCAGAGCTTTAACTGACTTGATACTATACTCTGATTAAAGTGTTCCTGTAATTTTTTTTGAGCAGTGTGCTACAGCATGTGTTGCACAATGAAGTGCCTGAATCGCTGTTGGTTGTGACATCTTTGTTTTTGTTCTATTAATGAGTGATTTAAATATGCATCTGTTTTGGAAAGAGGGAACATGCGCTCGCGTCTGCAGTTCTATGGTATCTTGCACCCCAAAGCTCTGTGATAGTCATTCAAAGTGATGTCACTTTCAAAGTGATGTCACTTTTTGGGGGACGTAGGGTGGCGGTGGTCTAGTGGTAGGGTACTTGCCTATGGACCTCTGGATCAAGAGGTCCCCGGTTCGAATCCCACCTCTGGCACTACCACCATTGGGTCACTGAGCAAAACCCTTAACCCTGAGTTGCTCCAGGGGGACTGTCCCTGTAATTAGGGCATGTAAGTCGCTCTGGATAAGAGCGTCTGCTAAATGCCGTAAATGTAAATGTAAATGTAAATGTCACCCACTCCAGCCCATGGGAATTGGCCCCCAGATCAGAAGATCGTGGGTTTGAATCCCAAACCAATAGGTTGCCCTGAGATATCCTTTAGCAAGGTACCATCCCCATCACCCCTCCATGAACGCTTTCAATAGTTGCCCCTTTTTAAGGTTCCTCTAAGAGTTGTGATTGTGTTACTATGAAATATCAATCTTTTCATGTGTAAGGGGTAGTTTTCATGAGTAAAACTCTCATTACCTTTCTTCTAAATTAGAAAATGAACTTACCTAAACAGCAATTCTTTAACAAAATATGCTGCTTCTATGAAAACTTTCTTTAAAAAAAAAAAAAAAAAAAAAAAAAAACACGATTCTGAAGCCTCACCCTATAAAGAAAACATTATAAAGAAAATGTTTGGTCAACATCATAAAACAGTCAACATTCATCTTCAAATGTCCCTGATATTAAGTCAATGAGTTGTTCTAGAAATACTAACAGGACTAAAGCTTCACCAAACTCTCATCATGCATGATCAACTTGTGTCTGCTTCTCTTCTTTCTGTAAACTTTAACTACAGGTGTGAAAATCACAAACGGGTTGATTTATTTTTAAGCAAATGCAATGTAAAAAAATATATATATATATATATATATATAAGAAAATACATCTTGGAAATACCCAATGGAAACATTTTTTTCTCTCAAAAGTTCTGCATACAAGATCTCTTCAGATGATTCCGACTGATTGTACTCCTTTCTTGTGGACAGGGATGACTGGATTTTGATCACTGTCCTACAGGAAGAGCTGTGATCCTGGCACTGGCAGCCACATTGTGACGCTCTGGTACGGGCCAGACTCAATGATGTCATGTTTCCCAACATTATATGTGAAGCTAATTTTTGACCGTCTTTGCCTGATTAACGAATCAACTCGTTTCTTTATCAACAAATATTTGTCCTGCACTTATTTAGAACAAAGCAGAATGCAAAATGTTCAGAAAGCTTCACTTGTGCATTTCAGTTGTATAATATAAAAAACAGTAAGTCATATATGTTCACTATCCATCCATCCATCCATTTTCTGCCGCTTGTCCCAAACGGCGCTGTCCCAAACGGCGCTGGGTTGCTGGCGACCAACCCAGCGCACACAGGGCGAGGACGGGGGAAGCACCCTGGACAGGTCGCCAGCCCATCGCAGGGAGGAGCGGGACGGGGACGGCACCTTGCTCAAGGGTACCTCAGGGCAACCCATTGGGAAGGGGTTTGAACCCCCGATCCACCGATCATGTGGCCAACACCCTAACCACTAGGCCACCGCTGCCTCTTATATGTTTGTGAGAATTTAAAAAGGTGACAGTAAGTACATTTAACTTCTAATTAAGTATCTTTAATATCATGCAAATTTATCTTTAATATCATGCAAATTTAATAAACATTTTTTTAAAAGATAAAAGGATCGTCATATCATGAGCTTGAAGGACAAACAGGAAGGAATGCACCTAAAATGTACCCGATTACATTCAGCTTTACACTTTCACTCATCACCCTAACTCCTTATATCAACACATCTCTCCGTTAATGGCAGCAGCCGAATTGCCCAGTTAACTCTTAGAGAAGGCACAGTCAGGGTTGTGGCCCAGTTTTTCAAGTGGCACGGCAAACTGTGAACCCCAGTCTCGCTCAAATACAGCACTCAGCTGCCCAACTAGTGTGTCTTCAGGTGAGGAGTAAGGCAAGGCATTCTGGGAAACCACCAGCCCCACGCCAGCCGTGGTGTTGAAATAGTCACTAGACCAGTTTGATGTTCCTGTTAAAAAAAGAACAAAAAAAAAACCTCAGGATAATGCAGTGCGTCACACCTACAATATGTGACCTAAAGTGATATGTGCAGCTAGTTAATAACAACAGTAACAAACACAATAATAATAATAATAATAACAACAACAACAATAACTTTACTGTATTTATAACCCTTTGCAAAAAACAAACTGAGAAAGCACTTTGCCTTAAAAAAAAAAAAAAAATCAAAATACCAAACACATGTAAATTTATAAATGTAAGATAAAATAAGTGTGTTTTAACATATCCTTACTGCTAGGACAAAGCTTAATATATCTAAATGGTAACTTCCTAGGTCAAGAGAAAATAGAAGTTAGTATACAAATATATAAGTAAATTAGAAATATATACAATATATCATCATACTTCAATATGTAATTCTGCAAGGCAATTAAAAAAATATATAAATATGTATATAAATACAAAGGCAGTTTTGATGATCTATTATAATTCACTGAAACTTAAGATTTTTTTTTCTCCTATACATAGCTCACCTATATAGGCCACTTTATCCGTCACCATGTATTTATTGTGGTTTACTCTGGCATATGGAATGTCTGTGTGGTTAGCCACTGGAACAATGAACAGTCTCTGTAAAAAATAAATACCGTAATACAGAAAGATCTGAACAACTCATTATACTCATTACTTCAAATGAAATATTTTTGATTCTACTCTCCTATGACCTCAAACCCAAGAAAAAAATCTAAATTAAGTCTGCGATCTTCCAGGACCTTTAAATGTTTGTAAACTGAGGACTGAAGTGAAAATGACTATTTGTGATCAAGGACACAGTGAACCGCAAAGAAATGCTTTCTCTGCATTTAACCCATCACACTTCACCAGAGCAGTGGGTAGTCACATCCAGTTCAAGGGTACTTCCGCGTAGCCTACTGGTCTGGAACTCAAACCCACAACCATCAGATTATAGGGCTTTAGTGCTTAACCACAAAAAAATCCTACACAGAAGAATGTTTCATTGCAAAGGGGGTAAATGATGTAGGGTTACAGTACAGATCATCTACTTTCACTATACGTAGTCTCTGGTTAACGGATTCATTTGATGGCGCAGCAGAAGGTTGAACAGTAAATGAAGCACAAAAGTAATGAAACTGGGAATTTGAAAAGGTGATACATTTTTTAAAAATTTGCTTGAATGCATTCCATTGATCTTAACGTATATTAGACATGTTTAGTAGTGTATAATAAATTGGTTTTAATGGCCTTCTAAAACAGTGCTACTCCCTACAGTGAGTTTATCCCTAAAAAAATCTTTTTAGAAAAAGGATAGAAAATCATGAATTCTTTCAAACTGACAAAGCTGAGGAATGCAATGGTGTTTTACAGAATACTGAATAACATGATTACAAATTTTTGCTACTTTACTAAAGTAAAAAAAAAATGGAGTGTGTCCATTTCTCCATCTTGTTCGTTCTCAGAAGGCAGAGTGAAAACATGACAAAGAACAGAAAAGAAAGATGGGCAATTAAAGAAATATGATACAACAAACAGTAGATCTAAACTGGATTGACAGCTTACCACTTCTATACTGATATTTTGAGATGGGGAGTCAAGAGCATCTAGTGACTTGAGGAAAGGCAGAACAGCAGGGTCACTGTCACGGCCGCAGCTGACCAGGAGACGCACTTCAGCATTTCTCTCAAAGGCTGACTGCTTCAGGGCGTTTTCAATAACTGGCCAATACCTGAACAAACAAACTTGCAGTGATTTTCTAAAAGCGTTGCTATTAAATCACAATGTGTTACAAGTTCAAAATGTACCTGTGACGGTTAAAGAATTTGGAAGATGGATAATATTCCATCACTGCTACATGAACAAACTGCTGTGCCTGGCTGATTGCAGAAAGGATTGCATCCAGGTCTTTGGTGCGTGAGGACGGACAGAAAACAGGAGGGGAAGCCTGGGTTAGGAGGTAGATCAGAACTATCACAATGGGAGACCAAGCAAAAATCATAACACTGTAGCAATAATAAAAATACTGAGCAAAATGTCCTCTCATCTGCTTGTTTAGTATCTTGTCTAGTAGCTTGTTTAGTATGATTAATATGATTTTGATAAGAAACATAAACGTATATACTTTCAATTTCATGTTCAACTTTTCAGCACCCAGCTATTGCTCAGCATGTGTGGAGAAATGAAAATGAATTGAAAAATTAGTGAAAAACGAAAAATGCAAATAAAGACTAAACATTTGATGATAATAATAATAATAATAATAAGAAGAAGAAGAAGAAGAAGAAGAAGAAGAAGAAGAAGAAAAAGAAGTGCACAATTTTTATGTGGGCTTTAGATATCTCAAATATATATGAGCACTATCAGACAGACTACAGTCTAACTAAAATTATGATTACTAAATAAAATAATAACTCTAATTTGTTAGTGTTACCATATTCAAGTATTTAAGGACTTGTTTGTGAAATCCAACAAATATTCAAACTCTACCAGCCCTAAAAATCCCAGACACCCAGGCACTTTATTACATGAGAGAAAGCCTTGCCAGCATCTGGCTTTGAGCAGTCATTGCCTTTAATATATTTTTTATACTAGAGATTTGTTTTTAATAATTTTTCATACTAGAGATTTGTTATTTTGGAATATTAGATAATAAACCAGTTTTACCGAGATGTAAATGCTGCTGGGCACATTGCTGAGATTCAGGAGGAGGGGATTCTTTCCATTGATGGAAGTGTCATAAGAGGAAGGCCAGGGATCTGGGATCGTAGCATTTGGCAGTCCCATCACCCAGTATGACTGAAAGATCTTATGGAGGTCAGTGGCCAGGCTGCTGCAGTTGTAAACCACCACTCCAAGTTCTTTGACCTCCATTTAAAAAGACATACCGGAAACAGGTTAAGGGGCTTCAAACTCATCTGCAGAGGAAGAATTTGATAATCTAGTATGTTGAGAAGAGTTTTCATGTACCTGAGTTAAAGCTCTCCAGTCCATGTTGGCACTGCCAATGTAGATATGTCTTCTGTCTACAATCCAGAATTTAGTATGGAGAATTCCTTTGGTCAAGTGGCCGAATCTCACTTTTCTTACATGCACTCCTACAAAAACAAGAGACAAAAACATAAAAAAACCCAAACATTTAAACTTCCAGGAACTTCAGGGATAATGAACATTTCTAACCTTTATTAACTCACTCAACAACACAACTTCCTACAAGTTAAAGAATAATGTTAATACATACTCAGTGAAAGGTGTTAAGATTACCCACTGATGATAAGCATATACCGTACTGTGCAAAAGTTTGAGGCAGGTGTGGGAAAAAATGCTGTAAACAAAGAATGCTTTCAAAAATGGAAGTGTTAATTATTTATTTTCATCAATCAACAAAATGCAGTGAATGAACAAAAGAGAAACCAAAAGAGAAATCAATACCTAGAGGAACAGCATCAATTCCTCTAGGTACACTTGCACACAGTTTTTGAAGGAACTCGGCTGGTAGGTTGGTCCAAACATCTTGGAGAACTAACCACAGATCTTCTGTGGATGTAGGCTTCCTCACATACTTCTGTCTCTTCATGTAATCCCATACACACTGATGATGTTGAGATCAGGGCTCTGTGGGGGCCAGAAGAATTGATGCTGGTTTGAAGGCAAAAGGTAGTAACACCAAATATTGATTTGATTTAGATTTTTCTTTCGTTCGCTCACTTTGAATTTTGTAAATTGCTAAAAATAAACAATCATTATTTATATTCTTGAAAGTATTCTTTGTTTACAGCATTTTTTCCACACCTGCCTAAAACTTTTGCACAGTACTGTATAAAATGTCATATAAAAGTCTTATAGTAGACACAATGTTGTGTAAATTATTATATTAGAATATATTATAAATCTTCACACTCAAAGGGTTAACTTTGAAAAGAAAAATGATATGCTTATGGTGACAAACACATAGCTGTACTTTACAACCATTTTCTTGAAGAGTTTTCAGGTCCGTTGAGTTGACTGCTACGGTGGGAATGCTGGTCACAACTCTCACAGAAATGTTTCTTTTTGACAGTGCTTTGAATTCCTCCAGGATGTCTATACCCTGTGATGCAAACACATGTAAAATGTGCAATATAGTAAGATTAAGCTCTCCCACTTAATACAGTCCCACTAAAAAGAGTAAAATTAAAACTAGTCAATAACTAAAAGCACTACCTTAGTGAATACAACATCTGGGCCATGTGCATGCGCCTACATTCTATAGCTTCAAATAAAAGTCCTCAAGATGTTCATGCTTTTTAATTCATTTTTACAAATTTCATTATCCTTTACAAACAGGCTTTTTATTCTGACTGATTGTTATTGATTTAATTTCCCAAAACAACAAGCAAAACAAATATCACACAAAAATCTTGGATTTGGAAAGGCGAATACTTACAGGCTTGTCAGAGGAGTTGTTGACGTTAATGTCCTGCCCAGTAAGAGACCAATAGAATGAGGCAACATCAATTTGCTCGGTTGCAATTGATATAAGGTCTTTCCATGCCTTGTATAAAGGTACTCCAAAACTAGAATTGGTGCCATAGTCCATGCCCAAAGGAATACTCTCAACAAGGACAATCCTAACCAGTGCGATAGAACCAGTCCCAGTTCACATACTGATGGATTTAGAAGTTACGAACATATAGATAGTATCAAACAACTAGCGATCAGTCAAGATGTACTGTCCCCTCCAAATGTATTGATGCAAGGCCACTTCATTTGTTTTTGCAATGAACTGGGGACATTTGGGGTTGACATCAAAAGATGAATATGAGATGAGAGATTATGTTTTTAGCTTTGATTTTTAGATATGTAAATTATGTATAACACAGCACATTTTGTGTTTGACCACTCAGTGATTAAAAGTATTGAACCGAGCTTTAAAGTAAATACATGACAATATTTGATTTCTAATTCTAATTTTTGATTTCTAATGATTTCTAAGTGCATAATATCTGCGGCACAAAATCGTTGGTGTCTTTTTTAGTTCTGGTTTTACTAAAGCAGCTTTTACTCGCTGTTTGTTCTGGGGTGGTACTCTCGTCAGTCTCTTCTAAAGAAGATTAAATGGAAGTTCAGTTGAATTAAGATCTGGTGATCAAACTGATCAGTCCAAAACTCTACTTTTTCCCCCGTTTCCGTTTGTTAACTTGGCAAGTTGTGTTTTGGATCATTGTCTTGCTGTTTAATAAAGATCCTCCAATTTAGTCTGGATACACTTCTTAAAAATAGGCGTTTATAAAAATAAGTAAAAAAAAAAAAAAAAAGTTAAAAATAAGTGTTTCCTTTGACCAGCATGAGTTACATTATGAATAAAGAATAAGTCCTGACACCACCTCCATCATGCTTCACAGATGATTTTGGATAATAAGCATGTTTCTTTCTCTTAATTTTAGGAAATCCATCACCTTGGTAGAGATCAGTCTTTGTCTCATCAGTCCATAAAACTGTTTAAGAAGTGTTAGTCATCTCGGCACCTTTTTGTAAACTTTTATCTGCTTCTGCATTTTTGCTCTCGGGATTTTCTTTGAACAAATAAACCCCTGTGGAATTTGTTACTGATGGAGGTTTTCTTTTCCACTCTCACAATTTGTCATCAGCTTTTTTTACATTTTTTTATTTTTTTTTTATTTGAAACGGCTGGTTCGATATCTGTTGCTCAGCACACTGTGGGGTGAAATACAAAGCTTTAGCTAAGAGTAGATATCAAGAAGTATTAACTTTTTAAACAACACCACCTATCTACCACTTATGTTTCAATACATTTGTACACTTTGAGCCAAAGGAGGCGGATTACATAAAGGTGCTATATTCTATGTGATATTTACATATTCTATATAGATTAACATATCTAAATGGATGAAAATTTGATCCCTTATATTCATTTTTTGATATAAAACCTGAATTTCATCAGAGCATAGCAAAAACATGACTTGGTCTTGCTGTTCCAGTATGTTTTGAAGGGGACTGTAACTGCAAGGCTTAGGCCATTCTAAGCATATTTATAACCCTTTTATTTTTTGGTGTATCTATTTTGTAACATTTAAAGAAGTGGCTCTGATCACAGTGTTCTTACACTCTAAGTAAGTTTGTTTACAACTAGCCATTCAGAGAAATGTTTTGTGTTATTACACAAAAAACTGTGACCTTTTTTCTCAGAAAAATTAATTTGTACTGCGGTGTCCCTGTCTTTTGTGATGGTCTGCAATCCCCATTCTTCTCTCTAGTGTTAAGAAACAAATCCAGCAAGGAAGGCAGCTTCAGATGCAAAATTGAACTCACCTGCTCTTTTCAACACAAATTTCACCACCACATCGCATTTGGTCGAGCGTGTTGTTCACATTTACAGCTTTATCAATCTTTTCCTGGTTTTTCAGCTTCTCGATCAAAGCAATGGCAAGTAAACCACCCAGGACAGTCAAACATGCCATGACCAAAAGAAGTGACTTCAGCCTGGTTGAGCCCTATCCAACACATTAACATAAGCAGTAGTGCCATTAGCGCTGGTCTCCACTCAGGAAACATGAAAGACTAAAAAGTGAAAAGTCCTACCTGTCTGTTAGAAACATAATTGTCATGTAAACTTTTGTATGGGGAGGACGATGAATTGTTCTCTTTAAACATGGATTTAAATGACCTGAAGAAGATGGGATTATTAAATGAGTAAAGTATTCACTTGAGTCCTCAGTACACAGTCATTAGTTTCCACCAGAAGTAAAGAGAAACAAGTATAGCAGACTTACGAGTACATGGCAACTTCAGACATGCTTTCTGCTCTTTCAGTCCCTGCAACGTTCTTATTTAAAGTCATCTCATTTACAAATGGCCTCAGTCTATAGTTCCTCTTCCTTTTTTCAATTCTCTTTTTCATGGAGGTCAAACATCTGACGAGCTAAAAATAGGCTTTGAAACAATTGTGTTTTAATGAAAAATGTTATTCTTACGTAATAGTTCAATGCTCCAAAGCAAACCTTTAAAAGGAAGAATCAAAGGTTTAGAGCACAACTGTTAAGTTTGTTGTTCATTACAATTAAAACACGAGGACATGCACATAAAACTCTTCAACACTACCAAAACTATTTAGACCTAACTAATTAAATAATAAACAAAACTGAATAAATTTGAAACTCTACATTGAACATGGAACGGCCATTAGTGAGCAGTCCTCGTTTACTTGCTTGCTGAATAGGAAGAGTCACCGCAAATCAATTTAAAATGTGTATCAGGCACCAAACCAAAATCACAAAATCCAGAACAAAAAAGGCAATGAGATACTAATGAGATAATAAAAAAAAAAAAAGTCACACAGATAGGTCATTGCAATAAATTTAATTAGGAAAAAAAAAAAAAGATGACAAAACATCTTAAAGTGGCTGAAGTTCAGGTAATTTACTGGACAGTTTTGGCTTCATGACATTGGAGCTGTACATTCAGATATACAAGGGCCAAAAACAATTTCAATCTCTGGCAAACTCAGTTCTCTAAAAAAATATAGATAGATGTGCAAAAGTCGAAACTACAAAGCTAAATAAGTTAAGCAGCATCTCTTCTGGAAAGAATATCCCCTCAAATTTGAGAATATTCATCATAGGACAGATTAGGAGTTAAACAGAAAGCCTCGAGTTGCTTTGAATTTTAAGTATGTGTACGCATCTTTACAGTCTGCACCAGAAATGTCTCACTCACCAACAAGAGGAAAAGAAAGTGGTTCCTTTCCAGAACACAAAAACGAAACAGACACACACAGTCTGTTTAGTGCAAGCCTACACTGACCCTCACCGACTACATTCACTTTATACACATCATACTTTACAACAAGAAGAGGCAGCCAGCAAATACACTTCAATTCATCTCAATAAAAATCATGAGCTGCTGGCATTAATGACCACTTGAGGATACATTGGAAGTGACACGAGGCACAGGGTTCCTCTTTCACCTGATTTGCAAGTTTCTGTGTGATAAGCGACACCAAGCACGACTTCCAATGAAATGAAACTGGCTAATAAAGGCTTAACTTTCACTCTGGTAACAGTCTGGTAGTGGACGTGCACAGTGTTTCAATAGGAGAGATGGACTACTCAGAATAGAGTAAAACATTAAAGATTTTACATTGCTGAGCAGATTAAGGAAAAGTGTTTTTGGACAACTTAAGTCGTAAAAATGTGTCAACATAAGTATTATATTGTATGCTATATATTTTTATAGTGTTAAGTTGCAGTGTAGTCCTATTCTTTCATTCACTTTCTTGGCGACTGTAAAACAGGACTCCTTTTACATACAGTGACAATGAGAGCTAGACAGAAAAAAAAAAAAACAAAAAAAAAAACCGCATTTACAAAGCAGCGCTGTAACTGTTACAATGAAGCTTAAATAAACAGTGAGAGAAGTCTAAATCCCTCCCATATGAATTCAGAAGACTTATGTAATGAGTTAATGTACACAGATTCCTCATGCACGGTACAGAGATCATGCAAATCAAATATATTTTTATTTTGTACTGATCCCCCCCCCCTCTTTGCCATTAAAATATATTTCACACAGCATCTTTTCAACATCATTTATTTTGATCAATATATTATTATTTTTTCCAGGTTAAAAAGCTTGCTGGGAAAGGAAAGAAAAAAAAAAAAAAAAAAAAAAAAAAAAAACCCCTAAAAGAAAAAACAACAAACCCCAACAATTACAATTATCTTTTACAATTAGCCATGCTGTCTGCTGCAATCAACCCAAACTAGTGGGTTAGTATTAATGCTTGCACTCCTGAAACTTTTGGCTGAATTCTTCATAACTGGCGAGAGAAAAAAAAAAAAAAAAAAAAAAAAAAAAAAAAAGCAGCCAAAAAATTCATCCTACTTAATCACTTGAAAATGATACAAAAAACTAATTGTATAAGAATATGCCTCACTCTCCCCTGCACTTTCTTTGGTACAATTTAACAATAGCATGGATAACGAATACAGTAAAATTATTGCTTTCACATGCACTTTTAAAAAAGCTTTTTAAATGCCTTTATTGTCTTTTACCAGCAATGAAAATGTGTTGGCTTTTAACTGGGTGTAAAAATATTACTAATAATGCTGCCTGTGCGCATCACTGCAAGGTCTCTTTCACAAGTCGAGTGGTAAAATCATTCTGGAAAAAAATTGGAATACATGCATATTAAATTGACTAAATTTATCAGGAGGCACGTTAGATGATTGACAAACTCAAAATACATCTGCATGGTCCGATGTGTAGTGCATAGGAGTGTATGTATATAGTGCATAGGAACGTCTGTACTATATAACATTTCTTTTTATCTATACAACACAAAGATCAACACAAAACAAACACGATTTTGACAAAAGACCTAGAATTCTGGTTTTTCAACTAGCTACTAAAATTTATTTACACATTACTTTTGTTGTCAGATTACAATTCCGGAAAGGAGCATTTCAAAGTGCGTACTATTTGTGACATTGTGGAAATAATGGAAAAATAGACCTATTTAATACATTCTTTAATTATCATCAGCATATAGAATACCCTGAATAAAGTTAAATATTTTTGTAAATTAATTTAGGTGCTCAAATCAATCAAAATCAAAAATAATACAGCTCAAATACAGTGTAATCACAATTAGTTTACATTCCATGTATGGAATAAATCTCACATAGGTCCGCGGATGCCTTTATCTTTTCTCTCAGTAATCCCCATTTGCCTCCAAACACCACTTGACACAGTGGAAACGATGTTGTCAACAATGTGAAGCAGTGTTGTACCCTTAATCACTTAGCGTTGTGTAACACGTCTTTCTTCAATACACAAACTTTAGTGCAAATAGAGCTTTCAAGCCCAAACCTTGGAAAGATCCTTAACAGGCTAATAAAGAAACTAAACGGCATGCTCCAACATTGACTGAATTTTCTAACATTAGTCAATAGCGGCAGTTCAAATTAGCAGATTTAACACACTTTGAGAGGAAGAACTTCATCTTTCTCATACAACAAAACTTTCCCCTTCAGACGTCCTACCGAACCGCCGACTGCTAGCTGTGGGTCCACCACCGCGCAGGGATGAAGTGGTTCTCCAGTCTCTGGGAGAAACTCTGAAAGTCCCCAATCCAGATGCAGACTGGCCTTTAGCTGCTAAAGGCTTGGCCACATCAGGGTTTCCGCTGGGTTCAATAATTCTGTTGATGACTGTAGAGAATTAAAGACGAGGCATTCATTCTTTTGTCAGTCACTCTTACTAAACAGCAAGAGGAAACAAGTATGTAAACACTTTCATTTTTTAAAATTATTAATATATATATTTTTTTATTTAATGTAGTCCCAGCAAGTTTTACATTGTTCCTGATGTCATTATAAAAGATATAATTATAAAAGATGTCATTAGGAGTGAAAATTTTATGCAGCATGCAGCAATCCTAGGGGGGTTCATAACATTCTCAAGAATGTTCTTTTAGCCCATAGTTGTGAGCTTTGTAAAGACAAAATATACAACTGAGTGTTTGTGACCTGCTGCTTAAAATAACAACCAACCACCCAGCCAGCTACTTCCCTCTTCTCTAAATAAAAATTAAGACCTTATTACCTTCTAACCGTTTCTGAATTCCCTGCAGGTTTTGGAGAATCGCCATTATTTCCTAAAGCAGAGAAGCAGTGAGTTAAAGAGTAAAAGGAGAGCACATATGGATTGGACCATCAAAGTAAACAGAGAGATATGTACCTTGTTGGGAGTATCCAACGGGAGAGGATCGGCAGCAGCATTGATCTTTGCCTCAATATCCTCCCAAATTTCAATTTTATTATGGAATAAAAGCCTAACAGCACAACAAATTACAACAGATTAGAAATAACCAAGCTCAATTTTGTTAAAGGGAATATAGCTCAAACTATGACAAAATGTAAGAAATCTGAACACTTTGCCATCATAAGTTGTACATTATGTAGAACTGAATAGAATTTAATCTGCTAATTATATTATTTTTTCCCCCCACCAATCAGATTTTTTCTTTTGCTCCATCCCTTTTCATGTGCACAGAGAATAAAGCAAATCCAAGGCTGGAGAGAAAAGCATACCGTTACTGCGCCACACCCATTTTCTCCTTGTTAGGGTTTATTGCTGGACATGTTTATCTACAGAATGTTTAAATAAATAAAGGGCACAGTGGAAAAACCTCTTCACATGCACTATATTCTAACAATAATTTGCACTCCTAGTCATGAAGTGAAAGTGACTACTTGTCATTGTGAAATGCTACCTTTTCATTTCACGCATACAGACACGTGCATCAGGGGCAGCTATTGAAAGTGCCCGTGGAGCAGTGATGGGGACAGTACCTTGCTCAAGGGTACCTCAGGGCAACCTACTGGTCTGGGATGTGAACCCATGATCCTCCGATCCTGGGGCCTAGTCCGTAACCACTCTGCCCTATCTAGGTTTGTGCAGTTATTTATACACAAATGATAAAGGAAAAATCTGAATAAAATTCAAGCATGTTTTATCTTTTAGAATCTCAATAAAATAAAGTTTAAAAATGTACTTGATTTTTTCTGTCAGTTGCTCTGTGTTTTCTCGGATAGCCATAGAAAGCTGAGAGACGGGATTCAGCATCCCATTATCCAGAGCCACCTAAATTAAAAGAAAGAGAACATATGGAGTATAAAACAAGAGTGATCACTGTAAAAAGTAAAGCGAACGAACGAAAGCAAACGAACGAAAGCGAACGAACGAACGAACAAGAGAATGTCACAGTACCTGTTCCTGGTTCCACAGTTTGTGGCTTTGATCATTAACAGTTAGGTCAGAGTTTCTGGCTACTGAAGTTGGTGGAACTTTTGGGTAATTTAGGCTGGTCTCAGGAATCTCTTGCCGCAACTATAAGCCAATCAGAGCACAAAAACCTAAATAAAAATGGAAAGCTAAACCATAATTGTTTCCTGTACTAAATCAAGATGTCAAGGTTGTTTTGACTTCCCTATAATGGCCAAAAAAAAAGAATAATAATATATCCAGTAATATAACCAGTAAATTCACAATAAAATGCCTTAATAATGCCAGTCAGTGGCACAATCACTGATAGCATCATTATGTTACAACTATAAGGTCATTTTCCAATAAATAATTATGAATAACAAAATTATACAAATGACATCGTATGCTCCTTTGGGTGGTAAGTTCTTTAACCAAGACACCTATGAGAAATAGGTTGACTGTACATAGTATTTATAAAAAGTGGTATTTAAACTAATTCAGGGTGAAAATGGTGGATTTTGGTGGGATAGTACAGCTTACATACAAGGCCATTCTTTAGCCCTGCCCTTTACTAACTTTCTAACCCAATAATTAAATGCTCTGGGAAAAAAATAAATAAATACAAAATTTCGAATTTTTTTTTTCCCCAAACATATAAAGTCAGTCATTATACCAAAATATGCAAGAGGAAAAGTCCAACTTTATCGCACAGTGTTGAAAGACAAAAAAATAGCTGCTAGTAAAACAACATATTTTGATGGAACCAAAGAATCCATTATTATAGGATCAATTTAAAATCTGCAAGTGCAAAAGCTTACCTCTTCACAGGTAGATATGGCAGACACTGGCCCCACAGTATCAGAAGAGGTAGAATTTTGAGGCTCACCATCTCCTGCAACATCATGAATCTCTCGGGCTAGAATAGCTAAATCTTTAGCCAGATCCTGACTTAACCTACCATGCAAACAGAATGCAAGTTTCAAACCACAAAGGAACAGGTTTTAAACATGAATTAACCTAAATACTTAATTTAAAAATATAAGCCAAACCAGGTTCCAGTATAAAATGTCTAAAATATGAGATGTTCTTGAATCATAGAACATATAAATGGACCATACATTCCAAAAACGTCCATATCTAGGGATGATAAGTCGACACAGTGCTTTTGTTACCTTGCAATCTCTGCACTGTGTGTTGTCCAGTTTTGGAAAGCATCACTCTCATGTCCCTCCCCCTCAGAGTCTCTGGTTCTTGAGACAGGCTGCAGTGGCCCAAGATGCTGTGTTCTTGACGTATGCAAAGCTCCTGAATGGTGTGAGCGTTTATGTTTAGGAGTGCTTTGGTTAGAATCATACTCCTCCTCTGAAGTGGAGGTGTAGTCTGAGCCTTTCTGACGCCTCCTGGAGCCTTGGTCCAGGGATTTTCATTGAGGAAAGTTTGGCCAGCACCAAGATAATCAGTGAAAAAGAAGTACAAATGAAAAAGAAAAGGAAAGAGACCAAACAGATGAGAAGAAAGCAAAAACCCAGATTCAAGGTCCCATTGACAGAGATATAGTTATGAAGTTACCATAAAGTGCTCACACAGCTGGAAAGTTGATATTCCACTGAATGAGTACTTTAGATAGTAAATATTTACAAGTGTATTAGTGTCTGGCACTGTTACTTTAGTAAACTGGAAAACCCATAAAATGACCTGTTAGTCACCAGCCTGGTGATGCAAAGCAACAAATGGCATGACAACCACTGGGTCAGACATTTAAAGAGCAAAAGATGATACAAATCCTTTTAGAGCAGAGCCAATGATCAGGATTTGAAACATGGTAATAGTGTGCTTCTTGATCTGTTACACCTTGTGATTAATGAATGTTTAAATGAAAGTCATAGCACCAAAGCACCAAATGCATCTCATAGAAATAAAAGCTTCAATAATAGTACAGTACTGTGCAATGGTTTAGGGCATTCACATTAAAACACTACCTGGAAGAAGAAATTATTCTTCTTTCAGCTAACCCTGTTAGGTGTCACCACAGCAGATAATTTGTATCCATTTCTTCCTGTCCTCTGCATCTTCCTCTTTCACACCGACTGCCTGCATATTCTCTCACTACATCCATAAACCTGCTCTTTGGTTTTCCTCTTCTCCTCTTGCCTCGCAGCTCCATCTTCAATATCCTTTTCCCACTCAACTGCTCGTCTCTCCTCTATACATGTCTGAACCAATGCAATCTCGCTTCTCTAACTTCGGCTCCAAATCATCCAACCTGAACTGTCCTTCTAATATTCCTATTCCTTATCCTGTCCATCCTTGTTAATCAAAATGCAAATCTTTACATCATTAACTAAAAGTAAATCTTTACATCTTTAACTAAAAGTAAGAATTTAGCTGGCTTAGACTGACAAAATAAATTGATCTGAACAAATCTGTGTGACCTGTTCTGAAGAAAAGTAATTACTTTTTTGCATTGGCTATTTTGTGTTTTTACAAGCAAACGTGGATTGTTTACAGGTTTTTTGTTACACCTGTACTGTCAAGATAAATGGATTTAGAGTTTTAAATCCCTAATTGTTTTGCACAGAACTGACACACAAATCAGGAATAACTCAATAACAAAATGCAGAAACGTCATTAATAAAGAACTTTGTGAAATAGTACTCACTGGCTGTGCTGCTAGCATACTTTGCACTACTTGATCGTCCACGGATGATTGGTTGCCTGGTTAATGTCCCTGAACCCTTCTGTGCACCCGTCTTCGTGTCAGGTACTGAAGCCTTCCGCACCGAGAATCCAGATTCTGAGCTGCGGTTAGAAAAGCCAGTTTTGCCTGCAGAGGACTCTGTGTCACTGGGTGTAGTAAAAGAACCAGTTCTTTTTCTTGGGAGAGCCAAGATATCTAGGCGGGAAAGCTTTTTGGCATCCTGCTGTCTAGCAGCAGGAGGGTTAGCATCTGAGTTTTGAGATGTGCGATCAGTTTCTGTACCATCATTGTCAGATGCCTCACCCAAACGGGCACGACGTAGCATGGAGGTCCTTGTTGGCTTTGGTGCAGAAAGGCTGTTTGAGCGGGCAAGTGCTTGAGCTATGGTACCTTTTGTGGGCTTGCTTGAATTGTCCTTCTGCAGGGGGACAGTATATTTTCTTTGAGTCGTCCGAGAGTTGGACTCCTGGTCTGAAACAGTTTCAGGCCATTGACGCATGGTGGAGCTCTGACCTTCACTCCCAAAGTCTAGTGATCCATGCTTCCCTGAACCACGACGTAAATGAAAACGCTTACCTGATTCCCCCTTACAGTGGATGCCAGCTGGACTGGACAGAGACAGTTGAGGATCATTAGACGTCTGCAAGCGATTATGTTCTTGAGCATGTTGACTGGAAGTTTTGTTTTTCTCCATTAAAAGCTCATTGAGAATCATTGACTTTTTAGGGAATGAAGAAGTGACATTATTTTTACTACTACGTTGACTGACTGTACTGGACGTGTCCACATCTGACTCCCCAGAAAGTGAGTCCTCAACAGGGCAAGGGGCACAATCAAGATTCTGCCCTTGGAGCTTGGCTTCTAAAGATGCAAGAACATTCTCAGTCTCTTTGAGATAAGACTGGGTGTCTTGGCTGCATACACCTTTGAATGTATGTTTATCACTGCTGGATGATGGACCCGAGATATGGGGTAATCTTGTAAAATGAATGTCATCACTGGATCTATCCTTGGTAAAACTCTCTTGCCTTATGAGTGAAACAGAATGTTCTACACACTGAGAGGTATCCCTACTGGAAGGAGAAAGGTTGGATCTGCTGGAGTTGTGGCTGCCATGCTGTTTTGTTAGAGTGGCTGTAGAGAATTTTGTATTAGCATCTTGGTCCTTTACCATCTTGTTCCCACCCAAAGAGGTAACATCTTGTCTAGATGAGGTCTGACTTTTAACCCCTGGCCAATTCTTCTGTGGTCTTGCAGCACCAGTTTTTCCATCCTGCTCCACAACAGAACCATCATCTGACTTGCTTGCATCACTCAAGCTGTCTGGATCCAGATCTTCCTGGACATAAAGTTTCTGGAGACTTTCTTTTTGCTGTGAACCAGGTTTACTCCTTTGCATGCCCTCAGAACTCTGGCAAGAGTCTGACTGAATGTGAATGCTGGGAGTTGAAATTTCTGTCTTTTCTGTGGAGGGCACCTGAGGTAGAATTCGCCGTGCTCTAGAACTTTGTCCACTTTCTGATTCTGTGCCATCAATGTTTCGATTGATCATTGTCTGATGGATGATTCGTCCATCTGCTGAACGGTAAATTAAAAAATCTGTAAATGACCATCTTGCATAGAAACAAATGTTTAAATAAACATGAAAAAGAAAGACTTACAGCCTGAAAGATTAATCTGTGCTGGTATGTCAAAGAGACCTGACCCTGAACCTGAATCTGAATAGTTGTCAGCCAAACTCGCCCATCGGGAGACCCACTTGGTGCTGCCAGTATTTAGGACCATTGATTCAACCTGTAAAAACAAATAAATAAATACATTTTAAAATGGCCAACTATTTATTTATGCTAAATGATTTCAATTTTGTTAGTTTCAATTCAGTTATGCGGCAAATATTTCATTTTGAAATCATTCTTGTTAAAACAATACAACTTTAGTTTGTCCACACACCATAAATTTCAACTGTAATAAGGTACCCCCATGCTATTCATGATTTGCCTTACCCATCACCACAGATTTCACAAAAAAGGGAAGAGATACAGACCAAAATTAGAAAAAGCACAGAAACAGGTTTGAAAGAGTCCTGGAGGACAATTTACACAAGTACTGGAAGAAGAAATGGTGAGGGCCAAGCATCTCAGTAAAACTAGGATTTGCCTAATTTGATGTTGGAAGATCACAACTGAAGGAAAACAAGGTATATTTCAACTTCCTCAGCTCCAGTACTCAGCAGGCAAATGGCAACTATGTAAAAGAAAGATTTTTTAAGTAACCCCCATCCTAGCACAAGCAGACCTATTTGAGAGACCAAAATACACTGCTCAAAAAATGAAAGGAACACTTTGAAAAAACATCAAATCCCAATTGGAGGGGGGGCGGAATCATGCTGGATATCCATACTGATATGGAATGGGTAATGTGTTTTAGGAACAAAAGGATGCCACATCATTCGATGAAAATTATCAACCTACACAGGGCTTAATTTTAAGTCACCAAGAAATCTAAACTGGAAAACTGATGCAGCAGGCTAGTCAAATTTGCTGAAATGTCACTGCAGTAACTCAGACGTTTGTATGGCCCCCGTGGGACTCCTTATGAGAGGACGGATTGTGTACTGGGGTATTTCCTCCCAGATCCTGACCAGAGCATCACTGAGCTCCTTGACAGTCTAAGATGCAACCTGGTAGCGTCGGATGGACCTAAACATGATGTCCCAGAGATGTTCCATTGGATTTTGGTCAGGCAAGCATGGAGGCCAGTCAATGGCATCAAATCCTTCATCCTCCAAGACCTGCCTGCATACTCTTGCCACATGAGGCTGGGTATTATCATGCACCAGGAGGAACCCAGGACCCACTGCACCAGCGAAGGGTCTAACAATATCATCCCGATACCTAATGGCAGTCAGGGTCGGGACTCATGATTCACAAAAAAAAAAGCAACCACAGTAAGTTTTAATGCTATGCACAATAAAAGTTGATGTAAATTTCTCATGCAGATAGATTCTTTTTGCGAAATAAGAATTTTCACTCAAATGGATAGCTGGTAGGTAACAGCTCCTATAAGATGTGTCAAGACCACAAGGGCCACCAGAAAGAATGCTTAAAAAGACTCCTCCAGTGCCCATCCCAGATCAGTATAGTGTATATTATTATGAGTTCATGTCATAATATGAACTTGGTACACCGATCAGCCACAACATTAAAAGAACCAGCCTAGTATTGTTTAGGTCCA
This sequence comes from Hepsetus odoe, assembly GCA_017165825.1. NCBI lineage: Eukaryota > Metazoa > Chordata > Actinopteri > Characiformes > Hepsetidae > Hepsetus > Hepsetus odoe. The sequence goes on along the minus strand of CM029374.1, from coordinate 10,716,914 downwards.
CATAGTGTCACACAAAACAACTCTGACCTGCTGTGGAATGAACTCCCTCAGACTAAGAAAATGAAGGCCAAGTCAACACCTTGCAGTCTTTGTCAAGTACCACTAACTACTTCTGATTTTTTTGCAGTTTGGCAGGCAGCATTATAGTGCCATTTGGGAATATCCCTTCCATTAAGGGGTGTGCTGGACTAGCTACAATGTTAGATGGGTGGCACACTGCCTATGCCAGTTTGCCTTCATCCCATAGTGCATCCTGATGTTAACTGCCAGATAGACATCTCTCACTGGTTTTAATTTTGTGGCTAATCAGTGTTCAATTGTTTTTAACAAAAGCACCAGTTGACTGCTATGCCACGGAAGAAGACAGGAAGAAAAACCCAACAACACATTAAATTTAGATGCTTGGCCTCTTATTAACATGGAAAAATCAGTGGAAGATAAAGCTAATGATTGATTGGCTTATAAACAGAGAGACAGACACACCCACACAAATGACCTGGAATCAGCATAGGGCCTAGTTGTGAGGTTACCTGTGCTGGATTCATGGAAGGGTCACTAAAGTCTTGAAATTGGCCCATTACTAGGCCAGGACTACTCTCACTAAGAGGAAAGCTATCCTGGCCCTCTCTTTCCCCAACTATAGGCCTATACTCTGTTGCTTCTGAAGTCTGACTGCTGTGCACAGGGCACTCGCCAACACCAAACACCTGTCAGGAACAAAGTATGCATAAGTGGACTAGGCTGAAATGTCAGTGTGCTGATTTATTTATTTATAATTATGGGTTGGGGGATTAGTGGGGACTTAATGTGCGAAACCAGAAGCAAACATCATGATTCTTCAAAGTTAAAATCTCTGAATATTGACAAAACAAAAACAGCTGCATTTACATTTACTGCATTTAGCAGACGCTCCTATCTAGAGCGACTTACAGGTCCTGATTACAGGGACAGTACCCCCTGGAGCAACTCAGGGTTAAGGGTCAGGGTCTTTCTCAGGGACCCAGTGGTGGTAGTGCTAGAGGTGGGATTCGAAACTGGCACCTCTTGAGCCATAGGTCCATAGGCAAGTACCCTACCACTAGACCACCCCATAACCTTTTTACATAAGAAAAAGCTCCTGGCTCATTTTTCACTTTTTCAATGAGCTAATCGGAACCAATATATAATTTTCATCCCTTCAGTCATTGCAGTTTATTTAGCCTTTTTCACGCACTCACATGTAAGAGCTGTGTTACATGAATTACAGGAAACTGTTTACAGACAATGCAGTGAAATACTCAAATTTGGTCATATCTTAACTGTGAGAGGCAATTGTACGTGAACCTCTAGGATTTGCAGTTCATTTTAAGGTGAAAATTGTCAGTTGTGTAAGAGTCTAAGGCAGTAAAATCCTGTGTGAGTAGGTGCCCTGTTTTATTCAAAGAACAGCGATCTGCCAATGTCTGATCTTCACAACATGCTTGTTGATGTGTATAATACTTAACGTAGTTTTCTGAGGACATCAGAAAGTGTTTGTTTCTTCAAAACCATATCATCAGAGTTCATCTTATTTTCAACTCTACTAATCCATAGTCAGATGGATTGTTTACGAAAGGAAGACCATTGTTATCTTCACATGAAACGGTCAAACAACAAAGATTACTATAATTTGCGGATCCGTGAGGTTACAAAAGAACCCTTTTGTTAAAATGTTTTGTGACCTGAAGAGATAAAAAAAAACCTTTTAATTTACGTTAGAATCCTTATGTTTGGAGAAAGGTAAACACTGCCTTGAGTAATAGGCATCTTCAAAAAAACTAATCTCATGCGTAAGACATGGTGGCTACTTTGGATCCATTTTGCTGCATCTAGGCCAGGGTGGCTAGCCATCCTTGAATGAAAAATTAAGTCTAAGGTTAAACAACAGCACATTAGCAAGTTTAGTCAAATGTGAAAGAAAATACCTGATCGATTCTGCTACGTGCTTCCTCCACCTCTTTATCCGGTCCCTCTGTTTCAATGGTATAGGTGCCAGCGTCACTCAAGCTGTCTTCCTCTTCTTGCCTGGAACCTTTACTGGTCATGACATCTATACAACTCGCTGGTGTGTTTTTTGAGGGCACTTTCTGATGGGACGTTGATGAGACCAGAGTCTCATTTTGAACAGGGACAGCGGGTTGAGGCTGTGTAGAAGAATTATTTGTCATCAGGGAGACTATATTGGAGGCTGGTGAGGAAGTGGAGGATAGGGTCTTCTCCAAGGTGCTTGTGGAAAATGGTTTTGACACCTTTATGAACTCCGCTGCAAAGTCTTGTGCTAGCTTTGATCTGCGGCCAACGCTGTTAGATGCTCTTGAGGAGGCTGAGCGAGAAGAAAAGTTGGAAGAACTAATACGAATGTCAGTTTTCTCTTTTCTTAGAGAACCTGCTCTTTGGAAACCGCTTGAACCTTTAAGTGGAACTGTAAACTGTTGGGTGGCAGCATTGTGTACGGTTGACAAGATTGACTGCTCCCCAGTCTGTGATGGGTCTTTTAAATTCTCCATTCTGTTTTTGGCCACATTGGCCTCTGGAGAAGACAAGTTAGTGGTAAAAGACTGTGAGCGCTTCTTGCGTGAATTGTCATCAAAGAACTCAATGACAAAAGCTTGCTGGGGTTCCTGTTTACTTTGAGACTGTGGTGTAGAATTGGTGAAAGCTTCCTCTCTCTCTGGTGGAGTGAAGAGTCGTGGAGGTGACAGCTCAGAGATTGAATTGTCTTGGGGATTTGAGGCAGGATCGTCGTCACTCTGTGTTCCACCCTCATGCTGGTGTCCATCTAGCAAGAAAAATGCTGTTTTATTTCAGTAATAACACTTGAAACACATACTTCAAATTTAAACTGAAACCTGTTTTCCTACAGAACATCCTTCGATAAAAACATTGGAAAGTTGTTGTGTGGAAGCCAGAGTCAACTTTACAAGTGAAAGTGAAATGTATAATTCTGTTAATTTAGCTACGATGGTACCTGTTTACCAGGCTGGATATTTAAGTCATTTCTTGAAACGGATTGACTTGAAAGCAGAAATAAATGGTTTAGCATAAGGATCTGAGAGACTTTGACAAATGCCTCATTACAATGGCGAGATGACTTGGTCAGAGCATGTCCTAAACTGTGGGTCTTGTGTTCCTAACATGCAAGTTTGTATTGACCAAAATTGGTTCAATTCCAAAAAAGAGCTAGCTTAGCACAAAATGTTGAAAAATATCTTGATGGCTTCTACAGAAAGAAACACAAACTCTGAGAAGAACTCATAAACTAAGGAAATAAACTAAGCTGGCCAAAGCAGATCCACTTTTCCAATCACAATTTTTTTTTAATTTTTTTATTTGTCTTCTGTACCTTTAAATATGACAGAGAGGACATTTATTAAAATTTTAAGTGGACTAGCTTAGGTTCTTACCTTTCAGAATCTTGCTGTTTAAAGAAATGTCACTCTTCATGCTGAAGAGGTCTTCTGATCTCGATTTCCTCCTTGACATGCTTGCATCACTCTGAACAAGCCAATCAGCCACTTTGCTCTCTACTGACATCACCTCTGATGGTGTGCAAACTGACTCTTTGCTGGGAGTCTTGCGTTGTCGAAAAGAGAACTTTGTGACATGGTCTTTGATTTTAATTTTTCCAGGAGTGCAGTCATCAAACTCAATAGTGAAGGATGCATGGCTCTGTACTACGGGAGGTGTATGAGGGGCTCTTTTGCCTGTCTCTTTTGTGGGGATCACCTGGACCTCTTGCTCTGCAGTTTTGGACCTTGATTGCAACTCCTTAGTGGGAATTTCAAAGTTACTTGCATCCTTTCGGTAAGAGTAAACAGGTTTGCTCTGGTCATCTTGATGTTCAGAGGCAGAACCATTGAGCTCATGTTTGGAGTCATTCTTGTAGTTTTCTGCAACAGAACATATGTAGAAAATGTGACAAACATTTAGAGAAGATGCTCTCCAGTCTTTGCTTTAAAGAAAAAATTCAGATTTTTGAGTCCTGTGACTAGCACAGACGTTAAAGGAAAAAATAATGGATCCTTTTCATCATGTTGATATTCTGTAGAAGTTTGTGTATGTGATGCTGTCGCTTCAAACTGAGAAGGTTCTGGGTTTGACTTTCAAGCAGGGAAGCAAGCGTTGCTTTGCCCTCCATCTGATGTTATGTGAAAACTATCAGTTTAGGGTTAGTTAACTTTAGGGTGACTCTTAAAGTGATAATTCACTGCATATTAATACTAAACTAAATAGTATATAGCACCGTGCCAAAGTTTAAGGCAACTGAGAATTTAAACCATTTAAAAAGCTTTATTTGGGCAGTTTGCATTTAATCACTCAGAAAAACACTAATGTTAAACACAAAACCATATATTTAGTGGCAATGTTATGCTTTTTTAAAATCTTGCTTAATCCTGATCTCCTCAGTGAATCCCAGAATAATTTATAGTTTTTGTTCAGTACCTGGTTTGGCTAATCCAAACTTCATTAAGTTAAATTAGGTGTGCTGCTGAATGGAAAGAAGTGTACAGTTTGTGTGATGGTATCAAGGAGGAATCAGGAACTAAACCTGCGCTTTTAAAGCAAGCTGAAAAGAACAGCTACTTCAAAAACATATTCCAAAAAACAGTAACAAGTAAGAAGCAGAAACAATCTTTTACTAAGGTTAACAGTTTTAAACAATTTAAAAGATTTTTGCACAGTACCCTACAGCATGTATGGAAAGTTTAGACCCTTTCAAGCTTTCCATATTTTGTTATTCCCTCAATCTGTATCCAATGATGAAGCAAAAACTGATTTTTGGATGGTTTTTGTATCTGTATATTAAAAAAAAAACAAACAAACCTAAAATAACTATTACATAAAGGTTAAACATAAGGCCTGTTGCAAGAAAAAAAGGATTTTTTGTAGAACTGAACTAAATCCATGATTTAGGAACATAAAGCATGCAAGAAAGTGCACCAAGTGCACCATGCAACAGCTGCTCATCTTTACTCTGAAACATACAACTTATTTGAACAACTCTGATTATACAGGATCTCATGAATAAAAATGATCTCTGAACTTTATTAACACCCACAGATGGCCTGTCCTAGAAATATTAGTTTCTATTTCATGACTGTCTCTTTTACCTTCAACATAGATCTTCTCTGCTCAAAAGTAATTTCATGTAATTGCATCATCAATAAATACTGAAATTTGCAGCCATTCCATTAACAACCAAGTCAACAGTTAAAAGGCTACAGACCTGCATTTGGTTCACTCTGTTGACCCATATTGTCCTCATTAGCATCACCCCACCATGAGGGTTGGCCATACAAAGGAGTAGGCTTGGAAACTGGAGGTTCTGCTGCTGAAATAGAAAAACATTTTTAAAAGTTTTTTTTTTTTATTGATACTTTGTCATTCAGGAGGGTCACAATGGCTCTTTGACATTAAAGCTCAAAATAAACTGTCCCAGCTAAGATGTTTGTGTTCAAGCACAATGAGTCCAGCGTGTTGCCGCTTTGTACTCATTATTATTTCATTTACACAGAATATAACACCTCAAAACAGGAAACATTGAGTATTATGTAAATTGTGTGGTCATGGAAATGAATTTCCTGGTGTTCAGAGGAATCCTACTAACCCTATTTAGCCCTGACCTGAGAAGTTTAAGGGATGAAATAGTTTTAATTGTATTTGGCAATGTTTAACAAGGTGAGGATTATATTGGGAGAAGGATGTTGAAGATGGAGCTGTCTGGCAAGAGGAAAAGAGGATGTGGTCGGTCTGACTGAGGAAGATGCAGAGGACCACAATAAATGGAAACAGATGATTCGCTGTGGTGCCCCCTAAACAAAAGTAGCCAAAAGAGGGAGAAGAAATACAACTAAAAAGGTATATAAATGCAGAAGATAGACTAGCCCTAACAGAACCCTTGCAGGCCAAGTTAAATCTATTCTAAAACAGCCCTTATTTCAGCCTGCAACAGAACTTTCCTTCTGTGTCTACAAGAGGGAAGCCAGGTATGGAAAATACAAAGCCTGCTGGCCATCATAAATGACCAATGCTTGCAAGAGTCAAGTATAGCAGCTCAACACTAGGCCTCTGTTGTCATAGTGATACTCTGTAGTATAAACTAAAAGGATAAAAGAAAACACAGAGGATCCCAAATCGATATCTATGTAGAGACCAACAGAAAAATGTTGTTAAAGGGCCTCCTAATTATTTAAATTTAAAAATATTCATTTTTAATAAAACAAGACATTGCATTTAATTGTATATATAATGCAGGCCTGATCTTGACGAGGCCACAGCAACAGCATTCTTCATTCATTCATAACTGAATGAGAAAACATCCATGTTGTGCTAGCAGTTAGGCAGGGCTGGGCGCACCCAAGAGTGAGTCAGCGTTCCCAAAAAAACTGAGCCGCCAAGTAAGTGAACCTTGTCCATTTGATTTCTTTTCTGAAACTATGAGGCTAACAGACCTCAATATGAATTCAAGTCTAAAGCTGCAAAATGACTAAAATTTGTCTCAAGGTACATAATCATCTGGATATAGGTCTCTCACAAATGAGCACAGAATTTGAGACACAGACAGAAGGGTCCGATATCTGCTCAGATATTAATGAAACATTTTACACTCTGTCTAAGAGAAGTCTAGCTGACTTTGATTTGTCCATAACTAACAATTTTGGATCTCCATCTTCAGTTCAGATTTGAGGATTTTAAAAGAAAACTTTAAAACTGCAATTAAAGGACTTATTAAAAATATTTTCTAAAAAGAAAGTAGTAGTGACGGGGTCTGTTTGGCTATCTTGCCAAATAGATTTTTGATATATATTTCAGTTGTTAAAGATGATTGGCCACTGTTGACCTAATGACAACAAAACTTACTTGTGACTTGTTTTATTTAGGCCACCATATACATTTTTGGCTGCAATGTATTAAGTTCGGAATTCAATTACTACTCAGCTAACAAACTAGCTAGTTAATGTTAGCTTCTTACTGGCTACGTTTTCACTGATGGCCAAACTTGAAAACCTGCTGACACTAAACATCTGTTTCAAAACTCAAGAAAGGAAATAACACGTCCGATTGGTACACAGTTAAAAGAATATAATGTGGAACAGTCAAGTCAGTCTTATGTAGGGCTTTTTACAACTCCTCTGATCGACACCAGATAAATCAAGAAGTAGGGTATGAAAGCAAATTGTGAAATTAATGTTTTGTGCATTTTGCTTTTTGTTTAGTGTGTTACAGAGGGTTTTAAATCCCATGAAAACAGTGTCCAAAGCCACAGTGATACACTTCTCCTTCACCTGAAATTCAGTAATAACATTGCAGTTTGTACTCTCTAATATTCATAATGTCATCAAGCTCAACCCAACCTGTACCAGGGTACGCCCCTGCATGCATGATTTGCAAGGATAATAAAGTCAAGAATAGTGCAACTGTGGCCAAATGTTTAATGCTAGCTATGGGAGGTAAGCCCATGCTTATCCCTATCCACCATTTAAAGTATCTACAGTAGGCACACAAGGGTCAGACCTGGACTGAAAACTATTTAGTCCTAGGAGTCCAATTTTCTCCTTCTCAGGCTTCAAAATGTCCTGAGCCAATGAAGGAGGGCACATGTAGTCAGTGACTCAATCACATATTTGTGCTCTTCTGGCACACCATATAGGACAGACAGCATTAGAGCATTAGACTTATTGTCAGTGTTGCGATTTGTGTGTGTATTGTTTTAAGTTGAATATAGCTTTGAAGAAAAGCAAAAAAAAAAAAAAAAAAAAAAAACACTTTCCAAGAATGTCCAAAATGCGAGGGCATACATCAAGGTTATCATTACAACGTCAAACTTTTTATTTCCTCTACAGGTGGAAATGTAGAAAGTTATTTAACTAGGCTTATTTCTTAATGTGTGAAATTTTACCTGTGCTGGCCAGAGTGGCAGCGAACTAAAATTAACTCACTGCTAATCCCATTTTGCCACATGCTAACAGCATCACAGACTGTTGTTACCCGCTGTGTTGAACTGTCCTTCAGTTCAACAGATTAACACTAACTGTCTCCACTAATCAGGAGAATCAACCTGTGCAACACCAGCACACTGGCACGCAAACACACTCTGATCACACCGGCACGCGAACACACTCTGATCACACCAAGACCAGCATCTTGTCATGCCGACTCACCCAAAAAAAAAAAAAACAACAAAAAAAAAAAAAAAAGTCGTGCAACCTGTTAAAATTATATAGCTCTACTTCAAATATTTTTAGTTATTAATTTATTAAACTGAATTAATTGAGGATATTTTGCATTTATGTTTGTGTATTATCACTCAGGAATTCAGGAATTGCTGGATTAGTTGCAAATTTTTCATTTGCATGTAAATGGTTGTTTGCAGAAAATTTTACAGTAAACAATCCATTAAAAAAATTTTTGGAAATGATTTGAGTTTAAAATAAATTATTGTTAAATATAAAAATTATGAAAGATAATTTGAAGGATTTTAAAGGATATTTTTCTAGCTCAGGGGGTCATGCTTATTAATTAATGGCTTAAAAGTAAGTTCCAAACATTTTTCAAATTAAGTATTTTGAGAAAATCCATGATATGAACTGGGAAGTCCTAGGTGAGTGGGTATTAAATGATCCATGTTCAAGCAAAGCTGAAGACAACAGTGGCTAAGAAACAAATGTGAGCATGGAAGGAAAGTGAACAAGTGAAAATAATAGAGAAAATAGTGTTTAAAAGAGAATTATGGATTATGAATTTACAGTTTCAAAAGGGAAAAAAGGCAAACAATAAGTGAAAATCTTCTAATCATCAACACAGTAAGACACACACACACACACTATATATGAAGAAGAAAAAAAAAAAATAAAAAAATGTTGCACAGCTAAAAACTAGTCAACAAAGTAGGTATCTAAATATTCTGTGTAACATCAAATCAATGTGAGATTACTTAACACAGTGTTACCCGTTACCTAAATGGTGCGGTATAGGCTTCATGTTAGCTACATTAGCATAATACCTCCACTAGCTCAGGAATTGAGAAAAGTTGTAAAATTATGCTTTAAAAATTTTGTGGGTGCTAGATGTTACCTGTGGCAGATTTGCGCTCACTCTTATCCTGCTTGCAGCGGGGGGACTCCGTGGGTTTGCGGCCCTTCTCCTCTGCCTGCTCTCTCTTCTTACCATCAAGAGCCTTTAAACCCATCTGAAGCTGACTGGTATACTTCTCATGCTTGGACCAACCACAAACACAAACGAAAAAGAAAACACACTGATTCTGACTAGTCAGAATTTACAAATTTGAGGTACTCAAACTACCAAAACCTACAAAGATGTACCTTAAGAGCCTCTTCTGGAACTTTGTGCTGACTCCGCTCCATGATGTAAATATGAGAATGTAAGAAGAGTTAAGAACTGACAAACTGACAACATGTAAATCAGGAAGAATGAGTCAGCAGGCTACAGAGCAGCATAAGGTCAACAAACAACAAAAATTTTGATTACATGATCCTAATTTTTGAAGCTCACGTTACCAAAATAGCAGAGCATTTTATCTGTTATCCTTTCCCCCCCCCCAAGAATAGCACATTTTCTTGGAAAGCTGTCTCATAAAGAAAGCTGCTTCACAAGCCATTGTCTGAATGGAATTTCTTGCAATATAGTCTTTTTTTTTTTTTCCCCCAAGGCAATGCTGGAAGAGATTTTCAGCTTAGACCTAACCATAATCTCTAACACCTGACTGAAACAGAGGATTAGCATTAAAATTCTCACTGTATGGGTATGTTGCTCTAGTGTGAAAAAGGATATCATATCCAAAGCGAACAACATCAGAGAGTTTCAGGGTGATATAGGTCTGGTCAGGGATGCGGAGGTCATTCACAAAGGTCTGGAGATTAGCAAAAGGAAAACACTTTCAAAAAACAGTTCAGTGAACAAAAGCAGTCTCTCAGTTTGGTTCATTTTAGATGATAAAATTTTATGAAAATCCGCAGCAATATAAGACACTGGAACGAGATGCATAATTGACCGTATGAAACACACATGGGGAGAGGTGAGGTTCAAAACATAATGGAAGCCTTCAGAGTTTTAACTGCATTAGCAGTAGGGTGTGTTTGAAGACTGTAAGAGTTTTTTTGGCAGTAAGCCATTCTCCCAGTGAAAGTTAAGCCACAGTCTGCAAGTTAAGACATTAATAAGATTGTGCCACATATATAATGAAAGCCTGGATCCTGAAGCAGTGGACAGCAAAGACGAGACAGACGAGGTGAACAGGCACATTCTTTAAAGCTTAATAATGCTGTAAAACAGTTAGCGGCTGAACAGTAAGCTAATGACTTTTAAAACTTGTCAAGGTAGAAGCGACAAGGAAGAAAAGTCACGTTACACAACATTCAAACAATCATTCAAATGTGTTTCCAATGAATGATAATCATACTATAAATGTGGGGACAGACTGGTGACAGAAAAAAAAAGAAACTCTTAAAGGCCTAGGGAGCAAAGATTTCTTCCTGGCAACACAACAAAAAAGCTATGCTCAGTCTAAAATTGTTTATCTTCAAGAATTAAACTAAACTCAATCCAATCCACTCAAATTCCAATGCTTTAGTAATTTCAGAGTGCTTGGTGCTAAAATACACGAATGTTCCTTCACCTTTTGTCCTACTCTCATAAGTCACAGGGCTTAAAGTACATGGGAATCCCTACTGAATGAGGAAAGATTCTTTTTTTTTTGGGTAATAAAACATATTTCTTCATAGGTCAAAGTGCTCCGTGTGCTGGTAAAACCTTAATTTAGGTTCACCATTATGGCCATTTAAACTTCAAATGAATTACAGCCAAAAAAAAAAAAAAAAAAAAAATATCAGAACTATAACAAACACAAAAACACAGAGAGAAGCGTGATGGGAAGCTTAAACAGGTCAAACTGAGGTTTGTCCATAAAATATGTGGATAAACATTTTGAACAATGCAGGCCAAAACATCTTGATTTTAATGTATCCAGTAAACAAAAAAAATGTGTTTTATAAATGTTATTATTTTAAGAGTGACTCTCTCGTGAGAATTTTTTTTTTTTTTTTTTGCCCTGACTTCAACGGGAGATGTTTTGCTTAAGCAAACATCCAGAATATTTCAAATGATGATCTTTGAAAGCTTTGAATATTCAAACAGTTGATGCCGGACCACAAATAACAGACTACATATGTACACTACATCGAGTTATACTGCTTGGAAAAGAAAAGATCCACCCAAAACTCACTCCATTCAGGCTGCCCAGGTCTTTGACGAGGTGTTCATCCGTGGCAGGGTCATAGTTGATCACAGCATGCTGTTTGTCCACACTGCGAGACTGTAAAAAAGAAAATACACGCACAACAAAGCTTAGCAAGAAAAAAAAAAAAAAATTGAGCCTTATTGATGCACCACTGTCCATCCCATCAGCCATTTATAGAAGGCACTGATGAAGTATAACCACAAAATTACACAGACACTTCCAGGCAATTACTGCACAAAAACAGACCAGCTCAATTGGACATGCATGCAACACGAACTTGCTGTAATAACGGCAACAGTGGAGATAAACTTCCGTGCATTCCCCAAGGAAAGCGTAATTACAGAGACGCTATTTTTCATGCCATTATCTTTTCTAGCCTTATCTTCCACACATCAAAGGCTGGGGGCTGTGAGCTGTTGACCGATACACTGGCAGCCTTGTTAGTGATTTTGTTATTGAGTCTGTGATGCTGTATCCAAAACCAGTGAGGGACAATCTTCTGCTCACTGAGTCCAGAGCTATTGTCCAGCAATGCTGAGCAGTTAACAAGCAAAACAAAACCAGGGCAGGCCTTTTGTGCTCATTATTTCTATGGCTGTCACAATTAATCAATTAAACTACATTACTCAATACCAACTTAATCAATCAGAAAATCAAAAGCTGGCAACTTGCAGGGTGGTGAGACATGTTAATGTCAGAACTTTGTATTATTTTTTGCTGTTTTCCTTTTTAGCATAATATGAAAGCAAGAACACAATAGCTGCCATTGTATCAACTTTGCATCAATTGTATTTCATGATAAGCACCCCAAAGAAAGGGTTTCCTAAGTCACTTTTTTCCTATTAGCAGCAATTTATATTTTAAATACTATAACTGACAGGAAAAAAATATTTTTACATAATGTAGAAAATAACAACAGGTATTGTGCAATCTGTTATGGCAAAGTGACAACCCTAATTATTTCCCCAAGTTTCACTCTCATTTTCATCTACTTATCCCATTTACAGAAACCCAAAAACAGAATAAATAGCAAATAAGCCAATTCTGTATTTGGGACATTCACTGCTTAGGTATGGATATCTGCCAGTAAGCAGCATATTCCTGCTGAAATATGTTACTGTTCATAAGTGTCCAAAGGCTCTGTCACTATGAGCTGAGGAGTTGTTCTATTTATACCCAGGCTAAATAGGCCACTTGTCAGACTTGTTCAAGCAAACACAGTACAGGTAGGTTGTTAGCTGCAGAAGCTGTGCAAGTCCTCTTATATCTAAACAATGCTCAGTACAGGCTCAGTTCTGATCAGTCACTAAAAAGCAAATAACAGACCTAAAAGTGTATCCAAGCCACAGTTACTATTAGAGTTTGTGCTGCATTGTTCCATATGTTGACATGGTTTAGAAAAACCCAAAGCCTGTGGCAGAGAGGCATGCTAGGGAAATACCAGTGTCTTCCTAATCAGAGACAATGAACATTTCTGCAAAAGTACGATGGGCTGGCCTCTTTTGAAAAAGAGGAGAGGCTGAGGTTGGGACATAGTGAGTGTGCATGAATACAAACAGGATGAGCTTTTGAGGTGAGCTAACCATTGTGGTGAGGGAGGCGTTTTGAACTAACCACAGACCAAAGCAAAATGAATAAACAGTTTTAAAGGCAAGGCTCTTTTTCTAGAGGCCTACATGGACAGGGAGTAATAAGGGAGCAGGAATTACGGGTGGAAAATGGAGAGGAAAGGGGTGCATGGCCAAAGCTACAATCAGATCCTGAATTTACAGAAAGTGCAACGCAACATGTGGGTTGAAGTAGTGTGTACCCACTTGTAGAATTACGAAAACAGAATCAAATCTTCTCAAAACAATCCTAAAAATTGTTTAGACATTCAGCATTTTCACAAGCACTTGAAATCCTAACTTTGTGAAGTACCTTTAAGAGGCACTAGACCCTTAAGAAGCCTGGTTCCTGTCGCCATATATGTGCATTTCAGACTCTTAAACAAATCTTTGCACAGAGATGATGCTAGAGAAACACAGACCACATTGATTTTCTTTGATCTTGAAAAGAACACCTTTTATTTTAAATCCCCTTTTAAAAGAAGTTCACATTGCTAACTGCTTCATTTCTGTTTGAATTTGTTTCAAGTTTACACCTGAAGCAACTCATTTAAGCTAGCTATTGACTGAAAGATTCTATATGTTATTTTCCCCACCGTTAGCAGAAAACCATCAAAAGTTACAGTAACACTGGCCCTTGCATTTAGAATCACAAAGCTGGTTTCGACATAGACTTTGAAACAACTGCGTAACAAGATACAAACGGATAAAGTGATAACTGACTGCAGGTTTATTGGTTGAAACATCTGAACTGATTCAAAGGGGGGGAAAAAAAAATGTAAACAAAACACAAAAGTCAGTTCGCTGGAGTTCAGAGGTTCACTTTGCTTGTAACAATAAGCTAATCTTTCATTGAATCCAGTGGATATTTCCCTTAATACTACCTGGACAACACATTCCACCTTAATTGCAACGCCTCCAACTTCTGTGATGTACTGTTTTTATGGTTAACCTGACTGAAAAGGAACAACCCAAAAGATTAGACAAGACAAAAACAGCTCAAAACATGGTCATTTAGAATCAGTGAAGTGACCTTCAATGTGTTCAGATTTCTTTGTCACAAACCTCCGAGCTGTCATTTTTGTTCTGTCTCTCTCAACCCCACATAATTAGGCTTGATTTCCAAGCTGTTCACAGCTCGGCTCTAAGGATTGGATTTAGGGAAAAGTGTAGCATAGACTGTGTGTGTGTGTGTGTGTTGGGCACGTGTGTGAAGTCTCACCTGCAGCATCAGCTCGCAGTCCTCCCGGCCAACGAAGATCATCTCCCGTGGCAAGCGGTGGCGCGTGCCAGAGCTGCTCACCAGGAACCATGAGGTCACGCTCATCGTTGCACCCTTCGTCAAAGCCTATTTAGCATCCTGCAAGGAATGAAAGTGCCAAGCAGAGGTGATCACAAGTCTTAATGGAGTAACACGAAAGACAACAGCAGCAAACAAACGGCAGGGGGTAAAACTGCCAACCTGCCCCATTTCAACACTAAAGACAACCTCCATCACAGATCAGGGGCTGATTTTGTCCCCTTTTCATCTTTGTCTTCATTTGAGGCAGACTGTACAAAGTCCAGAAGAAGTGATGGGATCTATAAAACCTCCCAGCCAAAATCAATCCCAGGCACAACTCAAAACACTCGCCAAGAAGTAAAATTCTCACAAACACCGAGTCTGAATAAGGTAAGAGCGGGACAGCAACTTCCTGACAAGCCTACATAAAGACTTCACCAAGCACTGAAGTTTGCCCCACTACTTCATCCTTAATCAAAGCCTTAAGCTAAATTCGCTTTAGTCCTTCAGCCACTCCTGGTTTGGTGCCACATAAAAACAGGCCTTGAAGCTTGTCAGCTCCTGCTGAGGGAACATCCTGCTTCCCAGTTTGTTTCTCTGCTCAAACCATCTGGAAGTTCTTCCAGAAAAAGTTCTCAAAGTTCAACCTCCTTACTTCAACCGTGTCGAGACATGGTGTTTCAGAGCAGCATCGCCCTCGGCGGTGAAACCAGAAGCTCGGCACTGAGGGAATCTGAAGCTGCCTGTGATGTTGAGTGGTCATCGATGGCACAAACACAGATAAGAGCGGCTAGCGAGCTAGCCTAGCTAACCTGTCTGTCCGCCGGAGCGGCTAACTCGGCTGAGAGGAAAGGACATGTATCCATCCCCGATATTTCACACATTCGAAAACGTCTCTAAGTCCTGGATTCGTTCACTCCTGTTCTGAACCACCGACTTACCCAGTCGAGCTCGGAGGGGAAACTGTTCGGACTAGTTTTCACCAACAGGAAATATCAGCCGACGTTTCCCAACAGCGAGTCAGGCTGCAACTCTGACATTCCCAAACGGCTCCGTCCACCGCACCTGGATTTCGCTTTATCCCAACGGTTTCAGCTCCAAAACTACCAGCCCGCCGTCCTAAAGCGCCCAGAAACCCGAGAATAAACTTCTAACACCAGCGGCCTTTTCTCCCACAGGTGGATGTAACACACCCTCCCCTCTCAGGCGCTCCAGCAGCCAGTTTTCCTCACACCGATGCTCGAGTCGCCTACGAATCGGTTCTTTTGAACACCTTTTTTCTGTCATTGAAACGCTCGAACCGATTCACACACATTCTGTTTCTAACAGGTAGAAACTGAGAACAAGTATAGTTATAATATTTTTTTAATCGTTTTTTTTTCTGCAAGCATGCATTTTTTAATCTTGATGTTGACAAAGATACTTTATGATCAAGTTATAGATAATTAACTTATATATATATATATATATATATATATATATATATATATACTTTTTTTTTTTTGCATTATTCATTTTTGTTCATAGATTCGCTTTCCTTTGTATACGGTTAAACGACGAGGTGTGTTTTCTGTGCTCTCCTTAGCTTTCCCAAAACTTTTCCGAGTAGAGTTCATTCTCACTTTCTTTTTTCTTTTCATAGAAAATAATCTGATTAGCCAACAGTCCTGCTAATCCAGGCGGAGCCAAATGATTCGTTGAACCAGGCGTTCGATTCATTTGAAATTGGGTGAATCGATTGAGTCACTGAATCCTTTCTCCCTACCGTCGCCCTGAAAACGTGGAGTTGGTGTCGCAACAGCTCAGCAAACAAATGACACCTGACAGGCTCCTACCTGTCTGCCTGAGGGACATTCGGACATTATCTGGCATCGGATTATGGCCAGTACGATGTAAAATTAAGGCTGAATGTAACACTTGAAGTAGAGGAGACATGAGTATAATACATTACACTATTATTACACTAAACAGGAAAGGAGAGTGTTGTTCATCACCTCTTTGGCCACATTTCTGTAACTGCTGTCTTTCTGCTCTTTTCCACTAGATGGGGATCTGCTCCACTGTGTCTTGGTCTCAGTGCCTGCAGGTTGGCCTTTAGTCCATGAAGTTAACGTAAAGTCTGCTCTAAGTGTGAAGGTTTGCTGGCTCTCTGTTAATCTCTGTTAAGAAGTTTTTAACTTAAGGTTTAATTCATCTTGTCATTGCGAACTATGGCACAGCACACAGTGAAACACAACGAAATAACACCTCTGCATTTAACCCATACACTCGCAGTAGGGGGCAGCTATTGAAAGCTCCTGGGAAGCAGTGATGGGGACGGTACCTTGCTCAAGCATACCTCAGGGCAACCAACTGGCCTGGGATTCAAACCCACAATCTTCTGACCCCAGGGCCAACTTCCTAACTGCTAGGCCACCGCTTAACTTGGAATTAACTCAGAATTTACTTGGAATTTCATCCATCTTTAATTCACAGATATGAAAAAGTGAAAGTGAATATTTGTCATTGTGAAACACAGCACAGCACACAGTGAAACACAACCTCTGCTTTACCCATACATATACGGTGCAGCAAGCGGCAGCTTATTTAAAGCATCCAGGAAGCAGTGAAGGGGACGTTACCTTGCTCAAGGGTACTTCAGGGCTTCAAACCCACAACCTTCTGATCCTGGGGCCTATTCCCTAACAACTAGGCCACGGCTGCTCCTACAAACCCTTAACCCCAAATTGCTCCAGGGGAACTGTCCCTGTAATCAGGACTTGGAAGTTGCTCTGGAGTAGAACAAATGCTGTAAATGTAATTGCAAAATGTAAAAATGCAGTGGCCTGTGTGCATGTTGACTCTGCCACCTCCCTCCTGCCTGTCTTTTTGTCAGCACCCTTGTCTCCAACCCATATGACATAGCTGGTCCCATTACCATTCTGTAAACCATTCCTTTCACTCTTGCTGATTCCCGTGTTTTGTGTCTGTCCCATCTGTCTGTTCATTCATGCTCATGTATTCTGTCTTAATTCAACTGGCATTCATTCCTCTCCTCTCTAGAGCAAATCTCCATCTCTCCAAGGTCTCCTCAAATTGCTACCTACTCTCGCTATGTATCACAATGTCATCTCTGAGAATCCTATTCAACAGGGAATCCCATATAATTTGTCTGTCAACCTGTCCATTACTATTGAAACAAGAAAGGGCTCAGCACCAGTCCTTGAGGTAATCCAGCCTCTACTTTAAATACATGTAACTCCTACTCCAAACCTCACCACTGTCACACTGCCCTCATACATATCATGTGCTGCTTTCTGTCACCAAACACCTTAGACCTGAGTACCTGTCTTAACTCCAGCCTGAATTCCACCTTACAGCCTTCTTCCTTCAACTTCCACCATTTGATCTTTGTCTCTGCACGTCCTTTCTTCTTCTTGACACCTCCAAGGTCATCCTACTGACCACCATCTTATGCTGCTAATCTATGTCTCCTTCAGAAGGATCGATCCTCTTGCAAAGAATCTGGCCTGTGTGTATCTTGACCTTAATCTTCCTCCACTCTTGTATATCAACTTGTCCTTTTAACATTAACAGCATTTAGCAGACAGTCTTATCCAGAGCGACTTCCATGTTCTAATTATAGGGACAGTCCCCCTAGAGCAATTCCGGGTTAAGGACCTTCTACATTCTTCTCCTTGACCCCATACCTGTCCATAACCTCCTCATCCACTTTTTTCCCTTCACTTACATGTCCATTAAAGTTCACACCAACCACCACTCTTTCTCCCCTGTGTTCATTCTCTATCACTAATTCACTTCAGAAGTCTTCATTCATCTGTTTTTATCCTCTCACAGCTTTCATTTCCAGCTTCATGCTGATCACTGCATCTGATACTCTTTTCATCTCCAAAATACTCCTGACATACTCTTCCTTCAGAACAACACTAACCCCATTCCTCCTTCCTTCCACACCATGATAAAATAATTTAAACCCTCCTCCAATACACCTGGCCTTACTTCAATCTAGTCTCTGGCACCCACAAAATAGCAACCCTGTTTTTCTCCATCATTACAGCTAGTTCTCTTCCTTTACGAGTCATACTGCCAACATCAAAAGCGCCTACCTTCACTTCCACTCTGCTACCCTTCCTTCTCTCCCCCTGCCTCCAGACATGCTGTCCTTCTCTTCTTCTTCTGCCAACACTAGCCCAGTTTCGGTAATGGTGGCAGTTAACGTGGGCCTTAACCAATCTAGTATGAAATTTGCATTGTTGCCATGTTGATTTGACAAATATTTTATACCAGATGCTCTTCCTACTTAACCCACCCTCTGTCTGGGCTTAGGATCAGCAAGAAGCAATACACTGGGTTGTGGCTGAATTTATGGAATCTTCAATCTACATTGCCTAAACAAATCATGACATGTAAAAAACTTGCAAATGTATGAGCTGTTGGGCTTGAATGATTGAAAAGGAAATGTAACCTCAATATGAGCAGCCAATTGAAGTGTTAATGTCTTCGAAAAAATAGACTCAGCAGGGCTATTCTAAAAAGTCTTAAATGTGCAAATTAGTTTTTTTTCCCTCAATATGTTAATGTATCTGTTCAAGCTTTTCTACAGAAAAAGGGATCAACTCAGTGACATGGCCAGCAAACAATCTGGAGCTCAGTCCCTTTGAAAATAGGAGAGTAAAAAACACTTTTTAAGCAAGTTAATCGCTTAATAAAGAATAATATTTTTCTTTAGTGAAATCTATCCTTCAAAGTATCTGAGCTTCATGAAGGCAATTTTTTTTGTATCTGGGCTTCATGAAGGCAATTTTATTTTTTTTTGTCTAGGGGAAAAATGTAATGCAATTCAAATTATGTCATGTCTTTAATTTGTTCAAATGAAGTAAAAAAAAAAAAGAAAAAAAAAGTGGTGATTCAATGTTTCTAGTAAGACATTGTAGGCCTTCATTTTTTAAGCAACAAAGGAAAGAGTGTCTTAAGTTATGTATCTGTTTGGCATCAAGCATAAGAATGACTAAACAAAGAATATATACTAAAATCATCTGCAGTTCAGTGATCCAGCATTGCTCAATCTGCAGGTTCCAGTAGCTTCAGTTTGTTGAGGGACGACGCAGCAACTGTGTTCATCACTCTCTGGTATTCAGTCACTTTCATTTCCAATCCCAGTGTTAATGACAACGTAAGAATGAGGCGACAAATCTTGGGCCAGAAATGTTTTGTCCCAACAGAACAAGGACCCAGCTTTGAGACTTTAAAATAGGCTCCTGTCCCACAAACCACACCATCTGTCTTTAGCTCAGAACAGCACCAACCTGAAAAAAGACAGGTCACCTCCAATGCAAGCATCTCTTTACTTGACTTAGTCTAACTAAAAGGGCTTTTAGTCCCCCAAATCCACAATAATCATAATTCAATAATCCACAAACGCCATTTAGACAAACCTTTTATTTGCTTAATTCCACAGAAAAAACTAAACCATAAAAAAGATGTGTACAAAGTTTGTATTATTCGTATACTAAAGCTTGTGTCTTTAGTCTGAGAGTTGAGGAAAGGTATATAAAAAAAAAAGCAAAATATCTCTGCATTTTAAAAAGGTAGCGTAACAGCATGAGAAAGCATACACATGTTTAACGATTAGGCCATAAAGAAGCAATAAGTAGATGTGAGAAGAACATGGCATATAGGCTATATGATAAGTGTGGAATGTTACAAAGTGACAAAGTGAGGGCTTGTGAGCTGGAGCGACGTGTTGTTTTCTACAGTGGTTGAGTCAAATATTGTGGTACAAATGTCCTGGTAAGGCATGTTACTTATTGCTGCTTTAATCTGAAGAAAAATATGCAAAAATTAAGGTATTAAGGTAAAAAAGTGAAGAGGGAAAAGCTTTTACATTCATTTACTCATGTTGACAAAGTTTCGCATGGTTGTTACGACGCGCAATTTGAACACTGATCAGAGAAATGCACTTTAAAATTGTGACTTTTTTTTTTTTTTTTTTTTTTTTTTTTTAAATGTTCATGATGCTTAGTTTCCAGATTCTAATATCTGTACAAAGACTCACTTCCAGTACCTGTACAAGGGCTGTACTGGATATTATGTAATGGCTTCAACAATTTCATGGTATTTACACCTTCCATCACTTTAATGCACATAAATGCTGGTGGAGGAGCGGCAGGTAAGAATTTGAATGACTAAAGTCTTTAAAAATACTTTTCAAATTTAGTAATCATGCACAGGAACCAATGTTCTTTTCTTCAGTGAGTGAACATCTGCCATGTTCAATGTGGCTGCCAGGGCTGTTTCTGAACAGGGGCTGTTTGTAAAAATAGTAGCTCCAGCTTGGGGGCCCCCACACAGCAACCCGAATTATATTCTTTTATATGAAAACAGAAGAAGAATTAATCATTGATTCCTTTTGGTATAGAAACAATATCAACATTTTGACAAACATTATAAAACCTATTTACTTCATGACTGCATTACCACTTACAAAACAAACAGCCCTGGCGGCCAAGGATAGTGAACTGATTTAACAATAATGCGTGATCATATTCACTTGAACACTCTAAACAACTTCAGCCTGTAAACGATGGCCAGCTTTTTCCAGCTGAAGCACCATTACTTGTTGAATTTGACATGGAGCTCCTCTATGATGTAAGAAATGCCTGAAGGTCAATGTACAAATGCAACAGCATCTGCAGCAGGACAGTGCATTTTCTCCTGCAAAGTCAATCGCTGCTGGTTTTTAATATAAATAATGAACAAATTGATTAAAAAAAAAAAAAAAAGGAAAAAAAAAAAAAAAAAAAAAAAAAAAAAGACAGTCCTTTCATAAGATTGCAAAGGCTGGTTCTGTCACTAGGCTCCCTAAGATTCAAAGCCATAAACTGTAAGAATGTCATTGAAGTAGTTCTAGTTGTAGTACCTCACTGAGGCTGTGCAATTTGCACTGGGAGAAACACACCCAATACAGAAAACAAACCAGTTACAAAAAAGGAAGGAGGAAAGAGAAGGGAGGAGTACCCAAACAATTTCGATTAACACAGGGTCTGTGGAACAACACTTTCAAAACGTCAATGTTCAAGCGCAGTGCGGTTTGATGTCTCTGCACCTCATGAAAGTAATCAGAAATGAAATTTTCTCCTTAAATACATGGAGAACTGGGGGAAAAGAAAAAGACCCAGTTCAGAAACAATGACTGCCTTCTATTAACTGAACTACATTACTAAAATATCAATGTACTTTTTTAGCTACAGTATTGCACATTCAGTACAAATGATTACACATGCAGTAAATTTAGCCTAAAAAGCACTTGGGTCAAAAGCGATTCCAGTCAATACATCTAATAGCAAACTGCCTTACACACAGACTAGGCAGGGTCCTCCTCAATTGAAAATGTTACATGATTATACACATTACTTTGCAAATATGATATAAATATATTATTTATACCACCCTCCATTCAAAGACATTTTATTGAACTCAGTCTTTGCATAAAACGTATAAAGGCTTCAGTTGGTCCAAATGTTTTGGGTTCTTTGTCAAAGTAAAAGTAAATGCATGTTATTTGGCATTGCAATAATTCATCTACTGTAAAAACCTAATGAAGTTGAGGAAACAGGAAGTGCTCTAAACTCTCATGACTTGGTGGTCAGGTGTCAGGTGGCTTCTTAACGTAACTGTAAAAGTTTTAACAATTTTTTTTTTGTGTGGAGAATGAGGTGTAGTGTTCTCTCTCACATATGCTTGGGGGAAAGGCCATTTGAAGGACACAGAAGTGACAAAAGTTTGCTTGAAGGTTCGTTTTGTCCTTTTTGCAATACTGCTAAATACACTGGCAACAGCCATAGACAGAAATATATGTGCTATACAAATCTGGCACATAAGAAAAACTGAAATATTAGAAAGGCCAAAGTGTGAAGTACAGTAGGACATTGCCAAGGTGGCCCTAAATTGATGCCTGTTACTGTTTTTTCTTGCTTTTTGTGGGTGAAGTTTAATCATTGGTTGGGGGGAAACTTCTCCCAGGTCAGTGGTGCAAACGAGCAAGGGCTACTCAAAGTGCCCACAAGGGGGCGATGGTATCAGTGGCGTAGGGGCAGAAATGAAGACAGGTCACCTAGCAGGTTCCACTGGCAGAGTAGGAAAACTTGGGGAAGTGGGGTCTCCTCTCACTGTCGAACGGCTCCATGTTTTCATCTGAGGGAGACAATGTGATCGTGAGAGACAGCAGTACATGTCTAAAAATATGACAATAACACAAAAAGTTATTTCTTTAAAAATACATTCCTTAACTTGAATGTAATGAGAGATACTGGAAATTGATAAATGCAAGAGACTGTTCTTGTCATTGTGGAACACGGCACAGCACACAGTGAGTGACAAAAGCAGCGGGGGGCAGCTAAAGCAGTGGGAAGCAGTGATGGGGACAGTACCCTGCTCAAGGGTACCTAAGGGTAACAAACTGGTCTGGGATTCAAACCCACGACCTTCTGATCCTAGGGCCAACTCCCTATCCACTAGGCCACCGCTGCAATGTTATTATTTTGCAATGTTATTATATTATCATAATAATGTTATTATTATGCTGTTATTATTATTTTAATAGAGAGAAAAATTGCAAATGTATACTCAGGCAGTACTGTCTACAGTACTATGCCAAGGTATTGATCCACCTGATTTCTTGACATTTTGCTTCCGAAGAGCAAGGCTTTCTTATATTTGGAAAAAAATCTCCAGGATTCCTGAAAAACTACGTTTTTGTTTTTCATTTTCAGTCCAGTCCCTGGACAGATTCTGAGACAGTGAAGAAACGGGTACAGATGGTTACAGATACAGATGCAGCTGCAGCTGTGCAATATAAATGCATAATGATGTGTGAGCTTGTATGCATATGTTTCATTCCTTCAGAAGTAATAATAATATATTAGCAATAATTATCTGATCACTTTTTCGTTAATTACAATTCATGAAAATGAAGCCATGTCAGTCTAAATCTGTGAGAGTTTGATCCAGCTGTTTACCCTTTTAGATATGTTTAAGTTATCTGTTTGACCTGTTGCAGTTTAATCAACCCTTTTTGTACTGGGTTAATGACTTTGCAGTAGGGGAAAGCATTCACTAATATTTCTCCTGCTATCTAATCATAGGAGAAACTGCCATACTCATACATGAGGAGCCTAGTGAGAGTTCAACCTGATAAATCTTCCAGGTATTCATTACTAAAGGAGCAGATGTCTAAAATGGAGACAATAGAGAATGGCACTAACACGGAGACTAACTTTTGACTGACACTAAGGAACCTTGCAGGAAATTTACACCAACTAATGATCTATTTGACGCCGTCATCCAATGAAAAGGCATGACAAGCCCTGCCACACGATTAGGGAACTGCAGCAGTGAAATGTCACAGAGATGGGAAGAGCTGTAAACTGCTGAAAGTTAGTAGAAATTTTGTTGCTGTGTGCAGTACCTTCTCCAGGTGGTGTGATAGTGATGGTCTGTGCAGTGAACTCCTCATCAAAAAACCTTGTGTCTGTTTCTGAGGTAACCTGGGGCTTAAAAGGAGGGATCAGCTGAGAGCAAGAAACAGAAAGAGAAAGTTAGGGAGTCTGTTAGCCTTATATAAATGCAGCTCTGCCACAAATCCGACCCTTGCTATACTGCTTGCTTCTAATCTGCTGTTGGCACTTCAGAGAATGTGTCTTTCATGTTGCAGTGCATGGACATTCGTTGTTGACACAAACATTAACAGCTGTTGCCTTTTCTGGGTAAAATACAGGTCGGGGTTACAGAGGCAAACTTTAAACAGAAGATTACCAAAGTAACCCTTATTTACAGTGCTGGTTACTGCTGAAGGCGTAATCACATCCAAGTTGTGCTTTTACAGATTTCTGGAGCAGTGGTATGTTATGCAAGGTCAGTGATGACAGCACCAGGTTGTAACACTAACATAATTTAATCCTGTATAGAGCAAAGGCATGTCTAGATTCCAATGATGAAAGATAATAAACAAGAACTTAACATATTTCCTGCAACTGTGTGTACACACAGCTAGGTCACGTTGAGAAAGAGGTTTGTTTACCTTTTTTTCGTAAACATCTTGCCACACAATTCCGGCAAAAAATTTGTGCCGCATGATTTCCTTTGCATCTTCGGCCCCACCTCCTAACCTATAAATAATACACATAGAAAAGGTATAAAGGAGTTCAACCAGATGATAATATGGAACAAATGGAAAAAAAGGGATCTTTGCTAACATATATTTCTATTCAGTGTTAGCTTACTCTTACTCGATTCTGGTCTAGAAAAAAAAAAGGTTTTTGTGATTGTGCACTAGTGGTACAGGCATGCATCACAAAACAAATAAAGGCGTTTTCTGAAGACCCCAGGAAAAAAAAAAAAAAAAAAAGGTAACGCTCATCAGGCTGGAAAATATTATAAAATCCACATCTAAAGAGTTTAGACTGCATCAGTCCACAGACATTTAGAAAGGTTATGCATAAATGGATTCAAGACTATTGTTTTCAAAGGTTCACATAAGTTTGCCACTTCCAGATACTTAATATTGGATCATTTTCTACAAATTTACTTTACGTTTAGAACTAGTGTGTAAATCTGATGTTTCAGGTCATAATTATGGAAAAATATAAAATATTCTAAAGGGTTACCAAACTATTAAGTACCTCTGTATGAAAGTACAAGGTGTGTTTGAAACATTTCAGATATTGTGGCTGCTTAAGAAGTGAGGTATGGGGTAAGAATTTGATTAGTTGGTGGCAACCCAATTTTCCCAAATCCACACATTTCATGAGAATTCAAAATGGTCAGGTTTGCATGCATGTGTAATATAAGAAAGCTATAAAAACTGTCCATTTGTAGCTTCAGTTTATCACACAAGATCAGTTTGAGAGCTGTGTATCTGCTACTGATCCTACTATGCCAAAAAATCTACCCAGAATGTTATTGTATGGAAAAAGTGCAAAAATAACAGCCTTGAATGGTAAACTGAGAAAAAAGGTTCTAACCGTTGTCTTGGGTCTTTCTTAAGGAGGCC
Source organism: Hepsetus odoe (assembly GCA_017165825.1). Lineage (NCBI taxonomy): Eukaryota > Metazoa > Chordata > Actinopteri > Characiformes > Hepsetidae > Hepsetus > Hepsetus odoe. The sequence goes on along the minus strand of CM029374.1, from coordinate 10,691,700 downwards.
AGAGAGCAATGATTTGCCCTCAGGAGCAAGTGTCCGGGGGAAACGAATGTCCTCCATTAGAATGAGTTCAAACAGGCGCTCATGGTCTTGGTTGTAGAAAGGCAGGCGGCCGCACATCATCTCATACATAACCACCCCCAGTCCCCACCAGTCTACAGCACGTCCGTAATCATTATCCTCCAGTACCTGCAATTCAAAAGCATAAATATAAAATAGGCATTTGAGTCTAGAACTGCTCTTTGAGTGTTTCTCCATTTTGCCCTTTTATTAGCGCTGTGCAACATCTAGTTTCATGAGCAACGTCATTAGAAGAAAAAGCATATACAGTTTGCCTTTTCTCAATACACAAAAAAAATTGTCATTATATACTTTCTGAGCAGCTCTGCTGAAGCATTCAGCACACTCTAAAAGCAATAATTCTTTGACTAAGTCACATCAAACACTCCTGAGCAGATTGACAAAGCTTCCATTCAGAAATACTAGCCAGAGTCACCCTCTATAACCTGTGACCATAAACCACGAAACCAAATCCCGGCTGCCCTCCTAAATATTCTGTTTCCTGCATGTACCACTTGGGAGCACTGTAATGCATCCTTCTGCCTAATCAGTCTGAACAGCTCAACAATTTAATCAAAATCATTAACACATTTCTGTCTACATATCCACTAGAACCTAAAGACTACAGATGGTAAAAAGAAACAAAGTAAACATCTTAAGTAATTCTCATACCTTGTTTTATAGTTAATTATTTTTTCTATACCACTTCTCCTATGTCCTATGCTTTTTTTTTTTTTTTGCCTAAATAGTTTTATTAAAAAAAAACAAGTTGCAACATACTGCTTGAAATAAATGGGCTCTGGGCTTCTCTGGACATACAGACTTTGTTACACCCAATACACATTTTACTTCAAAGTGGCAAAAGCATGCCTACATTGCACTGAATTTCCAAAACTGACATACATGCAATTGAAATGATGCATAAACAATGCTCTGCAGCTGTTCTACACACCCATGCACCCAGAAACACAACTGTAGGTACTGACAGGTGTGCATTTTTCCTTGATGGCCACAGGTGCTTTTTTAACAACCACACTAGCCTGCGAAAATTATGCTTACATCAAAGCGAGTAGGTCAGTAAACAAAAAAGGAAGAAAGAAAGTAACAGCATCTCTGAAGAGATTGCATCCATTACATCACAGTCACACCAGGCTAATTTACAGAGATGTGCTTCTTGCCATTAATCTATAAATGTATTCAGATTTGGCGAGGGAGGCCCTTGTTCCAGTTCTCAGGGAGCTTGTGGCCAGGCAGGATTCCCACCTGGCAGGAGAGGCTGGAGATAGTGTTTCCCTATGGAGCTCAAAATATTTTATCAGCAGCAGCTTTGCTTGCAGTCATGAATCACACGGTAAAGGAAGGATAGCTTGAAACTAGCCCAGCCAGGTCAGGTAGGGATGGTTATAGTTAGACTGGGTAGACGTGTTGGAAAGAGCTGGTTGGACCAAACGTGGTCTTGCATACCAGTTTCTGCTTTATGTGGCCTTAAAAAACCTACAACAGCCAGAAAAAGTACAGCATGTTGGTACAAGTGAGTGGCATAGCCACTTCACAGCGGAAGGTCCTGGGTTAAATTCCCCGGCTGGGCGGTCCAGGTCCTTTCTGTGTGGACGTTCTACCAATGTATAGCATACAAGCAATTGGAGAAATGTAGTGGTTAACTTGCATGTTGTCTTAGTAAAAATTAATTTTTTAAGAAAAGCGATTGGATCACTTTCAATGTTTAGTCTGAATGATGTTTTGATATTAATGAAATATCATCAATAACTCTCAGTACATCCAAAATCATTTTTGGGTATCAATACACAAAAGTCTATTTTCACGCAAGTAAATATAGTGAATCAGAATAAAATTAGCAAAATCCTGGCAGCTGTGGCCAGTTTAGCTTACTAACATGGGCAAAGCCTCTGGGAATGAGACTTGACTGTATGTAACACCTGTGTGGGTCATATTAAAAACATCCTTGTCAGACAAAATAAATAAATAAATAAATAAATAAATAAAATTTTTAATTGTCGTCATTAGTGCATCTGTTGTAAATGTTGCAATCTAACTCTTACATTGTATCTGTAGATTGAGATTTCCCAGTTTTAGCATTAGAAAAACCCTTTGGGATTTACTTTTAAGGACTATAAGCACATTGACAAGAGGAACTTGCAGTAACTAAACAGGAATTTCCAACAGTTATATCTGTATGTCATAATTGTATTGTTCATGCTAGTGGTTTGGAATAAAAGAACATTAGTGGACTAAACATGACGAACTTAAAATAATGATCAATTCTGCCAAAAGACAGAATGCTGCACCCCTTTTAAAGACATGTTGCAATCACTGACTACAAGAGGCTGATGAATAAATGTGAGACCTGTAAACTACTTCTTCAACAAGATACAGGTGATCAGGTGATACTACAAACGGAACTGATACTCCAGTACCGTGACTAGTAAAAACAAGTACATGAAGAGACGCCTTTTTCCTCTTGAAAAGTAACGCTGGCCTTTCGTTAATGATATCTGAGGATACGAAAAGAAGGAAGGAGGAAATATAGGCTTGTGGGATATTACACTGCAGTGAATGGTGTCATGTATTGGAATAATGAACTAGAACTCAGTACAGCAGTGCATCTGAGGTAGTGCCAAACAAAAAAGGAAGCACACATTGGTGAAGAAACAAAGAGAGCTTTGAGTTACTATGGGTTAAGGGATGTAAGCTTTCAAAACTACTCCTAAAATTGATGCATAGATATCTAAATATTTATGCCATATTGGCCTTTAATAAGAGGATGATGCCAAAATGTATGAAGAAAATGAGTGTGTCTTTGCACTGGGGTTATAGAGGTATGATTAAGGTTAGACTTACATGTGCAGGCATCAAACCATGCATATACTAGTCTGTGTGTGTGTGTGCGCGTGTGTGTGTTTGTGTGGAATTCTTCCTGGTTGAGTGAGCAGGGCAGCCTGAACACTATGCTCTCTGAGGGGGAGACTATGTGGTCAGTGGTAAGGTGAAGCCAGCGCTCTGCTTGGATTACTGGCTGCTCTCTATTTCCAGCGCTGCTGTCGTGTGACTCAGAGAGAGAGAGAGACAGCTGGCCCTGCAGCTGCCCCCTTATATGTAGAAGAGCGACACAGCTGTGAAGCTGCCAGGAGCCTAGGAGCCAAAGCTCAGCTCCCTCACCCACGTAAGCATGAACCCTACTGGACTTACATGGTTACACTGACCCGAGGGGCAGAGAATGAGAGAGAGAAAGAGAGGGAATAATGAAATATAAAGCAAGAAAGACAGACAGATAGACAGACAGACAGACAGACACAGAGAGAGAGAGAGCGCGAGCGAGCGAGAGCGCACACAAGAGATATGCAACCCCATAAACTGGCAGACGTGATTACCCAGGGAGGACAGGCTGTGCCATCACTGTGACTCTGACCTCTGAGAGGTGGAGACCGAGCCACAAAGTCCTAAAGTATCCGATTATGATTGAAGCAAACCTGCCCCAATGAACCACAACACTTACAAATCTACAGACAGGTGAAGAACACTGGTTCTCTCATTACAGTGGCACCTGTCAATGGTTGGGGGTAGTTTAGGCATCAAGTGAACAGTCATTTCTTGAAGTTGATGAGTAAACAAAACTGAAAAGTGTAAGGATCAGAGGGATTTTGAAAAGGGCTAAATTGCGTTGGCATAGTGAAAACAATCCGTGTGGGGTATTCCTTGTGTACAGAGGTAAACACGTGCCAGAAGTGGTTGAAGGAAGTATAACTGGTGAATAGTAACTGGGTAATAGACTCTAAGGTTCACTGATGAATGTGACTAGTGCAAAGGTCCGTTTCTATAGAGATCTCACAGAAGAGCTACTGTGGGACAAATTGGAACAAGGCAGTATGAAGCTTTGGGTAATGTTCTGCTGGGACAATTGGGTTCTGTAATTCATTGGAATGTTACATTGTCATGTACCACCTACCTGTACTTGGTTGCAGACCAAGTAAGTGAAAGTGACTACCCTTTTCATTGGTAAACGCAGCACAGCACGGACGGTACCTTGCTCAAGGGTAACTCAGGGCAACCTACTGGTGAGGGAACTGAACCCACAATCTTCTGATCCTGAGGTCAACTCCCCTAGCCACAAGGCCAACGCTGCCCCAGGAAGGGCACCGTTCGATGCATGAAGCAGACAGAGCAAGCTCCTTTACCGTCTTCCTTTTCTAAAAATCAATTTAATATGCAGTCCTCATACAGAGGACATAGATATTAAACTGCTAAGAGATACTACACTTGATCTTAACCAAAAGGCAGAGAAGGGATCCCTTTGTTAATAACAGTTTTCCAAAATGGCAGTGACTTCTTTCTGCAGGATAATGCGCCCTGCCACACTGCAACAACTGCTCAGGAATGACTTGATAAACATTACAAAGAATTCAAAAAGATCAAACATCTGTGAGATGTCCTGGAGAAGATGTGATGCTAAGGACGTGGGGCCAGATAGCACAGGACACTTTCAAAGGCTCTGTAGAGTCCATTCCTCAGTGATTCAGAGCCTTTTTCCCTACACTACGTTAGACAGGTATAATGGGAGAATGAGAGAGAGAGTGAGAGCGAGAGAGAGCAAGAGTGAAAGATTCTTCTCAGTCACCAGTCACTGCAAGATTCCCCAAACATAAGGCTCCTGTCATGCTTCCCAACTTTTAAACAAATCAACACCCTTGAAATGAGTTTCTGTGCATGTGTCTTGACTGACCAGCTACCCATCTCTCTCTCTCTTGCTCCCTCTCTCTCTGGGCCGGTGGAATATTCCCAGACGTAACAGCATTCCAGAGCTTCACACACAAACAACAAGGTCATTGTTTACAGCGGAAAAACCTGTAACACTGCCTGGATGTCCCTCCGGAGAGGCCACCCCATTGCCATGACAACGCCCCCTGAAGTCTCCAGGGCCACGGCAGTGTTGTCATGTCAGCAACATAAGGGAAGCCTACCCACGTCAAGAAGAGAAGTGAAAGGAGCGGGTGCAGACGACCAGGAGGCTTGGTCAGGCAGTGTGTTTCTGGGGTTCAGGAAGTCAAGATAAGTTTGGAGCTTTCTAAAAATGCCATATGAATGTGACAATTATAAAGTTATTTTATATTATATATATATATATATATATATATATATATATATATAGATTTATCTTATATATATATATATAAGATAAATCGATAAATAGATGTGGTGGAACAAATTTTTTAAATTTTCTCCTTAGGCCTTGATGATCTGTCCAATACATGTTACAGAGAAAGCATGCGCTAACTTTTGTAATAATACTGTAATACATTAAATAACAACAGTAACAATAATCATCACCACCACCATCATCATCTTATCAAAATGACTGGGGAGACCTAAATAACAAATGAAATAACAAAGAATGTGGGGAAAAAAAAAAAACATTTGCCAGTAAGATGTGGTCCACCTAAAATTAAGCAAAACACTGACTACAGGCAGCATGTCCAGTAATAAGCACAGATGTTCTATATGAAGAAGAAACATATAGATTGTCAGTAATAAGTGAATAAAAAAAAAATTCTAGTCTTCAAGAAATTAAAATAAGAAAACCTTTCTAGTTTGATGTTTGTCAGATAATCCAGTCCCAATCACAACAATTGTAACAGCTATCCAAAGATGGGGAGGCACCTAATTTAACTCCACTGTTTAACACTCCACCTACAAAAAATGTTTCACTGTTTATTTTTATAATATTCTGGAAAAGAACTGTCAGCTCTTTATTAAGGTAATCCTTGTTCATACTTCGTACTCCTTGTTCATACGCTGACATTTTTCTAGCATTTGTCTTTTGATCTTGAGTTAGTAACATTTTGGAGATGATGTGGCACCTCTATCCATGCCAAACTGGGCATGTGAGCCAGTTGGGAGGGTAGTTCCTTAGTACCAGGATAGCAGCTGGGACTCAGTGCTCACGCTCAGTGAGGCTCACGTTTCTACAAACTGTGCCAAGCCTCTCTACCAACAAATTCCAAAATGGTGGGCTAAAAACAACGAGCTCGCAACTGTGTCAACACAGACACTTCTCCCGGAAACATTCCTCAGGCTGGAAGTATACACACGTGCTTGCACAGACACTCGCACACACACAATGCCCTATCATATTACTGCATTACTGACCAAGTGCCATATGTCATACCTGCACGCAATGGGTAGTGCCACACCCCAACATTCTTCCCTTGCTACACTAGCTGCTGCATTTACAGTGAGTCTCCAGCTCAGGCATAGTAAATTATTACCTCTTACAAAGACAAGAACACACACAAACACACCCCTGCTCCTGTAACTCACACACTGAGAAAAAAGGTCAAAAGAGGCCAAAGTGTCACACCAAAGCAGCACTCGGGCCTGATTTACTGATTGAGGCCATGTGATTCTGTTCAGGGAGAAAAAAAATAATTTCTCTTTAAATAAACTTTGACCACTTTGTCTGCATTCCCATGAAATACAAAGGATGTAACTGTCTCATCTGCACAAATCTGTGAAACAGATGTATGTGTGTGTGCACACGCACACACATGTATGCTGTTACCTCAGGAGCCAGATATTCTGGAGTCCCACAGAAGGTTTTCATGGTGGCCCCATCTTTTATGCCCTCCTTACACAGCCCAAAATCTGTGATCTTTATGTGGCCATCTTTGTCCAGCATCAGATTCTCCAACTGAAGGAGCCAAAAAGAAGAAGAAGAAAAAAAAAAAAATAAAATGTTGCATCACATTTTGGCAAGTATATCATGGTGATCATTAGTACTTCTATAACACTGGACAAACAAAAAAATAAATAAAACCAATAACAGAAAGCAAAAACAGCACATAATAAATGTTTAAGTATCTGTGTAACTTTTTTTTTTTTCTCTAAAGGAGATGTAGATTAAATTTAAGCTGATACCAAGAAAATCACAGTACTCCTTAAAACTAAATTTGATATGATGACTGATTCAGCGAACGCCGATGAAGGAGCAGGGGGCACCTCTGGTCCAACATAGGTAGTGAGTAAGCACTCAGATTGTGTGTGTGAGTGTGTGTGTTTTGCAGGGGTTTGATATCAGCATGTCCTCTCTCACTGGGGCTGCTAAAAGTCACCTGGCAGCTGTAGCTCACACGTGGCCAGAGGCCCAGGCACACCAGTCAGCAAAACTGCTCCATCCTGCTACCCTGGCACTTTCAGAGCAACCTTAGCAGGCTCAATATGAGAGAGAGAGAGAGAGAGAGAGAGAGAGAGAGAGAGAGAGCGAGAGAGAGAGAGAGAGAGAGAGAGAGAGAGAGAGAGAGAGAGAGAGAGAGAGAGAGAGAGAGAGAGAGAGAGAGAGAGAGAGAAGCAGAGAGAGAGAAGCAGAGAGAGAGAGAGCGAGAGAGAGAGCGAGAGAGAGAGAGAGAGCGCAGAGAGCGCAGAGAGAGAGAGAGAGCAGAGAGAGAGAGAGAGAGGAGAGCGAGAGAGAGAGAGAGAGAGCGAAGAGCGAGAGGAGAGAGCGAGGAGGGACAGCGAGAGGGAGACAGCGAGAGGGAGACAGCGAGAGGGAGACAGCGAGAGAGAGGGAGACAGAGACAGAAATTGTATGTGAAAGAGAAATCACAGGATGAAGGGTGAGAGTCCTAGAGTTATCATGAGAGAAATGGAGAAAGGCAAGAGAGAGGGGGAGAGAGAGAGAGGGTGAGCAAGGTCAAGAGGGTGAGAGAAAAAGCGAGAAGAGAGAGAAAATAGCTTTTGATCGGTCTCCTATTGCTTCCCTGGTTGGAGTTAATGGTGGATATGTGCAGTATTGTGTGTGTGTGTGTGTGTGTGTGTGTGTGTGTGTGTGTGTGTGTGTGTGTTAATATAGTGAGTACTGTAATAATGAAGGCTGCCTGGTCTGGAAAAGAGCATAAATGAGTGAAGAGCAACTGAAGAACACAAAGTCTTTTGACTTTTTCACTCATTTACCATTTATACCAACACAAGATATGAGAATTTCTTCACCTTCAGGTCTCGATAAACAACGTTCCTCTCAGAGTGTAGGTAATCCAGTGCAGAAACTATTTCTGCTCCATAAAACCGTGCCCGATCTTCAGAAAACACCCGGTCCCGCGACAAGTGGAAGAAAAGCTTTTGGCAGGATAAGAGATGAGCATTTATCAATTCAATAATGGCAAATGTCTTTTTTTAAAAACCAGTAGTTCAAGTGGCTGACATACATTCATACTGTTAGCAGACTCACCTCTCCTCCATTTGCATACTCCATGACGAAGCACAAACGATCATGTGTTTGAAATGAGTATTTCAGCGCCTGAAAGATGAAATGCAAACAGAGAATATAGCCTTCAAATAACTTTCTTTCAGTGTAAATTTTAACTGTTGTGAGGCAACACCAATCCTTAACCGCCCAAAATGATGCCTCGTAACAGCAGTCTCTTTAAGGAGTGCAAATCTCCAATTTGGATACCGTTTATTTGGCAGGAGTCAGAATTCTGTTTTAAAACAAACAGGGGGGGTGAAATTTCTAAATTTGGATGAAAATTGTGAAAAAAGAAAAAAAAAAGTATTCTAAACATGACTGGACAATATACAGTACTGTGCAAAAGTTTTAGGCAGGTGTGGAAAAAATGCTGCAAACAAAGAATGCTTTCAGAAATATAAATAATGATTGAGCAAACAAAAGAAAAATCTAAATCAAATCAATATTTGGTGTTACTACCTTTTGCCTTCAAACCAGCATCAATTCTTATGGCATGGTACCAAGACATTCTCAGAGAACAACTTCTCCCAACCGTCCAAGAAAAGTTTGGTGAAGAACAATGCCTTTTCCAGCATGATTGAGCTCAGTGCCATGAGGAAAAAGTGATAACTAAGTATTTCATGGCAAAAGAGGAAATAAGGAAACTCATTGAGAACTTGCGGTCAGTCCTCAAGAGGCCGGTGGACAAACAAAAACCCACAAATTCTGAAAATCCAAGCACTGATTATGCAAGAATGGGCTCCATCAGTCAGGATTCAGTCCAGAAGTGACGGCATGCCAGGGCAAACTGCAGTCTCGGAAAAGAAGGGCCAACACTGCAAATATTGACTCTTTGCATAAACCTAATATAATTGTCAATAAAAGTCTTTGAAACTTATGAAAAGTGGAATACAGATAATATACATTTAATCAAATTCACTTTCTTTCAGGTGTTTGACATGTATGAAATAAATGCATATTTTAATTTTTTATAAGCAACAACTTTCAGATCAATATACTGTGATGTACCTGTGCTGTCTTTTTATACTCCTACTCATTGTGTAACGCTTCAGAAGAGAGATTCATCCTGTGCTGATCTGCAATCACACTTCTCCCATTACTGTGCAAATAACTGCTACAAATTAAACATAATTTAGATGCAACGTCTGATTCGCTGGCCGAGAATGCGTGTTGGAAGGCTAATGCTGTTCAGTGGTTAAAAGAGGGTTTCTTATTTCAAACTCAAAAAAAAAGCTAACTGTGAAGACAGCTTGTGGTCTATAGACTGGAGGGGCAATGGTGTTGAAGAGGTAGGAGAGAAGTAAATAGAAGTGTTAGGAGTGTCTGTGTGTGTAGTCACTTACTGTCAAGAAGGGGTGCTTAGAATTCTGGAGCACACGGTTTTCTGTGAGTGTGTGAGCCACTTCATCCTGAGAGACAGATCACAAAGAGAGGTGGTGTATTTGGATAATGTGTGTACTCTCTCTCACACAAATGAACAGATTCTCACAGACAGCCAGATGAGGTGCACATGCATTCATAAAATTTCATCTATATCCTGTTCTCTCACACACACACACACACACACACACACACACACACACACACACACACACACGCTCCTATGAAACCCCCAGCCCTAAGCAACCAGTCCATGGTTATTAAACACCCCCTTACTCACTTTAGCTACTATCACTTCCTTTTTCAGGATTTTCATGGCGTAGTATTTCCCTGTGGCCTTCTCCTTCACCAGGATGACTTTGCCAAAAGTTCCTTTCCCAAGGAGTTTGAGGTATTCAAAGTCATGCATAGTCTGAAACAGCACACAAACAAGACACGTCAACAAACGGGTGCTAACATTAGCCCTCAAGCAGTTACACAAGTTATATTTGGTGAAAAAGCGTCGCTGCTTACGCCACTCTAGTATTTACACAACATCTTCATTCACACTCTGCATATTTGTCCCCTATCCCTCATAAGACAACACCAGGGCAAAAAGATGTACGTATGACCTCTGACTTGCCCATGCACTTGATAGAATGTAAAAAGTGTCTGCATGGGGGATGTCCGATCTGGTTTGGCAGGGAACCCACACACAAGTGTGTACCATTTCAAGAACATGTGGAGGGAAGTGTTGTGTTATAGCAAACAAAGAGGTTGTAGGATGTGGCATTAACGCTTCCCACATGAGTCACAAGACATCAGAAGTCTCAGAGGTGTGGGTAGGGGCTGAAGTATTTCTGAAGAGGGTAGAGATCAGCCTATAAAATTAAGATCCATGAAAAAAAAACATTTTTTTTAGGTATACAAATGTCCTCATGTCTGCAGAGGACTATGCAAATGGAGGAAAGGAGAATGCTTGATTAGGCTGCGCGATTAGATACATAATACCTGCTTTTCCTTTAACATTTTTTCTTATCTTCTACATTTAGCAAGGAAGTTTCAGAAATGGCAATCTTAAGGATTCACAAAAGAAACCAGCTGCATTGTTGGCGAAATGAAATTAGGTTTCATACACTTTGTGCACAATTATTAGGCAAGTGAGTATTTTGAGGATTCGTTTTAATCTGGAACTAATGCAGTGCTATCAGTCAATCCAAAATATTAAAACCCTGAGTGAGTGAAGTGAGTGAACACTCTCAGGGGAAAACGTGTGTGCACAATTATTACACAACTAAATGAAACATGAAAATGATCCCATCTCACTTGTTTGTTTTCATCTGTTAAAGTGAAAATAATAAACAGACAACTCAGAAATTACAAATACAAATATCTGATAATTAAATTTTTTTTTTTTCTTTTTAATCTTTTTGTGCATCAGCAACCACAGCCTCCAAGACACTGTTCAGAGGACTGTTTACCTTCCCCGTAAATCTCCCGTTTAAGAAGGTCCACAAGTTCTCAGCAGGGTTTAGATCAGGTGAGGAAGGGGGCTACGTCATTATTTTTTCTTCTTTAAAGGTCTTTACTGCCAAGTCACACAGTGGAGAACTTCATGCATTTGATGGAGCATCATTCTGCATAAAAATCATGGTCTTCAATCATGTCTTCAAAAATCAATGATGCAAACTTTTTTCCAAACCACTGCTTAGAGAAAGTGTCTTCTAAAAACTGACAGTAGGTTTGGGAGTTTCAGCCCTCCTTATCTTGACCACGCCTCTGAGCACTGAACACCTTTACTTCTGAGCTTTCCAGGTAGGTTGCAGTTCTGGAATATGACAGCCCTGGAGGATCATGGGTTCCTGGTAGCTTCACGTTTGATTCATCTCAAATCTTTGGCAGTTGATTTGCATCTTTTTTCACAACCTGTTTCTTGCAACCCTACTGAATATTTGCAACAATCCGTTTGATGGTTCTGTGATCACACCACAATATCTTTTTTTACCATTTCAAGAGTGCTGCATCGCTCTGAAAGACTTTTTTTTTGCTGACTTTTTGAAGTCAGTCAGATCTCTTTTGGTCCATTTTGCCTGGAGAAAAGAAGCTGCCTGATAATTATACACACTTGCCTAACAATTGTACACACTGTGTATAGCAAGTGTTGATTTAAGTTTCAGTAAAATCCACAGTGAGCTGACAATTATGCAAGTCATCCACAAAGGTAGTTTGCATTCTGCTTCAATAAACCTGAATTTCTTTTATCCAGATGAGCATGGATACCTACCACTTTGTGCCGAGGTTTGGTCAGGTACATCTCCATGTCCATGGGATCTGGAGAGGAGTCCATCATCTCCTCTTCTTGTTTCTGCAGACTGTCAGCCACAGCCTGGATGGCTTTGGTCCACTCCTCCCTGCAGATAAAAGCCTAGATTAGCTTCAAGTCTAGTATTTTAAATATGGAAATTAGTTTCTCCTGAGAAAGATGATAGTCAGGAAGCTAAAAGTCAGTGCTTTTACGTGTTTAGCTAATTTACATAGGGTTATCATGGTAGTATCTTTATAAAATGTACATAGAGAGCCTAATAACAGACAACAATTTGAGCCAATATGAGAGATTGTGTGTGTGTTTGTTTTTCTAACCGTTCCTCTGGGGTCTCCACATGGAAGGTGCGCTCAATGACCGTGGTCCATTGCAGGCATCGGATGATAAATGTGTTGGGCTTGGGTCGCTCCGTCTTCATCAACTGACACTCTGGACATGTCCAGGGAAATTCCCACCAGGGAGAGATGGAGATGGGGAGAGAGAGAGAGGGGGGGGGAGCGCACCATGGTTACAACCATTTATCTTTATCTCTATTTATCTCAAGTACTACATTAAACACACACGGTGGGGAACCTCCCCAGTTAAACTGCAACAGAACAGGTGCACTATGGGATTCTGCGGGTGTTCAATCCAGCCTGCTTTGTACAGAATCTCCATGTTCAGTTCAAACAATCTTTTGCCTCATGTCCTGCGTTTTTCTTTAAGATAATTATCTAACTTATGAAAACAACAGGAGATGCAGAGGTAGGTTTTCTTCGTTTAGAATATTCTTTTTTCTTTTTCATAAAACAGTTTCTGAAGATCATCAAGTGAACAAAAGTGGAGATCAGGAGATCAAAGTAGTTAACAAGTAACAAAAGCTTACATGACCCAATTAGCATTCTATAAAATTCCTTTGGATGTACATAAAATCATTACAGTAACCTAGGTGAAATTCCGAGATTTCAAATAAACCTGGAAGAATGGGAAATATGTAATCTGTAAAAACAGTTAAAAAGCTGCACAGGTTGCACAACTAAAACTACAGTAAACCATCCCAAAGACAGTACTTTCCTGATACAGAATTTTTTGAGTTAAGAATTCAACCATGATACCTTTTGTAGCTTATGGATAGAGCATTAACTTGAGGCTAAGCTCTTAGCTGTGGCTGTAGAATACCATAAAGCATAACAGATACTGAAAACAAACATATTAAATTATTAAATACTATGAAATATATATTAAATACATTTTCAGCCCCTTCTTATTTTGGGGGGGGTTGGGGGGGGGGGGGTGTTACTTTTAGTTTTGTCTTCAGAATGTACAATGTCAATAAACTGGGCACATTAAATTGAACTGATCAGATTGCCCCATGACCTATACAGTTTCTACATCAGCCAACTTTCTTATGCCATTACATTTTGCTTAGATGAAATGGTATGCTCTGGATTATGGACAATTCTTTTCTTCCTCCAAACTCTTCCCTTTTTTGACAATCGGCTGCAAATTGATTTTTGTCTCATCTGCAAAGATGATGCCTAAAATGCCAAAAACATTGAACATAAGAAGTATAAGCTTCTAATCTGATCTTCCTGTTTTTGAGGTTTACCAGTTGTTGACAAGTTGTGGTAAACACTTTTCTTTGGATTGTTGACTTTGACCCAGATGTTTCTACCTCCTGGAGGTTGCTTTTTTTTTTTTTTATCCAGGGAAAGAGTTCTTTTATAAATTGCAGCTGTACATGCTCTTTCAGGCTCTTCTGTGTTTCTGAGCTATCAGTGCATTCTTAAGAATATATACCATAGTTGATCTGGCCAAACAATGTTTTTGCTGTCTGTTCATTTTGGACCCTAATGGGGGCAGCGGTGGCCTAGTGGTTAAGGAGTTGCCCCGGATCAGAAGATTGTGGGTTCGATTCCCTCACCAGTAGTTTGCCCTGCAGTACCCTTGAGCAAGGTACCGTCCCTATCACTGCTGCACGGTGTCCATTTGTGTGCATAGGTCCAATTTCGTTGTGGTTCACTGTGTGCTGTGCTGTGTACTCAATGACAAGAATAGTCACTTTCACTCACTTCACTAATGATGCTACTTTTTAAATTACTTTCAAATACTCATGTAGCACCTGACTGTATAGGTGAGGTTGTGTGTTCCAGTGGGTTTATGGAGATTACCTTCCCAACAGCAGAGGTAAAGTGATGAGTCATGGATAGCTCCTGTCTCATGAATCAACACTTTTGCACTCTATTTGCTTACAGAGGAGAGTCCAGCAAAAAAAAAAAAAACAAAAAAAAAAAAACCCCCCCACACACACACACACACACACACACACACACACACACCACATCAGCAGTAAAATACTAACACTCACTTCTTTTCAGTGGCACAACAAAAATAAGCAACAGCAAAAAACATGACTTCTGAACTTTCTGACTTTCTGAAGTGACACAGTACAACAACGGTTGAATATCTCATAGTGATCTCACCAGAGTTGCATTTGCAAGCATATGTAGAAGGGGAAGCTGTATATGGAGCTATTTATGAAGGAGGTGGAGGGGAATTGATATAAGTGCTCTGTCGAGGAGATAGAGGACCAGAATGAAGGCCACCACTGTGATCCAGCAGGGCTCATCAACAGCCCCCAAACGCCTTGCACCGTACCCTCTGTCATCATCATATACCAACATCATTGCATTAAGCCAGACTGACTGCCTCTGACACTGATGGTGGCTGCTGCAGTAGTTTTAGAACCTAGCTGAGATAAATAATGAGTACAAGTCACCTAATAACGACTATAACTCACAAGTGTCAGGGAGGAAACGTTTTCTTCAACAAACAATGTGGCTGTCTAATTAGCCTGTTCAATCATTTAAGTAGCTTCTGGCAGGGATGGAAAGGAGGCATTCTGCCTCATTCTGATATAGAGCATCAATCCGAGAAGAAAGCACGTTTAGATGTTCAGTATAAATTAGCACAAAAAAGGTTAAAACTGCTTGGGTCACTCTGAAAACTTCTAATGAGTCATTTAACTCATTTTATACGAGGGGGTAAGGAAGCCTCCTCCAAATTATTAAAATACAATGTATGCAAGTTTGTAATCTAACTTTCTCTGTGTTATTTTTTTAACAGGAAACATACCTGAAGAATTTGAAAAGGGTATTTTTTTATTATTACTATTATTTTTCAATAGTTACATTTATTAATCAATGTCTTGGTTTGAGAGCAGAATAAGTCTAGGTTAAAATAAACCTGATCAGTATTTAGTATTATAAATGTTGCAAACTAGAGCTGGGTCCATTTATTTTATTTGTAATGAACAATAAAAAAATAAATAAAAAAAACGCAAGGAAATAGATTAAATTTTTTTTTCTTTTTCATTTTTGTCTGAATTAGCACTGTACCCTCTGCAATTTGAAACACCCCTCTTGGTTCATAGACATCCTAATAACAGGGACAGACCCCCTGGTGCAATTCAGGGTTAAGGGTCTTGCTCAGGAACCCAACAGTGGTAGTGCTGCAGGGATTCAAACCTGTGACCTCTTGATCCATAAGAAGTTAGGCAAGTACCCACACACAAACATGTGCAGCAGGGGGCAGCTATTGAAAGCGCCCTGTGAGCACTGACAGCAACAATACCCTGCTCAAGGGTACCTCAGGGCAACCTACTGATAAGGAATTCAAACCCACAATCTTCTGATCTGGGGGCCTAGTCTAACCACTAGGCCACCACTGACCCTATGCAAACTATTTCAGTTATACTAAATATACATGCAATAAATTTTTAGTTTTGATGATATAAAACATTTAAAAAAATAAATAAATAAAAATTCAATATCAGGGAAATTCATCCTCATCCATCATCCTGATCCTATTGCAGAAAAATAATATTTTACAGACATTTTGAAAAGCAAAAAGTCCAACATTTGTGTACATGCAGGAGCCTTTCAGATGATTTTAAACCCAAGATGTGGTGAACCAATACTACCCCCATGACTAAAGACAGCACTCTCAAATACTTACGTGCCACTGAAAAGTTATTGAGCGGAGTCTCCAGCTGGTCCACATCCTGCGGCCGCTCCTTATACCCGATAAACGTACCGTCGTTCTTCAGCAAGAAATACCTGGGCCTCCATGTCTTAATGTACTCTCCTGCAAACAAAGGGGAAACAAATGAATTCATTATATAAACAAAGTTCAAGAATTGCTTAGAACCTTTTCATGCATGTTTTAATACAGAACTATAAAGCTGACTTATTAAAGTTGACAAATAAAACACGCTTAGCAAAGCATCCACTTGAATGTTGAGAAAGCATTTAATTTTTTTCATACACAAAAGTGCGATTTCTTGCTTCGCAGAAGAACCCAAGAAGACGTCAGCTTCTCAGACTTCTTTCCACAACCCGCACTTAAAAACTGCTGCCTTTCACAACAACAAACATCTATTTCTGCTGAAGACTAGAGGGAGACAGTGCACCAGATGTTGCAGAATACAAAAAAAAGGAAAGAAAAGCTTACACATCAAAAAAGGCCCAATCGAAGCATCTGCAATGTGACGGGAATTGACTAAGACGGGAGCAAAGTTAGGAATGGAACTGTTCTCACAGAGAAAGGGAGAAAACACACAATTCATTTTTAATTATGGTAGAGGAGTATTAACCCCATGCAGAGGCTGAGCAAGCTGTCCTTAATTGGTCCATTTCCCCCTTCTACTTCAGTCTGCAGCAGACTGGGATCAGTCAGAGCTGAATGCTGCCTCCCTACCTCTACAGAGTTTGGGTCTGTTCCCGCTGTGGCAGACAAGTCAGTGTACTGAACTGGGAGAGAAGACTGGTCTGGTGGGTCTTAGCACAGTTACATTCGTTAAAAAGGTACAGCAATGAAATGCTGATCTGCGGTGTAAACGCATAGAAAATTCCATTACTGCCATCCGGAATATAATTTGGCTGTTCATAGGTTAATTTCTCTCTCTCACTCACTCATTTTGTTAGCAGCTTCTCCTGAGTAGAGTCACGAGCGTTGCTGAGCCTATCCTATCTCTTAGAGGGTGAAAATCAGGGAAACAGCCTGGACAGGTCACCAGTCCATCGCAGGGCAGACACTCCTATGGGACAATCAATCTCCAATCCACCTGAAGTGCATGTTCTTGGACTGTGGAAGGAAAACGGCGATCCCGCAGACACAGGGAGAACATGCAAACCCAGAAGCTTCTCACTGTGACGTGACAGGGCTACCCACTGCACCACCATGGTGCTCCAGGTTAATTACAAATCGTACAAATATATAATGTGCAAGGAGATTTTATGCGTTTCATAATTAAAGACACAGGATAATGATAGGATGTGGATTCAACTTCACTGAGAAGTGCTTTTATTAAAATCTGAGAGGGAAAAACAGCAAGCCTGTCTGAATATTTAAGTCTTTGTTAACTCAGGCGATTAAGTGTAAATTTAGACAGTTGATATTAGCTTCACAAAAAAATGCTAAAAAATATAAACAGCAGCTTTACCAAGTAGCTTAAAGCAAGCTGAATATTAAGACACCGAATTCGCAGTCCAATTTGGCAACACTCCTGACATCTCAAATACGAGTCACCACTTTGTTATATCTCCCCATCATAGGGTGTATTTGAGCAGGAAAATCACCTCACTTTGCTAGAACATGGCCTTTCAAGACTATAATGGACCAGCCCTGGTGTACATAATACAGGTTTCAGAAATTCATCTTGGCCTATAGCTCTGGTGGAATCATCTGGAATCATCAGGCATTGTTCAATTCGATGTAGTTAGCGTAGGAAAAGCAGGCTGAAAAGAAAGCCACCTTCTGCACGAGCTCTGAAATCTGCTCATCTTATCAACTTGTACACATTGTTGTACACCAAGCACAATCCACCCAATTCACAATCAGAAAAAGAGAGACAGGGCCAAGCGAACTAGTGCGCTAGAGAGAGAACATTCGTCTCCCAGCCCTGCATGCTTAATGATTTTCAATTTGCAGCAGATGTCCAATATGTTATTACGGCTGTTGCCATTTTTCATTGCAGCATCGTGGGGAGGAGGACTCCAGCTCAGCTGCTTCTTCTGCAGTGTAAGGAGGTTCCACAATGAAAATATGCTTTGTTCTAGGAGTGCTAATGTTGTCAAGACTCAAATGTTCAGTTCACAAACCTGATACAGAGATGCAGCCTTGCACCCAAGTTCTCTGAGTGGGTTTTTAAAGTTTGGCCTATCATAAAGCCTTGTTGTTAAGAGTTTGGTTATGAATTTGTAGAGTTTTATTAGGTGAGCAATCTGCCCCATATATTCTCACTGTTTTTTTCCCCCTTTTAATTTATGGAACTTTTTATCCATTATATATAATGAATTAACTGAATGTTTTAAGGTTTTCTCTGCTCTAATTTACCCACTTCGACCTAAGAAAAGCTTGCTGATAATTTTGATCTGGTGTGTTGGGAGCAGGCAAACCCTGCAATGAAAACCCCTTGGTCCTGGAGGTGCTACAATGAAATTTATTTCTTGAATTCACAGTTATAAATCATAGTGTCAGTGTCATTCTTGTGCTGAAAGATTTGATGTTTTGACAATATCGGAGGATCAAACTTAAAGCAATCAGAAAACTGTTTGAGGAGCGTAGAAGAACTTCGCCTCACCAACCTGCCTCTTAGCCCACACCCTTTATTTCATCCTTCTCTCTTTTCAGAAGCTTATAAGCTGACAAACAAGCTTGAGGACAGTATGTGCACAGTGTTGTGGGCCGGATTCTGAGGTCAGAACTGAGAGCCACGTCACAGTCACAGCGTAGGAGTAATCAGAGAGTCCCACAACAGAGATGCCAGAGCTGCTTAATGAAACAGAGATAGGCAGACAGACTGAGGAAATGGCACCAAGTACATACTACAGTTTATTCGACCATTTAGAACAAAAACCCCAGTCATACAATGACCAAGTGTTCTTAGCAGCTCAATGTTAAATAATTGTTAGGAATTCATAGAAAGCAGTTTTGTGCACTGGAATGTTTGTGAGAGGTCATTGTATGTGAGTTTAAATGACAGGTTGGTCTTATAATTGTGTGTATATTTGAGTGTGTGCGTGTGAGCATGATGAAGTGTCCAGCTCTTCCAAGCCAGGCTAATGAACACTGCACATTGTGGTTGGCCAGGGTTGGCCTTTAGCTAAATTTCTGGTCTCTGACTTGAAATGCCATCCACCTCACAACATGCATATGAGAACACACACACACACACACACACCTTGCTCTTGCCAATTAACTAGCAAGTTAAAAATCTGTTTCTCCACCACACACAAACTTGGTGTTTCAATTAATCAAAATGGTATCTACACCATATTAAACCTCTAAGACAGGAAGTGATGCCACATTAAAAGGAAAAAAAAAAACAACCCACATACAGGTTTCTCTGTGCTCATCATGCTTGCATTGTGGCTGCTGTTGGAAAAATGTAAATGTTTCAAAAAAGTCTAAATAAATTTTAGAATGCTTATTTTCAGCTAATTGTCAAAATCGTGTTCTGATGATTCATAGGACTATTTTTGAGTCTTTATTTTAACTTCTTAAAACTTTCAGGAAAATAAGCCATTCATTAAACCAAATGAGTCAATGTGAACCAGACTCAGTAAAGGATAACTTTCATGTGAGCCAAAGATAAACACATGTATGTGATATAAACCTATGTCACTATGTTCATATGTAACAAATCTGTAACTGAAATAACCTGGAAATTTGGGGAATATCTTTTGAAAATATGTAAATATCCAATGTTACATAGTTTATATACAAAGTAGTTTGTGTATGAGACCTGAGGGAGATTTTTTTAGATCTGTGCTTCTGTTTCTCTGAGAAGTTTTTGTTCCATACACTATCAAGAAGGACTCTCCTGTTTGTGTCAAATTACACTACAATGTTGTGGCACTGAAAACAAAAGAAGAGGAGAATAACTTAGCAACTACAGCATTTTTGCTTCTGGGACATCATCCATGACATGTTTACATTTAAAACCCAGATTCAAAATTCTTCTCCAAACCTTTCAGAGAGACTGAAACTTGCAGAGACACACATCACAGTAGAATGTGACACCAGGGTTCTATCCCCTAGCAATGCAGCAAAACACACAATCACACACACACACAATCAGTTTTAATGCATGCTTCATTGCTTCAGTGATTCAGATACAACTGTTACTTTGCCAACTTCAGTTCATGATTTGGTATGTGATGACCACAGAAAACAGTCTGAAAGAAAAAAAACAAACTAAAAAAAAAAACCCATACAGAACATTGATGAATGGCATGATGAATTGGACTTTTAAAACATCCATGGCCAGGAACACAAGAGACTATAACAGGCCTGACACGCTCTCCCCAACATGCGTGTCTGTTAAGTGAAAGTGACAACTTCTCATTGTGAAACACAGCACAGCACAAAGTGAAACACAATGAAATGCTTCCTCTGCATTTCACCCATACACACATGTGCAGCAGGGGGAAGCTATTTAAAGTGCCCAGGGAGCAGTGATGGGGACAGTACCTTGCTCAAGCTTACCTCAGGGCAGCCTATTCATCTGGGGATTCAAACCCACGACCTTCTGATCTTGGGGCCAACTCTCTAACTAGACCACTGCTGCCCCGTTAGCTATCTTGTTAGCAAACTTCACAGAATTGATGGGGTTAACAGAAAGAAAGGTGGAGATTTTATTATCTTTTCAGGTGACAACACTGCTGATAACACTTTGATACAATGTAGTCAGTGTACAGCTTGTAAATTTGCTGTCCCCTCAAAATAACGCAACACACAGCCATTAATGGTCTAAACCACTGGCAACAAAAGTGAGTACTCCCCTAAGAGAAAAATGTCCACATTGTGCCCAATTAGCCATGTCATGTGACATGTTAGCGTTACAAGGTCTCAGGTGTGAATGGGGAGCAGGTGTGTTAAATCTGGTGTTCTCTTGCTCTCACACTCTTTAATACTGGTCAGGGTGGTGGTGTCAGCCTGTCAGTGCTCAAACCAAACACCCCACACTGCATCGAATTGGTCTGCATGGCTGTCATCCCAGAAGGAAGCCTCTTCTAAAGATGATGCACGAGAAAGCCCACCAACACTTTGCTGAAGACAAGCAGACTAAGGACATGGATTATTGGAACCATGTCCTGTGGTCTGATGAGACCAAGATGAACTAATTTGGTTCAGTTAGTGTCAAGCGTGTGTGGCAGCAACCAGGTGAGAAGTACATAGACAAGTGTGTCTTGCCTACAGTTAAGCATGGTGGTGGGCGTGCCAGGGTTTGGGGCTGCATGAGTGCTGCCGGCACTGGGGAGCTACAGTTAATTGAGGGAACCATGAATGCCAACATGTACTGTGACATACTGAAGCAGAGCATAATCCCCTCCCTTCGGAAACTGGGCCGCAGGGCAGTATTCCAACATGATAATGATCCCAAACACACCTCCAAGACGACCACTGCCTTGCTAAAGAAACTGAGGGTAAAGGTGCTGGACTGGCCAGGCCTGTCTCCAGACCTAAACCCTATTGAGCATCTGTGGGGCATCCTCAAACAGAAAATGGAGGAGCACAAGGTCTCTAACAACCACCAGCTCCGTGATGTCATCATGGAGGAGTGGAAGAGGATTCCAGTGGCAACCTGTGACGCTCTAGTGAACTCCATGCCCAGGAGAGTTATGGCAAAACTGGAAAATAATGGTGGCCACACAAAATATTGACACTTTGGGCACAATGTGGATATTGTTCACTTAGGGGTGTACTCACTTTTGTTGCTAGTGGTTTGGACACCAAATGGACACTGTTATACAAGCTGTACACTGACTAATTTATATTGTATCAAAAGTGTCATATCTTCAGTGTTGTCCCATGAAAAGATAATAAAATATTTACAAAAATGTGAGGGGTGTACTCACTTTTGAGATACTGTATATATATTATATATATATAAACATCCCTTAATCTCACACACACACACACACACACACATTTACTATTCTGTTACAACCCAATTTTCACCCCTATGAAGCCAAATTCCTCAGATCAACAGAAACATGAGGAAATACAGTTAAACAGGAGTTGGAGAACAGAACCCAGGACATTCTCGTAGTGAATCAACGGTGCTATCCGCTGCGCCCCCATGGTGCCCATTGCAGAAAAAATATCAAAGAGTCAACACGTAGAACAAAATAAATGGCCATCAAATTTAGCAACAATGATAAAAACTTTAAAACCAGCACCAACAATGCCTAATCCCTAACCTAAACAGGAATTATTTAAAAAATCTAAATTACATTGAAAAGCAACACTTGAACATAATGATACACACAGCTGATGTGTTCTTGCTTTTTCACAGGCTCACACTTAGTCACGTGACATCAGACTTCCGCCTTACCGTCTTGTCATTTCTTTCACCATTTCTTTCACAGAACCCAGCTTCTAATAAAATCAGTCCTGTGAACACATCCCCTAATCAGCCACCGCAACATCCACCCATGCTTGCTTTTTTCATCGATTCTTCCTCTTTTTCATTCTTGCCAGTTCCACATTTTTGTGCTTGGCCCATGCTCATAGCTTGAAGATGTAAAACAAGTAAGAGTGTATGGACTGTAAATGTACATATTTCTACTGTGGCGATCACAGCAGTGCTGCAGACATAAGAATACAAGACATTATAAGACATAAGTCGGTGTGTATGAAATTAAAATAATCAAAGAGTCATTGGTTGTCCTTCCTTGGACCACCCCACGAGACCTACTGTTTTAGAGAACACGACATGGGCTACATCAAAGTTGCTCAGATCTTTAAGCTCACCCATATTGATTTCTTCCAGCTGATCAATTTTAATTTAGTGTCTGTTCACTTGCTGCCTAATAGATCCCACCCAGTGACAGCTGCCATTGTAACAAGATAATCAATGCTATTCACTTCACCTTTTAAATGTTGCGGTTGGTCTAAATCTGAAATAACAATAATACTAAAAAGATTTCAATACCAATGGCCATCACTTGAAAGTTCCTAATCTGCTCCTATAAAATTTTGGTATTTGCAGAAATTGCCATTTAGTTAATACAATTTTTAATCAATAACTTATTTCTATTCTATCTGCACCGAAGGTCTTGGCAAGCTTGGAATGGAATATTTATATATAAGACTGGCAAATAAGATGCTAACTTTTGTTTTATTTTGACAAAATTTAATTTCTGTGAATGCAACATTCTACACTACATTGTAACACCAATATGGTAATGTTGACCATTGGATAGTTCTGCTTCTAGTAGAGGCCATACTCATACAGTTTTAAACCCAATTTAGGTGGGGGAAAAACTGAAAAAGCAAAAGTGACTATTTTTTTAAATTGTGAAACACAGCACAGGAAACAATGAAATTCAACATCTGCATTTCTCGCTATTTAAAGTGCCTGGGGAGCAGTGATGAGGATGGTACATTGCCCAAGGGCACCCCAGGCCTTGGATTCAAACCCACAACCTCCCGATCCTGGGGCCAACTCCCTAACCACTAGGAAACTGCTGAAATGAGGAATCGATACAGAAAAATTGTCACTTCATCCTGATTTCTTTCAATGATGACAAATGATACCCAGTTTTAGAGATAATTAGCTTAAACCTAAAAATAAAATCAAAACCAGCTTCCATGGAAAGCGTTATCAGTGGCCAATCAAATTAAGCATTAACCTACTAGACCTGCTGCAGACATGCTCCCTTGTGAAGTATCTTTAGCCTACCGACAGTTAAATGGGATACATGGGAGGCTGCGTTTATGACAATTTAGCCTTAATGCTCCCTACTCTTACGTTAATGGTTTATGGACGATCAAAGATAGTAAAAGGGTGGTGGTGGTCTAGTGGAAGGGTACTTGCCTATGGATCCAGAGGTACCTGGTTCGAATCCCACCTCTAGCACTACCACCATTGGGTCCCTGAGCAAGACCCTTAACCCTGAGTTGCTCCAGGGGGACTGTCCCTGTAATTAGGACCTGGAAGTCGCTCTGGATAAGAGCGTCTGCTAAATGCTGTAAATGTAATGCAATGACACCACGAAATATGGCACGCTCTTTTTAATCTAACTGACAGCAAACCCAAAGGTAGAACTTTGCATGGGAGTAGCCACTGCATTCTTTAATTTTAAAAACCTAACATGGAAAGTGGTATCCTTCATTGACATTAAAAGACAAAAGCAAACATGCCCGCACAAACAAAGACATGAGCTTCACTGCATTATGCTTGCACAATGTGGCTTCTTGTTGCAAAAATGTCAATTTCTCAAAAACAAAAAAATTAAATTGCTTATTTTCTGTTGTCAAATTCTTGTTTTCTAATTTTAATGAATAAAACTTTTTTTAATACATTTTTTATAAAATAAATAAATCAGACTCATGAAAATTAACCATTAATTCAACCAACAGACTCAATTTGAACCAGAGTCAAAGAAGCTTCCAATCTTGACTGATCGATCTGTCTCTCAAAAACATTTTGGGGAGGGGAATGCAAGGAATAACTACTACCAGTAAGAAAAGATAGTGTACCTTTTTGGTGGTGTCATCAAATTATCTTGGGCCATCTATAAGCCACTAACTTCAAGTAACAGAAAGCACGTGAGGGATTACAGCAACTAGGCTGTATTTGAAACATGGATGTGGCAGCATACTGTAGATAAAGTAATGGCAATATATTTAATACAATGATGGCTGTATCAGTATTTACAATGGGTATGTGCTACTGAAACTAATATAGTATTCAAATCTGTGATCGATCGTTATCAAAACCTGTCATATAAAAGCAGATTTTCCTTGTTGTTATATTTATACAAAAGTCTGTTTGAGTAGGAGTTTCACTCCAGTCCATTCTGTAAATCACATACTTCTGAGAAACCGAAAACAAAAGTTTAATCAAGGCTGTCTGTGTGAGTGTGTGACTTATCAGAACTGTTCTCATTTATGCGAGTGGTGTAGTTGAGGTAAATTCATTTTCACAGGTGGGTTTTCAGCATCCGTATTGGTGAGATATATTACTCTCATTTCATGAGATGTGTTGTATCGTTAATCTGCCGCCAATACTCAGCCCTGCAGAGTGAGCTGTGCATCACACTTTTCTTCACTCTCTGCACACAAGGACGTGTATGTGTGTGGGTGCGTACAAGTGTGTATATATAGTGTAATAAAGTATACATGCATAGTTCTGGCTCTTCTGAAGCAGTACAGCTGTTGTCAGATAGAGATGAATTAGAGATGAATGTGTGCATGTGTGTGTCGATGCCACGTGTATGTGTGGACCTGTCAGGGCCTGATAGAGTGCCTGTACATGCTTAACAGCTGCAGAGCACAGGGATGCTCGCAGGCTAAAGTGGAATATAATGAAGAGCAAGATTCTAGCACTCAAAAGAGAATTCATCTCTATCTGACAGCTCACACACACGCGCAAACACAATACATCTCTATCTGACAACTGCTGCACTGCCCAAGCACCACAAAAACCAGAGTTAGAGACACAACTGCACTCACACTTAGCCTCTCTCACGCAAGGACACTTAAAAACACATTGTACAACACTTAATGCCCTTGCCTGAATTTTAGAATGAATGCAAATGCTTATGTTTCCTTTTTTGCATCAGGGCATGCATATATTTCTTCCACATCACATTTGCCCAGCCCAAATATCACTGCACAACACCAAATGCCTGAAGACAAGGAGCCATATGAGCAGAATCAGCTAGAAATTGAAACATCTTTTGACAGAAATGCTTATACAGACCCCAAAATACTCTCCCTGATGAAGGGCACAAATTCATATGAAATATCAGGTGGTGGACTTCGCTGACCATGAATATTGTCAATTCACAGTTAGGGTAATCAGCTGGAGTTTGAGGGGATGAATTGGCAAGAGGATGAGTGGGAGAGAAAGAAGCTGGTATAAAAATGGCCTTTACCTACTATATAGTGAGTGTTTTGACTTTAAACATCAGAGCCCTGGCAGAAGGACACACATTTTAAAGGAAACTTTGAATTACACAGAAACTATGACTTTTTGACACCATTTTCCATGCACCCAGACATAAAGCGAAGAAAGGAGAGAAAAGAAAGAAATTGAAAGGATGAAGAAAAACTGAACAGATATACATCTTTAAAAGACAAACAGATAAGCTGACAGAGGAAGAAAAGCAGAAAGAAAGAAGGAAGGAAATAAAGATAAGCAAAGATAAAAAAGTGAAAAGGGAAATAAATAGAAAGGAGGAGGAAGAAAGAAGAAAAATTATAGAATGGTTAATAAGTGACAGAGAGAGAGAGAGAGAGAGAGAGAGAGAGAGAGAGAGAGAGAGAACACAGCACGCAGATGAGAGAGGAAGACAGGAGAGAGAGCCTCCCTTCAGTTCACCGCCCACGCCCAAAAGGGAGAACTTCCGGCAGGAGCAGCCACTGCATTCTGTACTCCTCATTCATCGCCCAGGATGAGAGAGAGGACGGGAAGCGGGAACCACTGGTGACTCTGTGTGTGTGTGTGTGTGTGTGTGTGTGTGTGAGTGTGAGAGAGAGAGAGAGGGAGGGAGAGAGAGAGAGAGAGGGGGGGGTGAGGGGGTGGGGGTTTCAGAATAAAAAGAGGCAGTAAGGTTGAGGATTTAGGGAATTAAAGTCTGAAAACTGGGAAAGGAGCGGGGGTACTTTTGTTGCTTTTTCCTGGGTCGGCCCCCCTCCCTGTATCTGGGTTGGTGTCCCACAGCTGTGGCAGCCTCTCCTGCGCCCTGCATCTCAATGAGTCACTGCCACCAGTGACCCATCAGAACCCTACCAAGCACTCAGCTCCATTTTCGGTGATACATAACATTGCACCCATCTATTAGGGGTGTAAAAATGATTAAGCAATATGATTATTATCTTTACAGTACATTATAGATTTATGTGATGCAGATAATTTGCTTTCATGAGCCAATTAACAAGCCAATAATCCAGGATCAGAACATATGAAGTATGTAGCTATTTTCAGGCAAAAACTAGATTTATGTGTACTTTTGGCAACTGGAGAAAAAGAGTTTTTCCAGTCATACTTTTTAGTGAATTTGTAATATTATAAAATATTTCTGAATAGTACTAAAAAGTACTGAAATGTTAGAATATACAACATTTACATATTTAAAATAAAGCATACAGAAAAAAAAAAAAAGGTTAAAATAGTCACCCCTCACATCTATAGTCACACAACGGCTACCCAGGAGCTGGGGCTCCATCTCAGTCTCTCATTCCCTCCTCCATCCCTCCTTTCTTCCCGTCTTTTGTTGGCCTCTTTTTTTCATTCCCCTACAGCTGGATGGGACTGAACCCTAGGCAGTACCCCCCAGCCCCCTTGCCTTCTCTCTCTCTTTTACTGCCACTGCCGCTGGGGTGGGTGCTGCCACCGCTACAGGAAAAAAGGGGGGCAGGGGTACAGAATACACGGAGGAAAAAACTGGGGGAGGAGGATGAGGAGAGGAGTCGGCCCCTCTTTCTCACGCTCGTAAGAAAGCACTCACTTCTTCTCAGCAGCCAGAGGCACCTGCTGATTACCATAGCGACACTGTGTGAAGCCCCCCCATCCTGGGTTTTTCTTCTGTTTCAAATTAGCCCCCCCCCCTCCTTTTTTCTTTTCAGTAAACAAGTGGTCCATGGATTAGTAAAAGGGCTGCTGCACAGGAAACAAATAAACAGGAGAGGAAAAAGCTGAATTCTGTGATCATCAGTTACATAGAGTACAAGCCATGGTCATCGACCTGAGAGAAATGCTTCAAAGGACAAATACCTGCTGGATCTAATAGGACAAAATGTTCGGTGCTTATTTGTATAACATTTTACGAAGCTTTCATTCAAGGTTGAAGAAACAACTCTTTTGTTGTTCACTTAAATAATTTTTTACAACATGTATCAAGGCAAGAGAGATGGAGCAGCATGGTTGCTAAGCAGGGTCACACCAATGGTATGCATTGTGTTCCTCATTCACAAAATGAACAGATTTCTTCAACAGCCTCTCTGTCGCTGTGAATCTGATCAAAGTAAGAAGGCCCCATTATTCCAGACTAAACTTGATTTATCAACTATGATAAAACAACAGCCTTTAAACTGAAAAAAAGAAAGCTAAAGTAGAGTGTTACTCATGGCATGAGTTGCAGAAGCATGAGTTATGGTGGAGCACGGTCCCAAGAGAAGCATCACCATCTGACTCCATATTACTCTTAATGGAGGAGCGTCCGGAAAGTACCGAAAAGCTGGATATCCTGGCCATTTGCTGAGAAGAGCAGAGCTGATGACTGATAAATGAGGATGGGTGGGTGTCATGCCAGTCGGAAGCAGCATCCATACTTCACGCTTGGGAGTCAGCTGGGACTTCATTTAGCGGCGAGAGAGAGCAAAAAAGAGAGGGTGTACACAACATAGAGGAGTAAAGGGGCAAAGAGAAGAGAACAGAAGTGAGGAAAAGCCTGTCAGGGGCCGAGGGGGCAAAATAATGAAGGGAAATGTTGACGAGGAAAAAGGAAAAGCAGAGAAAAATGGCCTAGCCTTGCAGCACAATTGCAGAGCAGGAGGTTTCGGCACAGAAAAGTAAGCACACAGCAGGCTGACTGCAACAGAGGTGGGCCCTGCTGGTACGCGCGCACACACACACACATGAAAATAAGCTCTACTGCACACACCCCACCACCACCACCCCTCTCGACAGCTGCACCCTGGCAATTTACATCTCTCCAGCACATTTAGCAGGAGCCTGTCTGATATCACCCGAGGCCCAGGGAC
This sequence comes from Hepsetus odoe, assembly GCA_017165825.1. Lineage (NCBI taxonomy): Eukaryota > Metazoa > Chordata > Actinopteri > Characiformes > Hepsetidae > Hepsetus > Hepsetus odoe. Next base: position 10,662,946 of record CM029374.1, on the reverse strand, counting down.
CCTGCTGGCCTCCAGACACCAGACAGAGCCCTGTGCTTGCAGGGAGCCTGACTCCAGCATCCCTTCTATCCTCCAGAGCGCTAGAGCCAAAAACCCAGTCAGCACTTTTCAACTGCGCTCATTACTTTTCCCAAAGCAATTCAATCCCTGATAAAATGAAGCACATCTTGTCATTAGATCTTGTCAAGAGATTGGACAAAGCCAGTTGACATTCATCAGAGGCAAATGAGGGAGTAAATTTTAAATGCAATGGATACTTTTGATGAAGACTAGAGATTAGGGCTGAACGTATTGGTAGAAAATATGTGACTGCAATTTTTTTTCCTGTGTAGTATTGTGATTTAAATGTCATTATTTTAATAAATAAATTAAATTTAAAAAAAAAAGGTAAAAAAGACCCTTTCCTCAAAACGATAAGGAAATTTATTTTTCAGTTTTGAAACTTGAAGTCTGAATGTACTGCGATACACATGCAGTCCAGGAGCTCTGTTTTATCAGTTTTCATTCTTATTTAAAACTTTCTGAAAAAAAATAAAAATAAAATAAACCATTATTAAAATTGCAGCTATTGTGATGAGAAAATTGCACCCTTTCAAACTGCAATTTAAATCAAATAACCAAACAGCCCTACTAGAACGCATCCTTTAATAGGCAGGATGTAGTTTCTTTAATGTACAAAACAGTAAGATCGAATAAAATGAGGAGGATAGAGAGAGCGAGAGCAAGAGCAACAGAGACTGAGAGTGGGAGAGAGCACGAGAGAATACGCTTGGGCTGGTGTGCCTGGTTGAGAAGCTGGCAGCTTTTTAAACTGTGCCACCATGGGACAGTGCTAATCAGGTGGTTAAAAAGAACACAGACGCACACACACACGCACACAGCAAACAAGAGTGAGAGAATGACCAGAGGCAAGACATGAGTTTTATACTATTAGTAGTAGGCAAAGAATGTGAAAGCCAACCTTTGTTCAAAATGCAGCTTTTAAAGTGAAGCTCATACTTACAAAGCCACACTTAAATTTAGACCACCAGGACTTCTCAGAATGGTACACAGGTGTGCTCTAATCATATGACCACCATGCAGCAAGTAAGCCCAGATGCACAAGTCTGTACATGAGTGTCCAAAACCATGATACACATCAAACAAACCCAGAGGCTTTCAAAGACTGAGAAAACAGCTAGGTTTATTTCACATGGCTATTACAACCATAGATATGTAAACCAATACAAACACATCTTGAAAGAGAGAGGCAACATCAACTCCAGCTTTCACTCTTCCAACTGTACATTGTGAACCTAACAAAGGTTGTAGAAATAACCTAGTACTACATCATTTGCTACAACCTTTGTTCGGTTCACAATGTGGCCGGTTCTCATCCAAGGGCAGAAAAAACAACATCTAACGATTAAAAAGTCAAAAGATTAATTGTTGGAGCTTGTGCCCATTGTGGTCCTTGGGGAATTTGGCGTCTTTGCTATCTGATGTTCTGACTTTGATGAAGAACAATCAAATTTTATTCAAAAATCTTCATTATCCCCACTCCCTCTTTCACTGTGTTGGCATGGCTAAGGCATGCAGATAACGTCACTGTTCAGTGGCAACATGGAGGAACAGCGAGAACCGCTGCCCTCATTAGGGGACAGCAACGAAAAGGACCAAACTCAGGCTTCCGCACAACTGCACAACATGCAAAATTCCCACTTAACCAGAGAAACTTTCCCACACGCTAAGCTCATTTGTCCATCACTCTGCAAAGAATATGCTCTATGTCAGCATGGCCTCATCACGCAACAGGAGCTTCAAAGCTGCATAGCACATGACTAAACAGTCCTAAGCTGAACAGTTTCCTAAAGGCCACAGCATAAAAGTGCTTCAGGAACATGTCCTAGATGTCAATTTTTAAGAATTCCACCTGTTCTTACAATATCTGTCAGTTGCCAAGATGAAAATCATAATCTAAGCCATTAAAATGGTTAATATGAAATTTTATTTTAGAGGAACTCACTAATCCAGGAACTAATTTTGGCCTTCATGTGGCCTGCATGTACCTCTTCAATAAAATATGCTTTTGATTTTAAATATTTATTGCAAAACTGGAAGAAAATGTAAAAATATTAACAGCTTCAGATTTCATGTTCCAGTCACCACTATGAACATGTCTGACAGCAACGAAATTCTCATTCAAGTTTATCTAGCACAGTGGATCTTTTAAATTTATTCCATGACAAAAACTGAATCTGCACATTGACCAGGAAATTATTTCTTTAACATGGTATCATTCATAACATTTTCTGGTTTCAGCAAATTAACTGGTGCTTTGTTGAGGAACATGGCTACAGACTGGATGTCCATCTTGTGTTTCAATCCAAAGAATAAGGGCTGAGTGAACTGATTAGATCCTTACTAAACCCCAAATTATGATACAATGTTATGAATATCAAATATTGGTAAACATGGATGATACAAGTGGACACAATTGAAGAAAATAGGTGACATAACCTTACTAGTGGGAATCATGCATGAAAGCACGTTACAGACCATAAAAACCACATCTTAAAACAAATTAGTCAAACATAATTAATCAGAGGGCTTGTGGTGTATGAATGAAAAGTGCCAGAGATGTTCAGGCCCGGGGAACTGAGAGCATGTGATGGTGTCTAGGTTATGGAATGCAGGGTTGACGTAGTTTGTGGCTCGACTATGACATTGCACACAGGAAGCCAATTTCTACAAGGCCTGAATGATCTTTATGACACAGGCAGTCGTTTTTTTTACTCTGAGACACCAGAGCAGTTATGTTGTTGGGGTAAAGCTGTTTTCTTTCTTCTACACACAGTTGCCTTGAGGTGCTGCCACGTTAAAAAGCAAGTTAAACCCAGACGACGCTCAACTTCCTGTGAGTGTTTTCAAGAGATCAACAGGCCATACAGATGTATATAAAGAGCAGATGCAAAAACATCAAATCAGAGATTACAAACACCACTCTTTGGAAGAGTGTGTTGCTTTTGTTTAGGAGTAGGGCAAAGTGACCAGGGAGAAACAATGTCAGGCTAAACTTGCCTTCTGCACGATGGCAGACTGAGGCAAAGGTGACTTGACAGTGACGTGACACTAAAGCCAGCTCACTGCGAGGCCTTTTGCTCTGGATGAGAGGAATGCTTGCCCTCCAATCAAAACACAGAGACATCGCAATGACATTTCGCTGGGAACAGCTGCTGGCTTCATGACAGCAAAACATTCAATAAGGGTTGTTTGGGGAGGGGCGGGACAGAGAGAGACATATATGTGAGGGTGGGTGTGCATGTGTGTGTTGTATTGCTGTGTTTAGTGTCATGATAAATCAGTGCATCATCAGAGCAATTTGGCATCTTAAAAATGCTTTTCTCACCTTAAATTTGACATTTGTTTTATATAAAAGAGAAAATATCTACCCTCTAATACAACTTGCCATGGCCTTTACTTTAACCCTCGCCAACTTTTTTCACCCTCCACTTCATCTCCTTGTACTACTGTCTACTTTCTTCATCTCTCTGAATTTCCCTCCATGCCAGTCTCTTCTGCTGCATACACTTCCTGAACTTTCCACATTCCACCACTAATCCTCCTAACCTCCCTTTTCTGTCCAGATGTCACACCAAGCACCTTTCTAGCGGTCACCTTTACCACTTCTACAGCAGTTTCCCCAGCAACTGCTGCCTGAGTTCCACTTTACAAACTTCTTCATTCAACTTCCACCATTTGATCCTTCACTCTACCCTTACATGTTTTTTCTTGACCTCCAAGGTCAACCTTGGACCATCATCCAATGCCATCACTACTTTACAGTCCAGCAAAGGCTATAATCCACCTGAGTGCATCATCCTCCACTCTTCACCCTGTGCTCCTCCCTTGTCTTAAAATAAGTATTCACAACAGCCATTTCCATCCTTTTGGCTAAAACCACTACCATCTGACCTTCTGCATTTGTCTCCTTGAAACCATCTCCTCGAAACCATCTCCTTGTCTATTCAATGCCTTGGTGCCAGATACAACAGAACACTTTTAGGAGTCCTAAACATACTGAAACTGTTGAGGAAAAAAGGAGAAAAAAAACAACACACTTCCTGTGAGCTGGCTGGTGCCTCAGACTTGGTGAAAAATGTGAATGGAAAAGTCTGCTGACTATCAACAACACAGATCTGAACAACTGTCCCCAGGCCAAAGACAAACCCAACCTCCCCCAGCCACCAGCCTGTTACTTCCTGCTCTGCTTAACCAGTAACCAGACGGCTGGCTGATGTCACACCAGGCTTTCCTCTTTTGTTCAACTATGCCACAAAACATTTGCATGAGATGAATTAAAGGCATTGTTTTAGGTGCAGGCATGGTGTCAGTTGTCCTCGTTGAGAACTTGGAATAATTAAAGTATTTAGAAGCTTGCTGATGATGCTATGTACATCAGTAAGCTTCTAAATAAATTTGTGAATTTGCTACAGTCAGAACAAGCAACAACAACTATTAAGCTTGTGAGCAAAATCTAGAGTACAATTTTATCACATTACTGCACCCAATGCATGTCAAATCCAACTATTAATTTCATTAACATCCCAATACTGTAGTGAAGTATTCATGAGAAAGCATCAAGAGTAAAGGGATTCCATGAAAAACTGTGTTAAGATTAAATTTATCAATGTGTAAGGAATGTTTTCTGTTTAGTAGTTTTCTTATTTAGAATGACTCCACACAGGGGGCTGACAAGAAACAACTGTCAGAGCATTGACCCTATTTGGGAGATCACATATTTGGTCCCTTGATGCCACTGCCATCCATGGCTAAGAGTCCACAAGAGCATGGTTAATCTCCCTCACACTAGAGGAGTCATTTGGCTCTTGCTTTACCACCATCACTCTGTGCTATGCTAGCAAGTACCAGCATTTGGTAGCTGATATAAAATGACTGGCAGTAAGCACCCTCCTCCAAATGTGCTGTACTGTCCTTTAGTACTAGATGATTGCTTCATACTATTTGGAAGAAGTAGTGTCCCAGTGTTATGATAGCTAGCTAAGTGATGGAAATGAACAGGAGTAAACTAGGGGAACAATTTGGCAAAAACAATCATAACCCAGCCTAAATAAATACAAACGTGACAAACATTTTGCAGAGGAAACAAGGTTAGCTAGGTATTTAGAGAATGCTAATATCTTATATCTGATGCTATCTAAGAATGGCACACACTTCTCTGCATCAGTGTCCTAACTGTCTCTGGTTGTGTGTTTGTGTATGTCTACACGCACGTATGTGCCAGAAAGGGAAGCCTATTGAGCTGCTCTATTCTCTAAATGCCCTCTGACACATCAGCTACACTCACTTCCTCTCTCTCTCTCTCTCTCTCTCTCTCTCAAAAGAATTAAATGCTACACATCCGACTCATGTTATCAGAGTCAATCAATTAGTAGACAGGGTAAACAAGAAGCGCTTGTTGCACCAAAACCAAAAGAAATGCAAAGTGGTTCAGCTCTATCTTTGGTTAATCTACTTAACCATTATGCAACCATTGTCTATTCAAGTAATGTTGTTTACATATGACTGCAGTTTCACATTTCATGAAAACACAAGCCAGTAGTTTCACCGGCAAAAACTGTTTCGGCAGTGTGTGTGTGTGTGTGTGTGGGGGGGGGTAAATAAATAAATACAAAGTCTTTCAGATAGTCTTATAGCCTAAGACATTATTTCCACTACTTTTTGCTTATGTATATTGAACAATTGCCCAATAGTTTTAACTCATATTTTTTGACAGTATTTGATTGTGCTCTGTCACTATAACATCACTGCTGTCATCATCTACAGTCAAATAAAAAAAAATGAGGATGTGTTTGGAAAAAGGAAAAAAAAACAAAACACAAAAGGCATGAAGCCCCCTGTGCTGAGCCACTAAAAGGGGCTTACCTCGTTTGTGGAGCCATCCTTCCTTCACAATCACAACGTCCGTCATGCTGGCCAGAGAAAAAAGGTCTGTCTAGCTGGCGTCTCAGAGGGGGCGCAGCAGCTTCAAACCCCACAGTCTGCTTTACTTGGGCCAGGGCAAGTTGTTTCTTCTCAAACGTTACCTGTGAAAGCACAGTCCAGAAAAACCTTAGCCTTATTACAGACCCCTCTTGGCTGATCTCATAGATTACTTTAGTTTTTCACTGCATAATTTTTAATAGGCATTATTAGTAGATTTTTACAATCACTATATACATACATTGCAAGATTCAATTACTATACCAACAACTTAAACAGAAATCAATGTCAAAGTCCAGTCCAGGAAGCAGCTTACAAGGCCCTGCTTCCATCTGTGCTTACCAGCAACAGGAAGCAGCAGTGCTATTGACAGGCAGAAAATTAGTGTCATATAAAGAGTGCCTGGGGCTTGTCATGCTGCCCATTAAACTGGACACAGTGGTGTCTGTAGCCCTGTTGTATGTGGACAAATCACTGTTGTGCCAGTTCACATCCTGTCAAAATACTGAATTGTTTATTTTTATATGCCTTCAATTACGGAGCTGCCTTTATTGTAACCCTCCTGCTGTGAAAGGTGTCCACAGACTGTAAAATGAGCTAAGAGTAAGTTTAATCTAAACCTTCACTGATTTGAAGTTTAATTAAAGTGAAAAATATTCTTTTTCATTATAAATATAATTTGCATAAGGTTTCTGAGAAAGACATCTAGGAGCAATTATAATTTTGTCAAATTGCAAAATTAAACCATGATACTACAATACATATTTATATCAGTAAATAAAACTGGCTTATTTGGCAATGGAAAAAAAAAATATATATATATATATAGCATGAGACATATACCAACATTAAAGATAATCTTTTGTCTAAAATAATTTGAGCTTAACACTCAAGTATTGGAATCAAAACCACTACAGCATAGGGCAATGTGACACAGCCTAAAATTTTATATCACAAGACTTCAAAAAATGTTCATATCATAAACAAATACAATTGCTATAACCCAGTGTGCTGCACTAAAAAGGACTAAATATGCCATCTTTCTAATGAAACATGAAGTTGGTCAGTTTCCTCAGAAAATGTATGGTGACATATTGGGTGGGTATGCCATCTATTTCCATCTATTTTCCAATGTCGTAGGGGGTACTGGAGACTTTCCTAGGGCTCTTTGGGTAAAAGATGGAGAAACACCTAACGCAATTCCATCACAAGGGTAGTGTCTAGCATCTACAGTTCACTTGACATGCATTTCTTTGGGCTGTGGGAGGAAATCGCAGCACCCAGAGGAAACCAATGCAGAAATCCAGAGAACATAAAAACCCAGGCCCAGGAACCCTCTTGCTGTGAGAGGACAGCACTTACCACATCATCTGAAGAAATTAATTACCTTTTTTATGAAAAACTTCAAAACTGCAACCACTAATTCCTATTCTAAAAACATACCAAGAATAATTATTGTTACAATACTTCATGAATTCGTTTCCCCACACAGAACATCCCATCATAATTTGGGTTTTGTATGTATGAAACACAGAACAACATACTAACAACCTCTTTTTGAAATTTCTACTTTCCAACTTTATTTAAATCTTTATTTTCTCACAATTGATAGCTTAGAAGAGAAACTAAATAGAGCCCGTGCTTCAAAGCAGACATGGCAGAAGGCAAAGCTCTTCAATGGTTGACAAACATATATAAACACAAATGTGTCGAATGGTTGCTCCCTTACAGGAAGTCATTAGTTTGGAATGGGTAGCGGCTGCGTCATACTGACTCTGCTTGAGGGTCCATCAGCTGCAGGCACAGAATTCCTAGAGTTCAGATTTAAACAATTCAGAGAAAATGTCGTATGACCTTGGGTCTACAGAAGAGGTTTTGAGCCAATATAACAAAACTATTAAAAATAAAACTAATGGCATAAAAACATGCTGAGGCCAGTTCTCTAAAGAACTATCCAATAAATAAAATAAGAGAGCATGAAGCACATAATACCAATGTTCTACACCAATTAATAGTTTAGCTAAGCACCATTTAAGCCAAGAACTATTTGGACCTTTGATTTTTATGAATGAACAAAAGGCAACTAAACAGGAAACTCAAACAGATAGAAAACCCTTAGGAGCCCCTAAACCCTGCATGCAGTTCTGGTCCTATTCTCACTACCACAAGCCTTTAGCTGTCACACACACAAACATTTAGCCAATCTCGAACAGCCTCTTGTGTAAGTGTGCATGCCAGGTGGCAAAAAGGGACTGAAGCGCAGAGATGGAGCAAGCTGAATGAAGAGAAATGGAAAGAGAAAGCAAGATGAAAAGAGAGCAAGGCGCAGAGAGTCAGTAACAATGCATGACAGACTTGAAATCAAAACACTGACCTATCCTAAAACATGAGCAGTCTCTGCATTACAAGCAGACTTCATGCTACTCGGAAGAGGGGGGAGAGGATAAATGCCTGCATAGCTGGCAGCCAGCCAGCCAGCGGCAACTGAATGAACCCAATACCCTGACTGGGGGTCACATGGTCTACTGGGCCCTGGGGCCTCCACCCACTCACTCGCGCTCTTTCTCTTCAATCATTCATCATTCCACTTCTGGCTGCAGGGGCCAGTCCCATTCAATGCAAATCAGTGTCATGTGGCAGGGCATGATGATGGGGTCTTCATGCCTCGTGGTTCAGAGACGACCACGTTCCTGTGGAACAGTCTCGTGCAATCACAACATCAACACAGCTGGCCTCTAAGGCAAAGCAGGACATCACTAGTAGGGAAGAAAAGTGAATACCAGACTCATATTTTATTGGGAAAATTGTTATAAACCCAAAACATTCCAAACATAACCAGCTCCACCCAAAAGAAAACTTAAAAATTCTGCCAAATTCTGCCAAAAGCAAGTAGTATCCTTGCTTTTAATTTGTTCTTTTGGTCCAAAACGCATACATTTTAATACTGCTGAGCTGTAAATGGTGAGCTCTCTGTCAATGACAACAAACACTGATATTTTAGAGATCAGCAGCAAAGGGAGAAATAGTATTGAAGATGAAAGAGGATGTAAAAAATGTTATCCTTTTCCTGTAGTTAGAAATTGGAGTGAAAGAAAATATAGGAAAGCAGACAGGATTTAAAGATAAGTCCAGCTATATTTTAAAATTCTTTTAAAAGCTATAATGTGTACAATAAATCTGTTTAACACAATACACTGCAGTCTAATGGAACAGTACAAATGATGTTCTGAAAAAAAGAAAAGACAAAACAATTATCCTAACAAAGTTAAACAGTCATACTACCCACTCCTAGGCTGAAGAAAGAAAAGACTTTTTCTGTCCAGACAGTGGGTTCATATCACCTATTCAAAGCTATGACTAGCTCAAAATGTTACACCGATACAAGCACCCTCTATGAGTTGACAGAAGCATTATACCAGAGGAAGGCCTGGACATGATGGCAGAATAAGCGCATTGTGTTAAAGTCTGAATTAGACTTCTATCAAGAGGTCTAAATTATTAGTCAGAGATGACCTTCTAAAAAAAAAGTGTTTACAAATGTAGGTCAACATGATGATCCCTACACAGTGGACTGACTTTACACCATAATTAACCTGTTCATTGGCAGTAATATATGTGTGTGTAGTCTATACATTTTGGGAATATATATTGCTCTATACCTACAGTTGTAAACATCTGTCCTATGTTTGGAAGAAGAGTGAGTGTTTGTGTGTGTGTGTGTGTGTGTGTGTGTGTGTGTATATATAAATATATAAGTTGCAAAATCAAAACAGGAACTGTCAAATGCATGTATGTATTTTTAAAAGTGCTTTTTGCAGACAGAAGAACAAGCATACTGGCACACTCCCACTACCCACAATTTACATTACATCATGACTGTAATGTCATTTTGCCCGCCCATGACTAGTCCAACTTATGAGAGGAGTGTGATCAAGTGGAAAATGAACCCAAAGAGTAAAACCCTGATTCAAAAGACATACTGTAAGGCTAAACCCTGAACAAATCTGTCTTGTTTGCAAAGAACATTCTGTGTGATTTATGGCAATCAAATTATTCCATTTTTTAATGTAGCTCACACGTGGTACTAGGAGGTCAAGTTACATACTTTGCCACTTGCAATGTTAAAAATTAATGACTAAGGCTTTGCATCGTCATTAGGGGACCAGGTTCTGTTTAAAAATTTACGTTTTTGGCAACTCAAAAATCTTAGGAGACTATAAAAAAAAAAAAAAAAACAAAAAAAAAAAAAACTTAGGAGATATATATATATATATATATATATATATATATATATATATATATATATATATATATATTAACCCTTGAGAAAACTCTGTCAATGCATCAGACACCCAACGATGTCCAGTGGAAGATGCAATCAGCAGCTCTCCCTCCAGGTAAAGCAAGAGATGGATAAATCATACAGTAAAGTTAGTGTCAGGGACTGGTACTAACTGACTTCCTTCTAGGCCTGGTCCTTACTCATCCCAGCTCCTTGGACCAAACAGTGACGCACAAGATTAGCCTAAGTGTGTCTAAGCAAATTTTAAACAGCATTCCTGACATTCTGCACATCACTGCGTCAACAAGACACGGAGGAACTCCAAGTCCTTTACGTCCTAATGGGGGGAAAAAAGAAAGAGGAGAAGAAAGGGAGGGTTATCCCTAGTATCTTCATTCAAGGAAATACAGGATGAGGTGGCAAGCAGCTATATAAGCCTGTCACATGGCACAGTTTTTCCAAACAGGGCCTAAAACCCACAGAGTCTCATGACTTCAGAAGAAGAGGAGTATGGAGCATTAAATCTGGGGCTCCAACAAGCAGGTTTTATTGTTATTTCACCAAAACACGCGGTAAAATGAAACTACCTACCTCTAGGGCCTCTGTACCACACATTACACAGTATGAAACATGACATACGACCACACAAGCGCAGACATCACAACAGCCGACACAGAGCAGAGGCAATACTGCATCTGTATGTGGTAAAGTGTGATTCTGAGTAAAAACAGTGATGAGTGCAGTAATAAGTGTGAATTAAAAAGTGCAAGGTGCAAAAAACAATAATAAATTACTGTGCAAACAAGCAGCCGTAGAAAAATGTTTCGGGATATTAAATAATCAGGCTCTGAGGGCCACTAAGATGGCACTCATCATGTGCAAAAAGAAAAAAGAAACATGCTTGCCATGGCGTGCATGCGCTTCGTGTTCTCCAGTCAAAACAACAACAACAACAACAACAACACCCACCAGGGTTCAAGAGATCAACACCGTGGGAGGAAAGCACAGCGCGCTGGTCGCCCTCCTAAACCACCTCAGTCAATTCTTCAGAGAAAACCCTGACCGGAAAGTGTAGGTGCATGTGTTCACTGCTTCAGGAACTATGTTTTTGGGCGGACGTTAAAGTTTAGGGTGAACGTTCAGGAAGAAAGCTCAGCAGGCCTGTCCGTCCACGCGGCGGTCAAGAGGACACAATGTAGAGACATGACAGAGCCCTGCTGCATTTGGACTGGCTTACCTTCCCCACACACACACAACCCTCCCGACCAAAGCAGCGCGCTCTAACGTTGAATCTGTGCACGAAAAGCCTCATTTTGTTCGTGCAGCGCAAGCCCGCGAGTGGAAAGGTGAGGAGGACAGCGGGCCCAGGCAGGACAGAGTAACCGCATCCTATTCAACACAACGAGCCCTTCCCTCTCACTACACAGGCGGACGCAGCCGCTCCACACGGAAAACAAGGGGAAGGGGGACACTTTACCTGAAGAATGGGTCACCAGTGTATCTGGAACATTGCTGTGGGTGCCGTCGGCAGGTATACTGGAAGCGAAATCCCACAGAAAAGCGCAGGTAAGAGTGTTTTCATTGAGCCCCCCCGCTCCCCTCCGCCTTTCCTCCCGACCGTTGTAGCCGCGCCGCTCCTCACGCTCGTTGTCGGCGCGGTCCTAACGCCCGCCCGCTCACGCAGCTTGGCCCACTGAAAAGAGGAAAACAATGTGGAAGAAAAAGTCATTTAAAACACTATAAAAGTGTCTAGTGCATGAGGTGTCTTTGTAATGTTTTTTAAACTGTTTTTTGTCTGTTAAATGTTACTTTATTTTCTTATATTGAATATACCTATTAAAGGAAGTTTTGGACAAAATGAAATGAATATATAAATATACATAAAAGTCATTAATGAATGGCATAAATTCGCAATAAATGCATAGTAATAAAACTACTTTTCATACATTTGGCCCATCTCCACTGGCTATCGCTTAAATCCGGCTGTGGCCTAGGACTGAAAAACGCAATCATGTAGTCCTAATTTGTTACACGTTTTAGGAATTTTGAAAGGGGCTTGTGAAAAGATGTTACGCCGTTGGCAGTAATTGAGATGAAATCATCTAAACATGAGCTTTAGTCAAGTTAAATGGTTCTGTCTAACATCTGGCTTAGCATCAGCACCTGCATGAAGCCACAGCTACTAAGATAGTCAACTAATAATCATAATTCTACAGTTCATCAGTTCTGTTTATTTCTACATCAGAAGATCAGTTTCTGTATTAATTTACTTATATGTAGTTTTTGTCAAAAAAAAAAAGAATGTTCTCTATTCTGTATGTATGTAGAATGTAGAAATATGCAGAGGTGTGTGTATTTGTATGCTAGGAAAATTGCAGGGAATAAAGGGGGAAAATCCAGATGAGTTTTGCTAAAGCATCAGACCGGTTCTGCTAGAAGCTAAATAAGAAACTGAAGAGGAAATGAAAACTAATTAAAATAAGAAATGGAAAAAGGTAAACAAGGGCATCCACGTCTCCTTTAGTTATTAAAATTACAGTTTTGTAATATTTTGCTAGTATTGATTTTTTTTTTTTTTTGCTAAAATTGGTTATTTTGCTAAAGACTTAAGAATTTATTTTATAGTGTTTCTGCATTTCATTGTGAGTTTATTGAATTTATTATATAGCATATAGGGGCAGTGGTCTAGAGTTTAGGGAATAGGCCCCTGAATCGGAAGATTGTGGGTTTGAATCCCTCACCAGTAGGTTGCCCTTGAGCAAGGTACTGTCCCCGTCACTGCTCCCTGCGCGCTTTCAATAGCTGCCCCCTGCTGCACATGTTTGTGTGTGGGTAAAATGCAGAGGTGTCATTTCATTCTGGCTCACTGTGTACTCGCAATGACAAGAATGGTCACTTTCGCTTCACTTTCATATGTACTGTACTGTTTCTTGCTGACTATATTTCTTTCTTCACTCGTTGGTGGTAAAACATTAGAAAAAAAGCTGAGTTTGACTGAAAATATTTCAAACTGAATATCTCAGATTGGCTCTAAGGCTTTTATCAGACCGCTTCCCTCTCACACTGACTCACTGGTCCTTGATCAGACTAATATTCCGTGACTTCCATTTGTCTGCTAGTAACTCCAGGGTCTTCTAGGCTGCAGCTCAATGTCTCTCGATGGGAAATTGGGAGTGAACTGGGTTATGAATGGTGCCCAGGTCTCTTCTAGTCAGAGGCCGATGATATAAAAATGTTGTATAAGGATTTATGCCGATAAATGTGGTATAAGGATTTACAAGTTGCCAGAAATTTGCCAGATTAATTTGGTTGACTCTATAAAAGAGAATCAACACCTTTTTGTTTATGCTCAGTAAATAATAAATGGTGCATAATTCAGTCTTTAAACCTGGATTGCTTTTGAATTCCCCTTTGTGGTTGTAATTTGCTCGAAATCTGCTTAAGAAATCTGCTTAATCTGCTTAACTCATGTAGTGTTTTCTAAACTGAAATATTTTTATTTTACTACAGGATGATCTGACAGATTGAATACTGGACATGGGAAAAGTCCTCACTGGTATCTTTACACGTCTAATGCATCGACTACACAAATATGTTTCAGGCATCTACAAACATGAAATATCTTTTGAATATTTTGAAAGAAAGTACTGAAGATCCTCTTTACGTGACCTGTTTATATAAACCTGTACTCAATGTCATTTCATCCTTTTGTGACTTAGAAGTAAATAATTTTTCTGGCTTTAATGTCTGTTACTTTTGTATAGTTAGTCAATTTCAAAGGCATTTGGTCTAATGTTCTTTGTCTTTCCTGGTCACGGTCATTGACCATCTGTATTCTCTATCTTTATGTGTCCATTTCCCATGCATGTGCTCTTTAAAGGGGGACTGACAATGGCCTTTTCTTTGGACAGAAGCCAGAGCTTCAGTGAATGACAAGCTACTCAAATGACATTTGTTCAAGTGGTAATCTATTTTCCGCAGGGATAATTAGTACATCAGCCAGCCTTTTTCTTCCTGTCTATCAAATCTATCAGCATTGTTACATGTGCAGTATGGGTAGATGATTGTACAATCCCATGTTTTAATGCCTTTTATAATGGCGGTTCATTTTTTATAGTACAGTGTTTAACACTGTTTAAACATATCAGTAAAGACCGAACATTTCGTTCTAATAAGTAATAGCACGTCAGACAGCGTTAGAAATGACATAAGCGAATCTATTTGAGATTTACACTACTGTACTCAAAAGACTTGAACCACCCTTTCTTTCTTCATATTGGACTAGTGAATCAGCTGGTTAGTGCAAAAATACTGCTTCTGTGTTTATAAAACTGTTAAATCTTTGGCATACTGAGCACATCAAGTGAAATGGGGGCAAATTGAGACAGGCTTCAAAGTTACTAAAGGTACAAGGTGTCTAGATAAAGGAGTTACAAGCAATCCGCATTCAGTATCATCAGTAAACTAATTGCCGGCCTGATCGTCTGTAATGAATTGTGCCTGTTTTTTCAATGCTTCAAGCCTTAAGCTAGGTTTTGTTCAGCTTGAATGATACATACTGTGTGGCTTCATGAACAAAAAAACAATTCTCTGAAACTGGTCAGGGGAAGGAACTGGACTTAAAATGAGAGGCAAAAAAGATTCTTTGTGAATGTGTACTGTAACTTTAACAGATCTTTCATTTCATTATGGTTTCTAGACCATCATGCTGAAGAAAGAAATAGGAAACACAGAAACACCATGTTGCAGCAACCCTTGAGCAACTTGGGGTTACATGTTTACTTCTGGAGTGTAGCAGGGCTCAAAAAAGAACATGGTGATATTAAAGCAAGAAGATATTCGACCCTCATATGTAGTCATGAGTCTCTTTCTACTCCATCAAGATGTTAAGTGCTTAGCATCTTCCCATACTAATATAGCGTTAAGTGGGTCACATTTACATGGACTTAAAGAAAGAGTTCACTCATTAATGTTGCAAACAATGTAAGAAAGGCAATAGTTACCAGCAACATTAGCTAGTGTTGCCAAACTGAAAGTGAAAAGTGAAAATGAAAGTGACTGTTCTTCTCATTGTGAAACACAGTACAGCTTACAGTGAGACACAACAAAATTCAGCCTCTCCATTTTACCCATACACACATGTGCAGCAGCAGGGGGCAGCTATTGAAAGGGCCCGGGGAGCAGTGATGGAGAAGGTACCTTGCACAAGGGTACCTCAGGGCAACCTATTGGTCTGGGATTCAAACCCATGACCTTCTGATCCTAGTGCCTAACCACTAGGCCACCGCTGCCAAACTATTCTTTAGGTCATACGATGTGCAGGAGATGATACTCATTTATATTTAAGTATATTCTTGGCAAAGTTTCATTTTAGCCATTCAACTTTAGTTGTTTAATTTTTTTATTTTATTTTGCATTTTTGGGTGCTATATTTTGTTTTGTCAGCTCTGATGTTAACTGATGTTGCACCATCACTACATTACACTATAGCTGTATCACATAAAAAAGGAGAAGTAAGTAAGAAGTAAGAAGTAAGATGCTACATTGGAGCTCTACAGTATACTCAAACAGTGAACTTTGTTTGGCCTGTTACTTGTGTGCTCCTGCTCGTTGCACAGTTACTTTCTTCAGCATTGCATTGCATCTCTTACCTCATCAATTTAACAGAATTTACCATTTTGCTTCTATAATTGTTGTGTTTTAATTTATCTGTGTTCTCTCACTACAATACCCATCATGCATTATGCAAATACATCATACAATCAATGCAATCTCTTTAATGCTTAGCCCTAGCCTAGCTGGTGATCATCAACAAGGGGTCCCCATGCTGAACACTAGCCTCCTAGGACCTTCTCTAGGTCAGGGACCCCTAATTTACAGGCTAATAAATACAATCAAGCTAGTATTAGTGTAACTTATCAACCTGAGGACCTATCTAGAAGATTGGAGTAATCCATTTTTCCTACTTTCACCAGCTATAGAAAAACAGCAAAATAATATTTCAGATCATCCCGTGTCCAAAAATTCACCCCTGTGACACTGATTTCTTTTTTAAAGGCTATTGATCAGAAGAGGGTTTGCTTAGTATTTAAAGGGGAAACTCTCGCTGTAGATTCCACTGTGACACTGATGTTGCAGGCAGGCGTGTTTAAAGAAGATGCAACAGTTACAACAGATGACAGTTCTGTTTTTCACTTTGTCCAGATGATCTCAAATCTTTGTACTAATGTTACATGCATCATGAAACAATCAAATGTTTTTAACTGCAATAGAAATGTGATTATGAAGCTTCTTATTATATGTTATATTATATTGTGCAGTAGCGAATAGATAATAATTGTGATTCTGAGGCCATGAGCACCTTATGGGTATATTGTGTGTGTGTTGGGCCCGTGAATGGAGGACATGGTGAAACTCTGGCTGAGCTGAGGGAAGGTCGTCAAAGGAATGCGCTGCCTTTGTCTGTGAAGAGAGGGTCGGGGGAATGCCATTGATGAGTGCACAGAGAAAGAGTGAGCCTCCTGGAAGCTCTCTCTCTGTCTGTCTCTCGCTCTCACTCTCCTGTGAGAACCTCTTGTAGTCGTCAGCTCAATGAGGCTCTGGTCCCAGGGTGCACAACAACTGCTTTGTCTTAGCCATAAACACACACCCCACCAAACCACAATCAACCTCCCCCTCTTGGGTTGAACGAGGGAAGCCCGAGGCCTACACTGCTGTCATTTACATCCTGTAGAATGACACTGTCCTCAGATCACACCCCTGTTGATCGGTGTGGTAATACAATCAAGACAGTTTTGAAAGGGAAGCTGAACCATGACTTTTTCTGTGCTGTCTTTTTGTATTAAGGGGAAATCCACAGATTTTCCAAGTTATTCAGTCACTCAGAATGGTTTGATGTGATATGTGTCTTTCCAGAGAAACTATATGAGCAGTGCTGATAGGAACCAGATGTCTAAAGAATTTAATGTCTCTAAAAGCTAACTCACAGAGTTCTTACTTTCACTGGTTCTACACACAGTGCCTGATGCTTGAGACATTACTTTGAGATATTTCTCAAGTTGTATCTTAATGCAAAAAGACCCATGCAGTTCTGAGGCAAAGTAGAATGCAAATAATGCTGATAAATAATCCTATTTTGATAATGCTGATATGATAAAATCATCATAAAATTCTATCAGTATCATTACTACATTTTATAAACTTAATTGTTTGAGTAAATGAATACAAATACATGTGATGGATAGTAAATAAAATGTTTGTTCTGGACTCCAATTATGTATTTGTGACTCATTACTTGAGCCGGTAAGTTTCTCTGCAGTAGAGTTCAATGAAATTGAAAGTGAAAGTGAAACAACTGGGAAAAAAAACAATCACATTTGATTTATGCAAGAAAAGTCTACTTTAAACCTGATCCTGGGTCACACTACAATATTAACGGAATCAACATCACATGCTTTTTAGTGTTAGTGTTATATGGGTCATAGTGGGGGTTGTAAATTAGGAGGAATTGTGTTTGTGTCATTTTATGTCCTATAAAGTTCTAAAATAAACCGAAACAAACTGAACAACTCTGAAATACACTGATAAACACACTTAGCCTTTACATACATGACCTTGCTTAAAAATGATCACCTTAATAAACTGAAAAATATCTCTAAAAGCATGCGTTTTTTTACACATCTGCACAAATTAGTTTTTAACAAATAAAAATGAAACATATAATAGGGGCCACAATAGGAAACTAACAACTCTGCCAAGGGACTTGTCTAAGCAGTCGCAGAGCTCTTCCACCATATGAGCCAACGTCCCCCTGTTTCTCCCAGGCTATGAATCCTTTCTAACTGATAAAAGAAAAGTCCCCCCTACCATAAGCAGGACCTCAGCCATTGTAAGAAGGGTAGCACAACTGGTCTTGAATCAGTGTAAATGCAACAATCTCCCAGCACCCTGGGGAGAAGCTGCAAATGGGCTTTTCAAAAGCGTTTGACAGCTGGGGCTCAGGCCAAAGGTGACCCAAGCAGTTGTGGAGGGCACGAGCTCAGCAGCTGCACCTCTAAGCTCTTGTCTTCACTGTGCCTTATCAACCATTATAATGTTCAGAATAGAAACCCCTCAAATACTTTGAATTACTAAAATTACTTAGGGCAAAAGGCCTGATATAACAAATGCTACACTTGAATCCCTGATATAGTATTTTTGGGCCTAACCTTTAGACTGAACATGCATAAAGGTATAGTACAGCAGCGTGCAGAAAGACAGCATGTCCCGTTCAAAGGATAATTACTGAGTATTCATTATTTCCTCCTCACAAAAGCTGAAATAGGTTTTTCTAAACCGAGTAGTATTCCTGAATAACATTTACCCAAGTCCATGGAAGACTGCCAGTATTCTCATTAATATTCATACTGCCTATTGAGTCAACAACCTCCCGCTTCACACTTTTAGATACACATAGCACTTGTTGCTGGAAATGATGAAGCACAAGTTTGATGGCACAGTTCTGGACTTGCTACTGTTTCACATCCTTTGATGAGTTCTACATGGATCACAAGACGTTTAAGCTCCATAAAAAGTTGAATTTCAGTTCATCACTTCGTACTGCCCAAAGTGCCTTGGAATCAGTTCATCTCTATCGGACCTCTTTTTCAGGGGGCATGTGAGGAGGCTTGCTCTGGCATGGTCAGAGAGTATAGGTCTGGCCCACCCTCATGAAAGAAAGGATTAGATTATAGACACTTTTACAGCCAGGCACATCAAACAAACCCGAAAGAAAAGCAAATTACTACATGAGGTGTCGGTACAGAAACCTCTTTGACAAGTTTGGAAATATGAAGTGTTAAGCAGCAGGTTCTGAATGTTGGAGTGTGGGGCAACATTAGCATGGTTAAGGGGTGAGTCAGTGCCAAGGCATTCCAGCTCGGAGCAGGATTAGCCCCATAGCCCTCCACTCACCAAACACACACACACAGCACATCAGCCCCTCACAACAATGCACAGAAAAGAAGGCGGGAAGTGTCTCCAAAGGCCTCTAATTATACACTTAAATCTACTCAAAAGGGAGGAATGCATTTGGCTTGGCCTGCTTGATGGGATAGCCACAATTTAGAATCCTAAAAACAGGTTCTTTAGTGCTAAACGTCTAGAACGGCCTCCAAGTGGGCACTTGATTTTCTGGAGGAAGGGACTGCTCTTACTTTGATGCTCTTGGCTTCCCGCTCACTGTCTGAGAGGTACATGTGAGGATACACCTTAGAAATGCTCTGGTTGGCCCTTTTTATACAAGGCTACACTCAGCAACTACTGGGAAGAGGCACCTGGCTGTGGGTCAGATTTATTTAGTTGATTTTTTTCGCCAAGGGCTTTTTCGAAGTGCGTAGTGTTGAACATCTGAATACCGAGCACAACGGACGTATCTGATTCACACAAAGGGCAGAAAAGTCAAGTCAAAGTTAACATGTTAGTACATTAATATTTAATTTAGTTCCCCAGAAACCACAACACGTAACTAAACATAACACAGACCAGATCTCAAAACATCAGCAGGTGTAGGAGACAGAACAGTGGGCCAGTGGAATAAGTGACTGGTGGGGCAGAAGGAAGAGCACTTTAGCAGCAGTAGGCAAATAGCTTGGGGGGGGGGGGGGGATATAAATAAAATATAAATTGAATGATATTATTTTTATAAAAGTTTATCACTGGGGTAACTGGTTGCTGCACAAATCAGCATTAAGAAAAACTATTTTAATGGATTAAATACGTAAAAATTAAAAAGGTTTTGGAAGAAGGGGATGCAAGCTGCAGCCCAGTTGCAGTAAAATGAATGAATGAACAAGATAATAATAATAATAATAATAATAATAATAATAGGAAGCAAACTTTTTAAAAGCACACGACATTGGAGTGGTAAACAGAGACGTGCCCGGGCCGCTGCGTGCGAGTTAAAGTGAAAAGCTGGGAGAGATGGTAGTGATGAGGCAGCACAGCTGGGGAAGGGCAGCTCTGCTTGCTGCTGCCCCGGTGCGAGCCGGAACAGCAGTACAGGCGGCGGTGTTATCGCGAGACTGCACCAACAACCTGCTCCACACAAGCGCAGAGCCGCCGCCGCTGCCGCTGCTATGAGCGCTGCTCGCCCGGCGGCTTCAGCCGAGCTCAGAAAGCAAAACAAAAACAAAAACCAGACCCTAACATCTGGACGCGCACCATGAAATGACGACGGACTGCCCGAGGAGACCCCGAGAGCCGCTGTTCCTGTGAGTATGGCGCTGCGAAGGCGAGTTTAAAGTTGCTCCCCTGCAGTTGTTGTCGAGCTCCTCGCCGTCCGCCAGCCGCCCGTCTCCCTCCCTCACTTTGCACTACTTTTCTCACCAGCCTGGGCGGTTTTAGTCAAGTTCAAACCGTCCGGCTGGGAAGAAATCAGCTATTAACAAAAAACAACACGTTTAACGTGCGAAGTTGGTATTTTTGGACGAACAGGGCGCTCCTTACACACCAAGGACGAACTTTCTCCAGAGTTAGTTTCTCAGAGAGCAGCCGAGCCCCCGCCGGCAGGAGTTTACGGCACTTTTCGGGGAGTTTGTCGTGTGGGGGGATTAGGAGGGAAGAGCGGCGAGGCTGAGGGCTGAAAGAGGGCTTTTCTGCGGGAACATATGGCGTGAAGGCGAGCACAGCTGGAGGGAGCGGTTCCGCCGCGCGCGCGTCAGAGCAGCTGACTCCACAGCTCGAGGGGTAATTAGGCTCCGCTCGCCTCTCTTCTCGCCGCTCTTCTGACATTTCGCGCTGTCTTCGGCTTAGGGTGAGGCTTAGGCTTTAGAGAAATCTACCAAAACTCGACAGAGCGGCACAGGTTTGCTCTGAACGCCGGACTGGACGGAGGAGCGCGCGCACGGCGTCTGATTCGACTTCAGAGAGCATGAAGGAAGGTAGTGGACTGATGTCTTTTACTGTCAGCTAACTGCAGTAATGTAGAGCTGTTCTCCTCTTTAACATCTCCAATTTTCTATAAATACTCGTGTTTGTGGAATATTTATAAAGCTAGTGTATAAACTTCGTATGTAAACTACGAAAAGTTTCTATGGAACAACAAGAGGTGCATGTGCAACAGTGATTTCAGAAGTTTTCTGCTTTTTTTTCTTCTTCATTAAACTTGTGCAATGTGAATTTTGATTTAATAATCCATTTTCAGTGTAGGTACAGGGGTTGGGTTCGCTCCTTGTTTGTCTGCAGTGGCCTAAAGCGTCGCTAAGCCTGTTTGTTGCACTGTGAATGGCTGCCCTGCGTTTATTTAATATCCAGTTTTTCCTGTTTGCCGCCAGGTTATGAGAGAAGAATGGAGTTCCCAGACCATAGCCGACAGTTGCTGCAGTGTCTGAGTCAGCAGCGTCACCAAGGTTTCCTCTGTGACTGCACTGTTCTCGTTGGCGAGGCGCGATTCAAAGCGCACAGGGCCGTGCTGGCCTCTTGCAGCATGTACTTCCACCTCTTCTACAGGGACCAGCTAGACAAAAGGGACGTTGTGCATCTGAACAGTGACATTGTGACAGCGCCGGCTTTTGGCCTGCTCCTTGAATTTATGTATGAGGGGAAGCTGGAATTCAGCACTCTGCCCGTGGAGGACGTGCTGGCTGCTGCCAGCTACCTCCACATGTACGACATCGTTAAGGTGTGCAAAGGCCGGCTGAAAGACAAGGAGCTGAACTCCCTGGATGAGAAGCTCATTGATGGCGTGGGCCTGAGCTGCCTGGACAGGGAGAGCTCGTCTGATGGAGAACTGCAGCCCAGCAAAGTGCAGCAGATCCCCCAGAGGCCCCCCCCAGCAGATGACATGGACACCAGCAACGGTGGCCTGGCTGTCACAGATTGTGACGGGCCTGTGCTGGCAAGGCAGAAGGCAAACGGTCACCCCGCCGGGTCCCTGGACCTTGTAGGTGTCAATTATGTGTCAGCCGAGGCCGAGCCCCGCATCCAAACAGCTGGAAAAACAAAAGCTGGTGTCAGTGGTCCGGCCGGCGTGCCGTCCCAGAGGTCCAGGGCGGCTGATGACACGGACTGTGCTCTGGACTTGTCTTTCAAGTCGCCGTCGGGCCGAGACGGCACGGGACAGCTGGCCCTCGACAGCCAGCAGCAGGGCACGGAGCCACTTGTTTGCAACGAACACGATGCGCTGTCAGAGCGAGAGGACAGAGCAGGAGTTCTCGAGAGCCGCCGCTTTGGGAATATGGTGACAGGGTTCACCGCCCTCTTCCCCAGCAATGCTGGTCCAGCCCTCGAAGAGCACCTGATGATGCAGGAGGAGGAGGAGGACATGGGGGAGGAGGAGGAGCAGGAAGAGAGAATGGGAGGAGGCAGGATGGGGGCCTTGGTTGTAGGGGTTGGAGTGGGGGTGGGTGTGGGGACTTGTATCCGTACCCATGGCCGAGAGGACAGTGCGGAGGGTCGAGGTGAACAGAGACGAGCAGGAGCAGGGAGACTTCTGGGTGATAGTGAAGATGACGATGAAGATGAACTAGCATCTTCTGACATCTCCACATCCAGTGGAGCACTTCTGCCAGTTGGAGGCCCACCAGTGTGTGTTTGCCCCTTGTGCAGCAAAGCCTTCCCCAGCCCACACACACTGCAGCTGCACCTAAGCTCACACTTCCGCGACAGGGACTCGCACTCACGCTCCAAGTTGTCGCCCGATGGCTCTGCACCCACCTGTTCACAGTGTGGAAAGACCTTTTCCTGCATGTACACGCTGAAGAGGCATGAACGCACGCACTCCGGGGAGAAGCCCTACACATGTGGCCAGTGCGGCAAGAGCTTCCAGTACTCACACAACTTGAGCCGACACGCCGTGGTGCACACGCGCGAGAAGCCTCATGCCTGCAAGTGGTGTGAGCGGCGCTTCACACAGTCGGGTGACCTGTACCGACACATCCGCAAGTTTCATTGCGCCCTTGTCAAGACCCTCGCTATCGGATAAGAGCCACTGTGCCTCTCTCTGCTGCCTTTGTACATCTGTTTCTAAGTACAGCTGCATATGAAGTATTTAAAACAATAATCAAATATATAATTTACACAGTTTTCCCCTTGCCCCAAGTGTGCTTGGTCAACAGATTTTGGTATAAACTCTTAAAGAGCTTCTTTAGTAAATGCAACAATTATTTCTAGAACCATGAACTCAAATAACCATTTCATGCTTGAATGGTTCTTTGCTTTGTTAAATGATTTTTAAAAAACATCTAGTCTATTTGAGTACTTTGAGTACACCTTTAACAACTAACTGCAAGTTATTTTGAACACTGAACATCTTGGCTGATCACATTTGGGGTAATGGGAAGCTTTAGATTTGACATTTTTGTCAGAACTCTCACTTTAAGCCTAGAGTGGCATCAAAGCCACAGTGGAATATTTTGAATACGCACACGACTGGACAATTGGTGTGTGTTATTTCCTGTAATAATATCCAGTATTTTGCTGTATTTTGACACAGAGCTAAGCATTGTGTGAAGCACTAGGGTCACCTGCGTGTCCCCTCCACCGACTGAAAAGGTGTGAAGTGAAGGCATTTGATGCACTTGGTCAGTCACTGGCAGTGATCTTCTAAAGACTAAGTTTAAAATGTAGGCTATGCTTTGAACAATAGTTCAACAGTGAAAAGTGATTGCTTTCTACTGAAGGATAGAAGCACAGGAGGAAAAAAAAAACATTTTGATTTATTGTATTCAGCATTCTTAAGTTACAAAAAGATGAACAGAGTAATGTAGGATTAAACATTGATTTGTAATTTAAGCTCTGTAAATTCCATATTTTGCTCTCAATTTGTCCTGTGGGTAGATTTTTAAACAGAAGCGAAGTTCTGTATCAGCTCTGGAGAATCAGGGTCGTATGCTCTCTTGTTATCAACTGAAAAGAAAGCAGTACCTAAAGGAACAAAAGTAGCGCACAGATAATCTTTATTGTGAACATTGTCAAATAAAGTTAAACTCTTCTAGGTCTGTTAACCAATGCAGTACTAAAGTTCTGCTGCAACTAAAATGCTTCTTTTATTTTCAGTGAAATATTGATCAATATAAATATTGGGTACGCACGAGCTCTGAAGAGACTGGAATTATGGTGGTCCTTAAAAGCTCACTTGTACTTTGAGATGCTAATTTGCTGGTTGTTAGGACACATTTAAGAAAGATAGCAACATCGGTTTGAAGAATGGAAGTGTCCTCCTGGGTTGCAATACTAGCAGTCTCGTGCCCTGCTGGGGCTTTATTATGAATATATATAATTTTGTAGTTAGTAAGTTAAAATTGGCACCCTAGCATATACTTTGTTGGAAGTTTGTCTGGTTTTTTTCCCTTAACTTTAGGTTTTCTTCCTTATTAATGTTTTTGAGTTCACATGATGCGTATGATTTAGGTGTGATGGCAAGTAGCACTAAAAGTCTTTGTACTACTATGTTTTTCTTTTTTTTCCTGAGAAGACTTGATTAGAATTATTTATTAGTTTTGTTGGTTTCAGGGTTTACTGTAGTCTTGACATCCGAAGTATAGGGGTCCTAATATCTTGTTGTACGTTTTTCAGTTTTACTGGGACAATTGATTGTAAAATCAGTTGCTGTATATGGGTTTATCTTTTCATTGTATCTTGTATAGATAAGCCATCTTAATCACATTTGTCAAGATTTGACTCCAGAAATGCTAAGAAGCACTTGCTTTGTGCATACATAGACTGTAGATACAACACTGATATTCTGTAGGCTGCTATTTCTAACTGTATATTTATTGTAAATATGTATTTTTATTTATCGTTTTTTTTTTTTTTTGCTTTCTTTGAGTCAAGAACGTCTGAAATCTCTCATAAATCTCTCCAGTTCTCCATGTTGACTTTCAAAGTAGATGTCTTCTCCTGGTTCAGCTGCGAGCAGTCAGTTTTAAAGCCAACTGAGCTCCAAGGCTGCTTCAGAACAGCACAAAAGACAACTGCAGCAGCTCATAAGCACAACCTCAACAAAACCCACGACTGCTAAACACCTGTAAAAGTTTCTTCCCTCCCAGGTATCCCTCAAAGGAGTTAAACATCATATCCTGCCAGGAGCTACTGAGGGGCTCAGAAATCCCATACATTTCTGTCACCGTTCACCTGATACCTTTCTCGCAAAAAATACAAAAAAAGAGGGAAAATCGAGACTGTTAAAAGAAGTATTGGGAGATCGTATCAACAGACGGACGCCTATGGTGTGTAACTTCATTCTCAGTGACTGGACTATATTCTCAGACCATTTCATCTTTGCACATTTGATGGACAGCTGTCAGAAGAAAAACATATTTGAATTTATTTAAATTATTCAAGCTCTGTACGTTAAACAGTCTTCTGTAAAATGCTCTATGGAACACTGGAATTTGTAGGCGGCATCAGCTGACGCCCAAACACAAACTTTCCCAAAATGGTTAAGGAACACTATTAATTTCTTAATTGAACAATTTAAAATAATGTTACTCGGTAGAATTGGAATGTAGCTTCTTTTTTTTTTTCCCCCCTCTTAAGCCTGGACGCTCCTCTGTTTGATGCAGCTATTACAAAAGGATTGTAGGTGCTCTCTTTAAAATACATGCATTTAATTGTTGGCCGGGGAATTCCAACAACAATGGGGATTCTTTCTTTGCTGAAGTCATATGTATTTACTTGATTGCTGTACACAGTATGTGCCTTGTGTTGACACAACAGTTACTAAAACATCAAAATTAACTATTGGGCATTATTGCAAGCCTCTTATAATGACAATAATAATAATAATAATAATAATAGCTGTTCTACACAGGTTATATCACAGATATCTATAACAGCAAGCAACAGCTGGTAACGTAGTGTTCATTGTTCATTTAATCTGCTACTTATAGGCACATCAAAGCATGCTTTTCCATGAAAACAACAGAGAAGTGGAAATCTTATAATGATTGTGAGCCTGGAATAGAAATCCATTCCTCTAGTTGTTGGCACAGACATGTAACTACCAGAACTCCAGTAAATAACGATCACTAGTCCTCTATTGCAAACTCCACATGCTTCCATAACATGCTCAAGCCATGGCTTGGATATGTGGGTGTTTTTTTTTCTCTTCAGTACAACTCTGCAAAACCGGCAAATCGCATATGTAAACCTTAATACCGGATTATTGTCGTCTAAGGTTCGGACTGTGAAATTGTATAATCATGAGAAATATTTATTGATTTCTTTCTTGTGCAAAGACTTTACTGTATCTCCGAATTTGACTTGAGAAATGGAAGATGCTACTAAATGGAGAACGTTTTTAATAGATTTTGTAGAAGTGCCATTAGATTTAATATAAGTTTTTGATAAGAAACATATATTTTATAGGAAACAAATGCTTCAATGTTAGTGATTTAGTGAATGTAGGTGACAATCTGTTTGATTTAAAACACTGGTTGGATTTGTTTTGGGGCAGATTTACTTTCATTTCCTGGAACTTGTGTGGTTTCTTTTGCCGCTTTTAATGTGTACTTGTGTGTGTGTGTGTGTGTGTGTGCGTGTGTGTGAGTGTGTGTGCGTGTGCTGTGAAAAAGTGACAATCTTGAGCTAGAACATCATTTAGTTTATGCATAGATTAAATAGAACATTTTATGTGACAACTCGGTGTGTATTTCCTGAAGATTTCTTGTTGTGTTTCAGTATTGTGCTCTGTGGTTATTATTAATTGGCTTCACAGAATATTAATGGATCGTTCTTACAGATGGTAAATTCTTAACCCCCCCCCCAACTGCTACTTCTCTTGGAACGAGTAGGCTTCAACAAGGTGGCCTAGAGTGTCTTTTCAATGACCTTAACATAGCTGTCAAGGATGATCTCTACAGTTATCTATTCATAAATAATGTCAACTGTTTGAATGTAAAAGTGCTAATGTATACAGACAACAAAGTCATTATGGTGTAGGTCATTGATGTTTCTTTCTCCATCAACAAACACATCCTACACTGCTGAAGAAAAAGTGTAGCTACAGCTATTGATGGTATTCTACTGATAATGCAGGCCCATATTTCAACTAGTCACCTACAGTTACACACAGACGTTTAAACTAACCGGGTGAGGTTACATGTTTTGTTGAAATTACAAATCAATGTTGGAAAAAAAAGTTAGCATCCTTTACAGGGAATTAAATATGGCATTCATTTAATTTATAGCACAATTTCTGTTTGTTTCAGAATTTGTTCAATGCAAAAAAAAAAAACCAAGAAAACACAAGTATGGCCTAGCTTTTCCACCGGCCACCTTTTTAAAAAGTTTACCCCATATTTTAAATTCAGCAAGCCAATAAATGTGCCTTCACATTTTGCAGAAGTTTGTTCACTAAATAGATTTTTTCAACAATAAAAAGTGTTGAAAAAGGTTTTTCAAATAAGTGTTAATAAAAGTTTAAGAAACTAAAAAGCCAAATGTTTTAGAACCTCAACCTTGAAAAGTCCATTCTATAATTAGCTGAACAAATTTTTTTTGCATGCACTAGAACATCAGGCGTTGGTCTGTTCGCCCTCATGCCTCATCCTCAGTGAACTAATGCCTGCCACTGTTGCCTCACTGTTCATTTGCATTCTTGCAAACAACAAACACTTCTCGGGGTAGGGGTGAAAGGTGAAATGCGTAGCCAATTTGGAATCTCATAGCCAGTTCAGTGGTCATTTTCTTGGGGTATGGGCTCCTAATTATTCTTTGGCTGCACATCTATAGAAATGCAGTGGCGTGGCTATGAGATTCCCATAGCCCTGCCCCCACTAGGACCACACTAACTGGGAGGACCAAGGGACAAGGCAAGACGAGCCCCCCCCCCCCCCATTACATACACGCACACATCCCCCCAGCAACCCCTGCCTCATCCTACTACCTCCTTTGTCTGGAGATGGTGGTTCGGCCTCCCTATTGTCCTCGGCGACTCTTAGGTTGTGCCTCGGAGCGCTGGAAACAGTCAAGCGACCAAGTCCTAACCAGTTCATCAGGAAACTGAAACCATGAGCAAAAAAAAAAACTCACTCAACGGTATCTGAAGACACTGGGGTTGCTACTTGACTGTAAATAAGGGGTGTGGAGAGCCTTCTAGACAATTCAAGAGTTCCAAAGTGCTTCAGAGAGGTTCAAGAGGATCTAGAGTGTTGAAACTTTCCTAGACCTCAATATCATCTTTGCGCAGGAAAGACTTGCATGCACTTTTGTTGCTTATGTATTCCAGCCTCATCTCGCAGCGTTTTGACTTAATGAGTTATGTTTTTGCCCTCGCTGATCAAAAATTCTCATGTAATTTCCATTTAGCAAGAGCTGGCCCATTTGCATGTATTCCCAGAGCGGCGGGAAGTCTTTGGAGGGGAAGTGAAGTTGAAACTTGGACGTCTTCACCCCGCGAGGCCAGCGGTGGGAGCCCTTGACCTCTGAACGGACTGCCAGAGACAGCTGGTGCCTGGCCGCGCTTATTTATTTATTTACCTCACAACAAAAGACAGGTGGTCACACTCGAGAAGAAGTGATGCTCCCCAACACACGCACACACAGAGCAAAGCACAACCCTGAAAAGAGGCACATGCAAAGAAAATGACCCCTGTACTGTAAAACCCCAGGCAAGCCATCAACAGTTTTTAACTTACTGAACGTAATTCATTTCTGTACATCAAATCCTCCCACTGCTTCATGAAGGTTAGAAATCTCAGAAAGCATGACAAAAAACAGACTATTGCACAACATAGCAGGCCAAAGAAAATTTTAATTGACACAGTTTTCACCTTGTGGGCAGGAGTAAAGACAGAATTCATGGTTGTAACTGTAAATACTGGTTCTTGCCAATGGGGCATCACTAGTTTCATGGTAGGACAGGCTAAGCTTTTACTGAATTAATGATCTGGGAGAAATAATAATAACTGGCCACATAAGTCATGTGCCATAATTTGTCATGAATCTTTGGAGCAGCAAAGACAAAGTTCTCTTGACAAATTTGACATTTAAAAAACATTAAAAACTATTTTCTTTATTTTTTTAACGATATAATATTAAGTGCGGACTACTGTTCTATCATATATATATATATATATATATATATATATATATATATATATATATACAAAGTTTTGAGCAATTAATGGAAAAAATGCTGTAAACAAAGAATGCTTTCAGAAATATAAATAATGATTGTTTATTTTTATCAATTTACAAAATTCAAAGTGAGCAAACAAAAGAAAAATCTAAATCAAATCAGTATTTGGTGTTACTACCTTTTCCTTCAAACCAGCATCAATTCTTCTGGCCCCCACAGAGCCCTGATCTCAGCATCATCCAGTGTGTCTGGGATTACATGAAGAGACAGAAGGATGTGAGGAAGCCTACATCCACAGAAGATCTGTGGTTAGTTCTCCAAGATGTTTGGAACAACCTACCAGCCGAGTTCCTTCAAAAACTGTGTGCAAGTGTACCTAGAAGAATTTGATGCTGTTTTGAAGGCAAAGGGTGGTCACACCAAATATTGATTTGATTTAGATTTCTCTTTTGTTCATTCACTGCATTTTGTTGATTGATGAAAATAAATGATGAACACTTCCATTTTTGAAAGCATTCTTTGTTTGCAGCATTTTTTCCACACCTGTCAAAATCTTCTGCACAGTACTGTATATATATAATATATGATATATATATATATATATATATATATATATATATAATATATTCACACACCTTAACCAAGAAATAACCATGTTTGAGCTGAACCATCATATTTGAGCTGATGTGCTTTTATGGTCCTTTAAGATTGAACATTGTAATGAATGGATGGATGGATACTGCCGTTTGTGAGGAAACCTGTCATTAGGAAAAGCTGCCACACAGTAAATCTGTCTCTTTATTGTACAGCACAGATGCACATGACTTACAAGGTTTCCAACCACTTACGACAGACACACATCAGCACTAAGATCATACAATTCTGTGGGTTCTCTCTTAAATAAGTTACAGGTCTGAAATGTGTTATTCAAACACAGACTAAAGACTGGTAGAATGAGGAAGTGTGAGATCTTGCTCTTCAGCTGCACTTCACAATTATACTTTTATTAGGCCATATAATAGGCGTAATGTTTTGACAAATTCAGCATTAACATGAACTGAGCATTTTATCTGGATTAAAACTAAACTCCATCCAATCTGCTTCTGAGGTCCTGTCAATCTAAAGCTACAGTAAAACTGGTCTAGCAGCACAACATGGAACATGCTTTTGTCTAATTTATTGAAAATAGTATGTCAAATAGTATCAGCTACCTGTCCATCCATACCATTATCTGCTGCTTGTCCCAAACGGGGTCGCGCTGGTGTACAACCCAGCACACACAGAGCGAGGACGGGG
Source organism: Hepsetus odoe (assembly GCA_017165825.1). Classification (NCBI taxonomy): domain Eukaryota; kingdom Metazoa; phylum Chordata; class Actinopteri; order Characiformes; family Hepsetidae; genus Hepsetus; species Hepsetus odoe. The sequence continues at coordinate 10,632,326 of CM029374.1, read as the reverse complement.
GACGCACCCTAGACAGGTCGCCAGCCCATCACAGGGAGGAGCGGGACAGGGACAGCACCTTGCTCAAGGGTACCTCAGGGCAACCCATTAGGAAGGGGTTCGAACCCCCGATCATGTGGCCAGCATCCTACCCACTAGGCCACCGCTGCCCTTACTACTGGTCCATCCAAGATGAAATAACCATTAGATATGGTTTCAAGTAAGTGTGTATTGAGGCAGTTGCCATTTACACAAAACCAGTTGGTCAGCTTCCGTTATGTTTAAGCTGCAGTAGTTGTAGTTTCAGGGCACCACCTAAGAAAAAAAAAGATTTGGCCACCAAATGTGTCAGTCAGTCATTTTCTGCCGCTTGTCCCAAGCGCGGTCACGGGGGAGTGCTGGAGTCCATCCCAGCTCACACAGGGCGAAGGACAGGGGACACACCCTGGCTGCCAGCCCATTGCAGGGAGCCCAAATGTGTCCTGGTTCATTGATAACATTCAGGTTAAGTGAAAAATATTAAATTTGACCTTTTACTAAACTGTTGCTTTAGCATTTAAAGAAACCGTAGTGGTTTTGTGACAAGGTGATCGGAAAGTTGTGGGTTCGAATCCCTGACCAGTAGTCTCAACAAGGTATCGTCCCCATCTTTGTTCCCTGGGTGCTTTACATTACTGCCCAATGCCTCATGTGTGTGTATGGGTGAAAAGCTGAGGTTGCATTTCGTTGTGTTTCACTGCAGTGCTGTGTTTCACAATTACAAATATTGTCACTTTCACTTTAAATCTGGTCAATATAAAAATATAAGCCATTTATACAACTGTGTGGCACTCACTCCTGCTTACTTTGTGTTATGACCCCTTGATGGTCAAGAGGACTTTACTGAGGAGTGTTCTTGCACCAGCGCACAACTGTCACTCCTTTAACTGAGCCTAACCCATATTTATAGCATCAACATCATTGAGGCAGGCCTAACTCTCCCATTCCCTCTCTCTTGTTCTGTCTCTCTGGGCACAGCTGGTCCCTGTGTGTGTTGGGGGGGGGGGCGGGGGTGCTGCACAAAGCCGCACGCCTGGACTTAAGTCCATCCAGCAGTCAGCAGGGCGGGTCAGGCCTTAAGGGGTCCCTGGCATGTGGCACAGGGTAAGAGGAGCCGGCTCGGAAGTTACGAGTGTGACCTTATTCAGTAAAACGCCAGGCAGAGTGGAGGCCATGATGAAAGCCTTAACAGCTGCACCAGAGCCTTCACAAAAGACCCTACAACTGAACTGGAACATCACCATATACACTGAGAGCAAGGGTCAAGGTAAAGGAAAGTAAAGACTGGCAGTGGTGGCTCCTGCCAAATCTTCATGGCCAGCAAGTGTTGTGATGATGGCTAAAGCATGAAAGCCCAATCATAACCCGTACTGTATGCAGTTAAAAAACAGAGAGTCTACTGTCCTGATAGGGGTGATTTTAAACACAAACTGAAAAACCCATCAGCTAAACTGCTAACGCTGGTTTGAAAGAGTACATACATAGTATAGTACACACACAGAATCTACATTCGTCCAAGTACAGATTGAATAAACAAGTCTGGTAAAATAGAAGTACTAGTTGAACTTTTTACTCTATAGCTTTTTTACTTTATACTCATAGTATCCTTAGCACCACAAAGAATCTTCTCTGTTCCATCTTGTTGCGCACTTTAGGAGTTTTATGGCCATGGTTTTACGTCTTTTTATGTGTGTTTGAGATCTGCACTGATGCAGGGAAGGCATCAGTAAATGCAATAAAAGAAAACACAATGGATAACTACCCTCAAAAGCACCAAAGTAACAAACCTTTTTGAATATGTAAGGAAATTTGTCAGAAAAATAAATACTCATGTGAAATCAGAGATACAGAACAGATACCTAAAAACTTTACTTTATTACAGTAGTGAAGTATCTGTAGTTTTTTACTTCCCCTCTCCCTTTGCTGGATACCAGTTAGGCTCTAAAAATGAACCGGTCTAGATTTTGATATAATGCTTTTAGCAAACCCACTGGACCTCAGGTATGTTAGCTGTTAGATAGTTCAGACAGTGTATTGGTCCCCGCCTCTGGTTTTATATATTGGGCTAGAAATTGTGCTTAAGAACTTTTCAACTCCCTGAAAACATGTTAAGAAGGAGGTTTTTTATGAAAGGAAACAACATATGCTCTAATGTCTCTTTATCTCTAGTAGAGTTTTCTGTTTGTGCTGAACTGAGGCCCTGCAGATGCCTCTGTGCCTCTACCAACTGCTCTATCGCCTGAAAATCAGAGAACCGCCTGCAGACGCCAACTGCTGCCAACCACAAGGAAGCATCCAGACCGAGCAAGTGTGACTTCCACTTTCACACAGCCGCAGGCTCCGTTCTGCTGAAGTTTTCTAATTTGCACTGATCCATAATTCTCTGAGCTGTTAAGGAAGCCTGTAAAAAAAATTTAAAAATTACCAAGTATTCATCAGCATCTATATTTAAAAATACATTTTTCAGCTTTGTTACCTGGAGACTTCACATAATGAAGTTACCCATATAAGTGTCAACTCTCCTTCCTCCTCAGTTGTGTAAGTACTGTATGTTATTCTATAAGCTGCTACTTAAAGATATGCTTGATTTTGTGTGGAGCCTCAAAAGAGTAATTCACTGAGACCCCACTTAAAGCTCAACATCAAAACATTAACACGCTCAAAGGTACACTAAACTTTTACTAAGCTTTCTAATTAGCAAAAATGAATTTTAATATGATGTTGAAAAGATAAATTAAAAAACAATGTTCAGCTCATCTGAATGATTAAGCCCTTGTTGCACAGACCCGCTCCGTATTAGAAACATATCTTTTTTATCTTGTGGACTGTTAAATAAACGTAGCAATTCTCTGCCTTTTCTCCAATGAGCACTGGGATAGATTCCAGCATCCCTGTGCCCCTGGTCAGAATAAAGGGTTTGGATGGATGGATGGATGGATGGATAGTGTTTGTGACTTTACTCCCATGCTGCTAGGCAGTTGGTGGCCTAGTCGTTCAGTCACCTGGATTTTTGAGCAAGGTACCGTCCCCAACACTACTCCCCTGGAGCAGTCATGGCATCGCTCGAGTTCCAACTCTTGTGTGTTTTTGAATGAGCTAAATACATTCCCTGCTCACTGAGTCTGACCGACATAGAAACAGTAACCAAGGGAGTTGGGACTTGTCATAAAGATTCATTTGGACATTGCCAATTGATACATTATCAGAGCCACTTTTTCTAATTAGGGTTTGGAGTGGTGCTCCCAACTATCCCATGAATGATGGGATAGTCTGGGTGTACTCCCAAGTCTATCCCATAATTCATGAGACAAAATGCAGAGAAACATCCTGGTCAGGTCCATCACAGGGGGCAAATTAGAGACTCCAGTGCTGCTGACGTGCAGGATTTTCACCAAGAAACTGGAACACCCGGAGTACACACACAACAACAGACACAAGGAGAACATGCAAACTTCACACAGCTGGGAACTGAACCCAAAACCTTCTGGTTGTAAAGTGTTCATTATGGAGCCACCAGTTTTAACACTCATAACTTTAAACTCCAGTGAATTAAATAAATATATCGCTATGATATACAGCATATCAAATAAATAAAGAAGCTACACATAATAGTACAACTTATGTAAGATCTAAAAATAAGACTGGCTATTTGAAGTTACCCATTAAAACAGGTATATTGCTGAGAGTACGGCTGAGCATGTGAACTATTTTTAAGGCAATTTAAATTAATAAGTCCTAAACTTTCCTTAAATATATATATATATATATATATATATATATATATTCCTAGCACAAGCCATCCAGATGCAAATAAATATAACACAGACTCCATTAATTTCTCCTGCTGCTCTAAAGTGCAGGCATTTGGGCTCATTATAAGTTTAAGTTTATTGCAAACTGCTACCTAAACATCAGTTCTGCAAGCTAAGGTCACACAGCTTTTGGCTGTAAAGTAAAAAAAGCAACTCTCCTATTAAACATCCATCTCTGCCTGTCAGTGGGCTCTGACAGGGATAACCACCATCCTGAAGCACTTTTCCTGGTTAGGCACAGACTGTCATGATTTTTGACACCATTCTCCCATTGAAAAAAGGAAAAACATTTGTTTACCAGCACAACCAGATTTTACAGTTTTAGAAACACTGTTGATTCTGATGAAAAAGAAGGCATCAGGAATTAGTAAAAGAATGGAATAAGAAAATAACTGTGGCCTTGTATTTAGGGATAAGGCCCCAGGATCAGAAGGTCATTGGTTCAAATCCCAGAACATTAGGTTGAACTTGCTACACGGTACGTATGGATAAAATGCAGAGAAAGAATTAGACTGTGGTTCTCTGTGTGCTGTGCAAGGGATTCATAACAAAGTCAAAGTGACTAATCTGGGTCTAGAGTCCTAGTTTTTTTTTTTGTTTTTTTTATGAACACCATTAACGCTGCACTTTGTCATTTGTTCCAAATAAAATCAGAACCACATTATTCATATTCTAGTTTTATTCTATATAGAGCTAAGAAAACAGGACCATTGTCTTTTGGCAGGCCACAACTGCGCATGCAAGTGCTGCCCTCTAGCGTCTTATAAATTACTACCACAATACAGAACCTACTGCTGGGCTGGAAAAGGAAGAGAGCGCTGCAATATTGACTTGGCCAGAAAACTGAAAAGAAGCAGTTTCTTCATGTCTACAGTAAGAAGTTCTATTCACATTTATCTACACAACACTGGACCATTTCCAAATGCTGGGCCTCACCCCCATGACCTGATTACACACCATTTACCTGTTAATTCTACCTTCGGCTTTACAGGAACATTTTCAATACAGGGTTTCTTTGCAGAACATTATTCTGTGCAAAAGGGAGTGTGAGGAAAAACCAAGGACAGGCTCTGCGAAGTATCAAAGATGTATTTATTTCATCAAGTTAAAAAAAAAAAAACATATCTACACATTTGGGTATATAAGCATAAAAATCATACATAAAAGATCAGGTTCATTTACATAGTGCGGAATGAATTAAAAGCGATTCATGCTGAAGCTTTTCCGATCACCATCACCCATCCACGAATCTTGTTATCCACATGACGAGCAGTTACAGCAGAGGATCTTATCATAGCGGTCTGTGTAACTGTAGAGACAAGACAGGCACAAGTTTCAGGACAAGCTGCAGTTTTGCATTAAATCCTTTTGGAGTGCACTCAGCACCAGGTCTTCCCATCAAGCAGGAGCTTAGAGACAGTAACCAAATTAAATCAAGCATCTCAGAATAAGAACACTACTCCATGACATGCCTTCTCAGCCCATGCTATCCTACTTAACACGATGCAAACTGCAGTTGATTCATAAACTGATCCCAGGCCAGCAGTGTCACTCCAGGCTTGATGAATAAAAGTAGCAATGCTGTGGTTGGACTTACTCGGTAACGGTGCATATGGAGCAGCAGTGGCTGGAGCAGCTGCTGCACTGCTGAGTGCAGGATGAACACACAGGACGTTCACACTGTGAGCATGGTCTCCTCATTCCTGAAACTCTCTGACACAATGCACACACTGCAGGTGTGTCCACGGCACCTGAGGAAACATCTGTTACATTCAGTTCTCAGGCATCCAATTAAAATCACAATACTATTTCCAGTAAACGTGATAACCTCATGTTTACACATTTAAGCTTGCCTTTAAAGGCTGAAAGCACATCAAGTTACTTTTCTTAAGACCACTAAGCTGCTAGAAGATAAGCTTTGTGATTTTATCCCCAGAATTTCATTATGGCATTAGACTGACCACCCCGATTTTTTTTTTTGGTTCAAGAATCATATGAGCTTGGTCTTTTCTAATGAAATATTCTGGAGCAAGGCCACTGTAAAGAACACAAGATTCCTTAGACTGACCTTGAACAGACTTGGTCTTCTTTAGTTTTCCATCCAGCCCAATCAGCATCTGTCCTTTAAGAAGCATCTGGTTATTTGCTTGCTGGGGCAAATGACCCCCATTACTCATATCCACATCAGAGCACTTCCCCTCCGAGTCCACCTTCCAGATTCGCTCCATTACTGCTTTGGTCCCATTGAAGAGCAGGTTCTTGGTCTTTTCTGTAGGGTAAAGTTTCACACAGCAGGTTGTTAAAAATGTTGTATGATGAAAGTCAGGATTGGAGTCTCCGACTGATGTTACCCTGTGGCATCACTGATCAAGATACTATCCACCAACACTGCTCCCTGAGCAAACGGCCACCCACTGCACCACATGTTGATGGGATAAATGCATTTAATTGTGTTTACTCACAATGACAAAGTAACTCTTTTCACTTATTCTATACTTAAATGTGAAGTGAGTGACTATTTTGTCATTGTGAAACAAGGAACAGCACACACAGAACCACAATGAAAATCAACCTCTGCTTTTCACCCACACAAACTGTGCAGCAGGGGGCACAGTGAGGAGGACGGTACCTTGCTCCTCATCATCCCTCAGCACCTGAGTGAGAAGCTGAGGCTGCTGTGCCTGAATACCTCCCTCTGTAACTGGATCCTGGACTTCTTGACTTGGAGACCCCAGTCAGTCAGGATCAGTAGCAGCACCTCCAACACTATCACGCTGAGCACAGGAGCCCCTCAGGGCTGTGTGCTCAGCCCACTGCTGTTCACACTGATGACCCACGACTGTGGTGGGTCTGATCAGCGGTGGTGACAAGGCGGCATACAGAGAGGAGATACAACAGCTGGCGGAGTGGTGTAGAATCAACAACCTGTCTCTGAACGTCAACAAGACTAAAGAGATGGTTGTTTACTTCAGGAGACCACGTCGGGACCACGCTCCACTTAATATCAACACCTCACCTGTGGAGATGGTCCAAAGCACCAAGTTTCTTGGTGTTCACAGAACTACCTCACGTGGACCCTCAACACCAACTCCATCACGAAGAAAACCCAGCAGCGCCTATACTTCCTATGAAGACTGAGGAAAGCCCATTTCCCATCCTCACCATCTTCTACAGGGGAACCATCAAGATCATCCTGAGCAGCTGCATCACTACCTGGTACAGGAACTGCAACGTCTCAGACCACAAGTCCCTACAACGGGTAGTGAGAACAGCTGAGAAGATCATCGACATCTCTCTGCCTCCAGTTCAGGACATTTTCACCAACCGCTGCATCCGCAAAGCAACCAGCATTGTGGATGATCCTTTACACCCGTTCCACACTCTTCTCCCTCCTGCCATCCGGGAAAAGGTTCTGAAGCATACGGGCCTCCACTACCAGGATGAGAAACAGTTTCTTCCCCCTGGCCATCAGACTTTTGAACTGACAACATCTTCACTTATTACTCATCTACATATCTCTTAACTATTTATTTTAACTGCCCAACAACCTGGGCTGCTTTGTTCCACAACACTGCAGCCCCCTGACAATGAAAGCACTGTCTGTGATGAATGTACTGTCTGTTGTGCTGTGTTGTCTGCACTTGTTGCCTTGTCTTGTCTTGTGTTTGATGTCCTATGTGTAGCACCAGGGTGCTGGAGGAACGTTTTTTCATTTCACTATGTACTGTGTATATGGCTGAAATGACAATAAAACCACTAGGCCACCACTGCCCCAAAACTAAGGAAGACATTCTGTAGGACACAAGCTTACTAAACAAATGAATAACTTCCAAGGTCTAAGTCGTGTGCGCATCCTTTACCAAAAGGGATCTTAACACATCCACACATCACTTTACACCTCCTGTCAAACTATATACCGCAATATATAATTAATTTGATAGTTATTACTGCAGTTTTTCTACTAATATCTAATTCTCTGATCCATTTTGATGCTGTTATTTTAATTTCTCTTTATTTCTAAATGCTACTCATGTTTTAAAAGACCCAGGGACACATTTCATTGCCATTTCATATATATATATATATATATATATATATATATGAGAGAGAGAGAGAGAGAGAGAGAGCAGAGCTGCTCTTCTCGAAACAAAGTACATGCTGGGAAACTTCTTCACAGGAGATACGGGTTTATACATTCAGAACTGATTTAACCAAGTCCAACACATTATTTAGCACACCGCACAAGCTAAACGCACTCTTCTTAATGTTCACTTCAATATGCATTCAGTTTATGTAACAATATAGTGAATACGAATCTACTATTAGCATACACAAAAAATGTTCACGTCATTAGAATCAAAGCGGGGCTAAAGGAACACTGCTAGCTAACCCGAGCTACAAGAGTGGAGTTTAATTTGAGCTTAATCCATACCAAACCCACACACTCGACCCCGAAACTCGTTAAGCCGAGTGTAGAGTGTGCAGTTTTGACGGGTAATGAGGTTTATGAGTTTCATGTACGAGGGAACTAAAAACAAACCCGACCCTCAGACTCACCGTAAACCTCCTGCCTGTATTTGTTTCCGAAAACACCGTGGAGGTTCAGCTCCTTCTGTCCGACATGGATTTTATACTGCGAAGAGAAAGATTCCCCGAACGGACAAGACCTTTTCGGCATTTTCAAAGCGAGAAAGTGAGAATAAAGTGCCAAAACAGAGCGAGCTCTGCTCAACTCTTCCGAACAGGAAAGTCAGGCGAGCAGCATTTACCGCGAAATCCCTCTGCGCTTTAATACAACCCACTGTAAACACTGCGCTCTACCGCCACCCAGCGGCCGGGCGGCAGAGCACCACGCTCAGGCCGCGCCACGGCTTTCCTCTGATCTATAAATTACACCCTACCTGATCACATGGTCAGAGCCCGCAGATATGTCGATCCATATACTGTACAGATCTGGCAAAAAGGCAAGCCCAAAGGCTGGAAACTGACCGAAATTGGACAGGATTGCATCGGAATTTTAAACTTTTTGAGTTTGCGACTCCAGCAGCAGCGCCGCTGGTGTAGTGGTATCATGCAAGATTCCCATTCTTGCGACCCGGGTTCGATTCCCGGGCGGCGCAGGTGCTTTTAGGGCAGCGGTGACCTAGAAGTTAGGGATCGGAAGATTGTGGGTTCAAACCCCTTACCAGTAGGTTTCCCTGAGGTACCCTTGAGCAAGGTACCGTCCCCGTCACTGCTCCCCAGGCGCTTGATGCAGAGGTCCAATTTCACTCTGTGCTGTGCCGTGACCTCGCAGTGACAAGGGTTGTCACTTTCACTTGACTAAAATCTTAGCTGTTTCACACAGGTTGAATGCATGATTAATAATTTAACATTTACATTTATAATTGACTGATCATTATTAAATATTAAACTTACTTTCAACAGACAGTGTCAAAGGAAGGAGAGAAGAAAAAAACAAAACAAAAAAAGAGCTTTCACATATATTCATATAGGACCTAATTTCATATTTAACTTTTAAATATGTGTTTATTTGGTTCTGCAGGCAAACAAATAAACTACTAATCAGCTCCTGAAAGTGACTGTTTGTCATTGTGATTTTTATTTAGTAGGGTTAGGATTTCCAAATGTTTTTGTAAATGTATATAAAATAAGAAATTGTGGACAAAGCATTTCCAGGCAAAAAGAACCCCCTGATGTGGTCCCAGAAACTGGTAGATTATTGTGCATATGAAAAGTCTGGTTGACACCAGTTTGGTTAAAAACCTGACTGGTGATGAGAAAGGTTTTAAGACAAAAAATTCAAAGAGTTGTAATAATATCCAAAAAATTCCAGAATTTCCCAGCCACCGTGGAAGTGTGACCGTGAATGAAAGTGAGGACAGCAGATTGGTTAGGATGCAGGTAGTATAGGTTGCAAAGGTGGAGGAGTTTAAATACTAGTGAGAAAGGGAGGTGAAGTGACTGCAGGCAGGTTGAAATGAGAGGAGAAGAGCGGCAGAAGTGATCTGTGGCAGACGAGTATCAGCAAGAGTGAAAGATGATGAGAATTTTGCTGGGAGTGATGAGGATAGAAAGGGTTAGAAATGAATATATTAGAGGGACAGCTTAGGTTAGATGTTTTGGAGCCAAAGTCAGAGAGGTGCGATTACATTGGTTTGGACATGTACAGTGGAGAGTCAAGGATTATACTGGGAGGAAAATGTTGAAGATGGAGCTGCCAGGAAAGAGGAGGACCAAAGAGGATATTTAGGAGAGGATATGCAGGTATTTGGTTTGACTGAGGAAGATGCAGAGGACTGGATTAAATGAAAACAGATGATTCATTGTGGTGACCCCACAGCCGAAAGAAGAAGAATATCAATACTGGCAATATACCAATTACCCTCAATCAGCAGTGAGGTCTGCAATAGGAGTGAGGGATGCATTTAACATAGAGGTGGGATTACATTAAAAATCTGCACTGAGCCCATTCTTGTTTGCAGTGATAATAGACAGGTTGATGGGCAAGGTTTGACAGGAGTCTAGAAGTGGACCAGAATGTTTGCTGAACATATTTTGATCTGCAGTGAGAGTAGGGAGCAGCTTCAATAGAACCTGGAGAGATGGATATATGCTCTAGAGAGGAGAGGAATGAAAGAGAGTAGGACAGAGAGAATACATGAGTATGAACGAAAGGAAGGAAAATAAAAGGGAAGGTTTACAATGCAGTATTAACACCCTCTATGTTGTATGTGTTAGAGACAGTGGCGCTGAAGAAAAGGCAGAAGGCGGAGCTAGAGGTGTCAGAGTTAAAGATAATGAGATTTTCATTGGGTGTGACGAGCATGGACAGGATCAGAAATTAGTTGATGAAGATGGAAAGAGGATAGGAAGAAATTGAAATGGAATGATCTGTTGTGGCAACCCCTGAATGGGAGCAGCTGAAAGAAGAAGAAGAAAAGATTTAACATATTCTGATCCTGTCAACACATTTGTGGAAGTATATTTTGATGAACAAAAGAGATTTCTAAGGACATTTGAAAAAAGTTGTTGATGCTAATCCAGACTGGGAAAGGTTAGAAAACCATTTGTAAAGAGTTAGGACTGTGTTAATCCACAGTCAGACAGACAGTGTGCAAATGTAGGAAAGACTATTGTAACACTTGGTCAACCAACAAAAATCACTCCAAGAACATGACATGTAATAGTCTGTGTGGTGGCAAGGGAACCCCTGGCGACTGACTGAATTGTATCTGAGGCTAACATTTCTCAAAGTGTACTACTCACATAGTATATACATATATATATATACACACACACACAACCTATTTGACCTCACCTCAGGGAGTCCCAGCATAATCAGTTGTTCCTGTTTAGTACGTGATTTGGCTAATATCTGCTTCATGTTAAATCTGGTGTGCTGCTGATGAAAGTGTACAGTTTACAGTGTGATGGCTCATCTAGGAGAAATCTAGAATGAAACCTTTGTTCTTATTAACAGCTGATAAGCTATCAACTTCTTAAAAAAGGAACACATCTTTATTCTTTTCCTGATTTTTTTATTTAAAATTATTCTGTTAATGTTTAATTGGAAGAAGAAAAAATAACCTTTTTGCCAAAGTAAACAGTCAGACTTGCAGGCAGATCACAAGCTGAAGTGTGTAGGGAAGACCGATCTCTAGCATTAGGACTGGCCCAGGACTATAGTGCAATCATCTGCAGCTCATTAGCTAGAGACTATTTACCTTTAGGCCTGTGGCGCTCCTGATCTGTATTTTTGGCTCTTAATTCTGTCTTGTTGTGTTGCTCAGGTTTGCCCTTAGATTTTGATCTTAGCTGTGTATTTGAGTGTTTGTGTGTATTTATATGTAAAACCTGCTAGATATTCACTTTTGAGTACATTAACAGGTGACAAAAGTTAACCCATTTTTTATCTAGAAGTATAGCTGTTTTTGTATAACAGAACTTCTTTACTTTTTAAAGTAATAAAAAGTATAGACTTTAAACTTTACTCAAAGTATTAAGAGTATTTTTTTTTTTTGTTTGTGTGTAAAGCTAACTGAGCCCCATGCCGCATTAATAGAATTCAAAGACAAAAGGCTGTTTTGTTTTGTAAATCTGCATGGGCTCGTTATCAAATGATTGTTTTAAAATATGAAGATTGAATCGCTCCTGATTCCTGACCTGGATTTATAAAATTCCAGTCTAGTGTCCTTGGTTGTGATTGGTTGCAAACATGATTCCTCCAAGTGGCACTATTTTGAGTAGCAGTGGATTTTTTGGACCTGTTGTTCAGACGAAAGAAGTTACATAAGTTGCGTCTGCTGTTTAACTGCCATCATTAGGGCCAGTGGAAGGTCAGCTCAGATTATCTTGGCAAACCAGTGGAACAGAATGTTCTCTCAGTATCTATTTCTGAAGCAGCATCCCTGATCTCCCTTTTAACCTAATATGAGCCCAAAATATTTATTGAAGAGTTAACAATGTGTGGATAATGACTGGGGAAATACCAGTACAGGAAGCAAATATAATTTTATATCATAAATTATCAGACCATTTGCATGCATCCTAAAATGGGAATTATAATGTAATCCTGAGACTGCAGGAGTAAATGCAAATTCAACACAAATTCACAATGTCAGTTCTGAAATAATAATTGTCAGTAGTTTACCTATGTAGTGAATCACAAATGAGAATGAGTGTGATGTCTGTTGTTCTTTCAGTTGTAACCCCTATGTGAAAGATATTTTAAAAGAAATGGACAATACAGCATTTGTTATCTTTTGCCACTTAAACAAACACACCCAATCACACTGACACACATGCTCAGACAGTATTTCTTGTGTAAATGGCCTTCATTTGATCCAAAAAGAGTAAAATGCACAATAACTCAATAAAATGTCAGACACACCCTAGCAGAGGGTGGATAGCTTAACGCTTATGAAAGGAAAGGCTTATTATCAAGTGAAAACTTATCAAATATGTTTTTCTGTCATTTAATGCCAACTATGGTGACAATATCCCACTGTTCTGATACAATTAAATATAACTCTCATTTCAACACACAACTTAGTGAATGCCAGTACAGTTGCTGCGACAGTAGCGAAATTGCCAGGGATTTTCCTGAGAGGGGATGTTCCTCATATCGGAGGAGGTAGACACTCTAGAACATCTTTATCATGCATTCTCTGGACTTGCCTACTCCCACCCATTTAACTGCAGAAAGAAACAAGAAAGGAAACAAGAATTACAATCACAAAAATGTGTCACACATTTTTAGCCAAAAGAGTAAAATACTGATCTTTTAACTTAAAAGCATTTAGCATCTTCTAACTTGCTTGATGTATCAAGAATTAAATGAATTAAACAGAATTTAAATTTCTGGCCATCACTGCATATTGTTTTACTTTCTGTTTGACTTACTTGGAACACCAATGTGGTTCTCCACAAAACGAATATAGTTTTGGGCTTTAGGAGGCAGATCATTCCATTTCCTGGCTGTTGAGGTGTCAGTTTTCCAACCAGGGAATGTCTCGTACTCCACTTCAACCTTCTGCAGGACCTCCATGTTAGCTAAGTGTAGTAAAAACAGGAAACAGAACAAAAACAGTGAGTGTTCTGGGTTTTTATTTCTAGAGAACAAGAAAAAGACCTGCATTCTTATATTTCTGTAAACATAGGTATGTGGCTGTGTAGGGGGTTCAGCAGGTGTGGAGCCAAATTAGAGGAGTAAAGGACTTTAGTTTTGGCCTCACTAGAAAGTCATTTGACCAGAGGTGCCAAAATCATTTATGCATACAACAATATGCACACTCAGCAACGGATATTACCTAATAGGGTCTATCAAAGCATGAAAAAGAATTGCAGCTTTGTCCTAACCATAATTTGATCAGATCTGGAGAAGATTATTATAGTTGGAGATTTTTTGCTATGGTGCCCCCCCGGCCAGTATTCATCAAAATTTATAAGGTGTCGCAAAGCTGCTTGCTTCACCCATAATGTTTGCTAAAGAGTCAACAAAGTATTGAAGGTTCCAGCTTTTTGGAAAAAAAACTCCAAAAACTGAAGAAAGTAGAAGACTTTTATGAGTTGTTTGCGCCCAAGGTTGTGAAGGGATCTTTGAAAATTGTGCAAGAAAAAAACATTATTAGCTATAAAAACATTAAGTGGGCGGAGTGAAAGGAAGACAGATTTCTTTGTTTAAAGATTGCATCAGTTAAGATAATTAACTGATTAAGTAATAAGTAATTCTACTCTGTACTGCCTATGGCAGATTTCTGAGGAGCCTAATAGAAGTGTTACAGATAGCATTAACATTTACAATATTGGTCTGTTCTCATACTATTAAATGGATTATTGTATGTATATGTACCACTTCATACATAATTTAATAAGCAGTGCTGGTTCCATTTGACTGTACCTGGGAAATGGGGAATTCTTTTGCCATTGAGCTTATAGGCAATGCCAACTTTAATCTCATCAAGTACATCAAGGATGTCCAGTTTAGTTAAAGCAATACTGCACAAAGACAAAAAATGTACTTTTTTATTATGTTATATCTGGTATAAATTACTTTAGATTTACAGATATTTCAAAGTATTTGTGTTAAGGCAGACATACTGGTTCAGTATATCAGCACTTATCTAAACTGCTGAACCTGAATTCTAAACCACTTACGCTGTGAATCCATTGATCATGTGCGCATATCTAAGGATGACCAAGTCTAGCCAACCACAGCGTCTCTTCCTGCCTGTGGTCACTCCCACTTCGTGGCCTCGTGTCTGCAACAGCTCTCCTATTGCCTAGAAGACAACAGTTATAGGTATTAATGGAAAATGTCATTAAAGGGCATTATCCATTAAGTTATAATTCAAATTAAAAGTAAAAAAAAAAAAAAAAAATGTTTTGCAGAAGTTTAAGGAGATCATTGTATTTTCTAAGTGTGGAAAGGCAAACGATTGCATCAAAAGGTGGAATATATGGAATTTAAGGACAACCTGATAATAACTTTCCTATATTATTGTAAAACCAAAGTAAAGAAAGTTACTGCTGGTTTCAGAACATAAAAAAAATTTATGTATGTAAAAATGATCTTTTACCATGTGTTAAAGGCAGACCCTGGCCAAAAGGGGCACTCTCACGTTCTGAAATCAAACCCCAGGCAAAGTCTCAGAGCCTAAATTTATCGTTTGTTCATGTGACGGCTATTAGAGCACTGAAGCACTCTGTACACTACGGGACAGCTGCTTTGCAATGATAATCCCTTCTCTCAGTGATGTGTGACAGTCAAGAGTATGCACACAAGTGTACAGTATATACTTTAAATTTACAACAAGTGCACCAAGGTCAAATCTAAGTATACATGTTAGTAAATATAGCTATGAGTTAAAGTTTGAACACCCTGGTTAAATGTTTTAGTGATTCTGAAATATGTCAATAAGTAAATATCTTCTATAGAGGGTCACCTTAATAGGGGAAAAAAGAAAACACAACAAATAAAATAAATAATATATATATAAATTAGCAAAAATACATTTAATCAGTGTGTGCAAAAAATATTGCAGAAATGTGTTCCCTACCGAGGATGTGTACATTTACGGCATTTAGCAGACGTTCTTATCCAGAGCGACTTCCACATCCTAATAACAGGGACAGTCGCCCTGGAGCAACTCAGGGTTAAGGGTCTTGCTCAGGGACCCAGTGGTGATAGTGCTGGAGGTGGGATTTGAACCTGGGATCTCTTGATCCAGAGGTCTGCAGGCAAGTACTGTACCGTTAGACCACCACCACCCTAGGCTGTGTACTTATCACTTACAACATGTAGTTTAAAAGGGGGGGGGCATATAACTGCATTTTGCATATAACTGTATTTTCCATTCAAAGTGACATTTCACCTAAAAATTATGTAATAGCTAAGCAATGCAAACTAGCAGAGCATGAATGTCAGCAGTTCAGTTCAGTGCTGGCCATGGAACTAAACTGTCCCTGGCTTGTTAGTGATGCAGACATGAGTTCTTACATTGGGCTGTTCTGTTGGGAAGGCCCCAATGCCCACTCTAGTGGTATAGGCTTTCGACACTCCATACACATCTCCAATGTTTGCTGGGGGGATGCCAAGACCGGTGCAAACCCCACCAATGGTGCAGTTGGACGACGTCACAAATGGATAGGTTCCTACACACATGGTATACATAGACTTTCTAAGCATGACGTGAGTTATAATGAAGTAGATACAGCACTAAACCTGAGGGAAGCCCATACCAAAGTCGATGTCCAACAGGGCAGCATTCGCACCCTCTACAAGGATCTTCTTTGGGGGTCCATGAATTGCATCAAACATGAAATAGACACCGTCCCTCACCATGGGTCTTATTCTTTCTGCATAATCCTGTAAGGTACATCAGAGAGACAGAGTCTATTAATGTACTAGAGACAAATGTCAAATTTCTCTAATTTGGCTCACCCTTAGTTTTTTCAGTTCACCCTCAACGTCCAGTTTAAGAGTGGGGTACATTGATTGGTACTGCTGTGCTAGGCTTTTGAACCTAAAACGTGAATAAAAGAAAGACCAAATTCAGGATCACTGCCTTCATATATGAACAATATGTTCCCATATGTTGAACTTTACCTGGCAGAAAACTCTTTGAAATCTGCTAGCAGGTCACAGATGCGAAGTCCAGTGCGAGATGCCTTGCAGGAGTATGTGGGTCCAATGCCTTTCTTGGTTGTTCCTATGCTATTAAGAAAAAGCAGTATATTCTTGATTTAATTCAAAGTTAATTCAGCACTTTTAAGAAAATGTTTTGATCATCTTCTCCTTTACTTACTTTTTGCCTTCCTGTGCTTGCCTCTGGACTTCTTGCATCCCATCCACGGCCTGATGGAAGTCAAACACTAACAGACAACACAGAACTTATTCTACATCATCACTTCATTACACACACAGACACACACACACACACACACATATATATATATATATATATATATATATATATATATATATATAAAACATACCTATGTGAGCTCTGTCAGAGATTATAAGTCGTTTCTCCCATCCTTTCAAGCCTAAACACAGAAATAAAGAACTATATATGCAGTATTTATATGCAGTACTTGAAACTCAAAACCTTTAAATCCAAACATTTGAGTTCAAAGAATTAGGCCCAGGTCCAGTAGAAAACATTTTTTATTATTTCCCAGAAGCCTCTCAGCACATGACTCTGACTTAAAATATCAGAGTTTTGTGCTGAGCCTGGGGACAAAGCAAGCATGGTGCCCTTTTGTTTCCATAGAAGTCACACACACAGCCTCTGCTTTACCTTTTTTCTCATTTTTATCAATCTCTTCAAACAGGCCAGGAAGGTGAATGACGACGCCATTACCTGAGAGTGGACACATAAATAATTATTTGATATGTTTACGTCTGTAGATGTTCCTTTCCCCCTGCTGTATATAGGGGAATCCAGTTTAGCCTGGGCAATTAAGTATCTGGCTTAACATGCTAAGAAAATAATAGAAGTGCAAACGATCTACCCTGATGTCAACAGTGTTTCTTAATTCTACACCTGCCCTTATCAGTTTCAACTACTACCTGCCCCAGTACACCAGATTCATCTGGGGCAGGAAGCAGAACTCAGAAACATGGTAATATGGGTTCAATACACTAGTAAAAACTAACAACAAAAATCTAATATTGCCTTTATAATTAAGTAAAAATTCCCCTACAATTGAATGTTGAACAATGAAATGTTCTGATTGAGTCCATTAAAGAATGTAATTACCCGCAACCAATAAATAAAATAAAAATAATGCACCCTGTACCATATAATGCATGCGTCCTTGCTGCACAGTGTCCCCATATGTATTCTTTCTGATCGGTTGGACAAAAACTCACTGGGTTCCCCCTTTATAAATGTTAGCAAATAAAAAAAATCACACTATATTAAATCTAATTAAACAGGACTAATTATGTTTATTTTAAAGAAACATGCAGTCAGTGTTCTAGAAATACTGTTAATATTGTAATGTCCTTTAAAATGTGCCATGTTTTGATATTGATATTGCAATAATATTGTTATATTGGCCATCCATTTGGCACCCACAAAAATGCATATCAGTTTTTCATTTTACCATCTGAAGTCAGTCTACAACTGTAATATTTTGATGCTCACCAATGAGTGATATACATTTGTTGTTGATGATGCCACTTGGAAGGAGATGGAAGTCATATTCTGTTCCTTCAACAACCACGGTGTGGCCAGCATTGTTTCCCCCCTGCAAGGTAACAAACAACGTTGTTGATGTAATTTCATGTAATCCATTCATGCTTCATAATTGCCCCCAACTCAACCTTACGGAGAATGAGCTGTAAACACTGGGCCACTCTGCAGTTTTGCATATGTCTGAGGAAACACATTGTAGGGAGGAATCGGAAATACTCCCAACCAAGTAATTCAATGACAACACAGTACTATCTATACTATCTATGATCTTATTTTTCTCTGTGATAAACATGGAAATGTGCCCCCTCCTTTGCAAATAAACAGGCTGGCTTGCCCTTTCCTCCAGCCTGAGGCATGCCCAATGGAAAAGGGTCACCGCCAGTGCACTCGCTGTTGACCAACCAGTGCTTGGAGTTTTCACCAGCGGCACCTATTTTGAACAGCGTTTGGCTTGGGAGCTCACTTGCTTTCTGAGCTAAGTAAGTGAGTTGGCCTTCTCACATGTCAAGCAGCCCTGAGAATGTGGCCCAGCCTCAGTCAGGAGGGGTCAGGCCCAGTCCTGTGA
Organism: Hepsetus odoe; assembly: GCA_017165825.1. Classification (NCBI taxonomy): domain Eukaryota; kingdom Metazoa; phylum Chordata; class Actinopteri; order Characiformes; family Hepsetidae; genus Hepsetus; species Hepsetus odoe. The sequence continues at coordinate 10,613,724 of CM029374.1, read as the reverse complement.
CTGACATTCAGTGAAGTTATGACCAGCCCTGTGCTTGCAGAGATCCTGTCTGCATTTTCTGCTGAATAGGGTTAAAGGGGCAGCACAAAGTTCAGCATGGCTCACTCACAGCTACGCCACAGCAAACACTAGCCATACACATCCCTTCTGAAAGGAGAGAAAAGAAACGGACGGACATATACCAACTTTAAGACCAAAACCAGATATTGTTGAGATGCAATGGCAACAATGGCAACATGGGAATGGTAAAGGTCCCTAAACAGTGTATTGGATGTGTCTTCTGATGTTTTCAAGCAATACTGCACAGAAAACCTTTCAGTTTAGACTCACGGGCTGGGTTTTGACTAGTTATTATGGGCGAACTGAATTTTTACCTCCCCCAAAACAGAGAAATAGCAAGTTCTAAACCCTCTGACTGTTCCTTTACCTGGCATCTGCACACGATGTCGGAATCTGTGGCCAGCAAATCCACTACTTTCCCTTTGCCCTCGTCTCCCCACTGAGCGCCCAGGACCACCGTCACTTTGTTCCCGGACTCCATCCTCGGCCGCTTCACCCCCGCTGAGGGGGGGTTAGTGTAGCTCTTGTGGTCGTTGGCGGACCAGCCCGTAGACATGTCGACCCGTCCTGAGTTGGAGCTCGGAGTAAAGCGGACCTCCAGAAAGATCCCCTTCACACAGACCACGCCCCCGCCGCGTGATTGACAGCAGCTCAGCAGCACAGCCTTCCCGTCCCGGGCCAGCTGTTCCTGAGGGGGGAGCAGGAACCCGGCAGACACCCAGTATTGTCATAGCGCTGAATATCAGCTAAACAGTCTCTGTGTCGACCTGCGCATTCAGTACTGTTGTGGTCATGCAGTTATTTTTGATACTGCAATCCGTATTCATCACTCTTCCAGCATCCTACAAACTTTTTACCATGATTTGCAGATGTATTTATAAAAATAACATTCATTTGGGACTCTGCGAACCGCCTTCACGAAGACTGACTTCAAAACAGTGTCAGAATCAAAAAGCTCAAAAGAGAAAGAGGAAAAATCTGACATTTGTAGCTTCCCTTGTCCTCAATTGAAACAGTGATGGATTTGTTGTGATGTTTTTAGAGGACATCCTCAAAGCATCTAGAGCTTCTGAAAATGAAGTGGAAGGTGCATTGTGATCAAAAGCTGAATATGAGATGAGAGATTTTCAGATAATTTGTTCTCCTGTTTTTTATATTTAGATATGTTAAAAGCACTCTCTACAAGTTATTACACTCTACAGTGCTCTTGGATACAGAAGATATAAACACCTAATTTTTTCTGCACACACATGAAAGATCTTTTACTTCAGATGGCTATTGCACTGTCCTATTAATTTGACCAATTCCTGGCTAGTAGTCCCTTATAGGCTCTTTAAGAGGCTTTAAATGGCTGAGGCCTCTGAACTTCTATACTGCCACTCTAATAGCCCAGATTATGGCAGAGGCATCAGAGCTCCTACCAGCAGCTAGAGGCAATGCCACTACTTTCCATGCCCAAGCCTCAAGTAGTCACTACTTCAGAGCTCCTTGCAGCTTGAAACATTCCCACCACAGTCCCTGTAGTCCCTGTTTGTTGTTCTAGTGTTCATTTCATCTGGCTTGAGGAATATGTCATATAAAATTAGATGCACAGCCTGCTGTTCTTCATGTTGGATACTTCAGTTGATACAATGTCATGGAATTGGATGTACAGAACCCCATTCCTGGGACAATAATGCTTGCATTTGTTCAGCAACAGAAAGAAGGCTAGAGTGTTGAGCCACATTCCAAAATGTGAATTATAATTCAGTCATTTTCTGCCGCTTGTCCCAAGTGGGGGCCCCCTGGAGTCCATCCCAGCTCACACAGGGCAAAGGACAGGGGACACACCCTGGACAGGTTGCCAGCCCATCGCAGGGAGGAGCGTGACGGGGACGGCACCTTGCTCAAGGGTACCTCAGGGCAACCTATTGGGAAGGGGTTCGAACACCAGATCCTGTGGCCAATGCCCTAACCACTAGGCCACCACTGCCCTGTCAGTAAAAATCTCTTTATTAAAGATTTCTAGGCCAAGATTTCTAAACAAATTGTCCTGCTCACTTCGCCTCACTCCGTCTGTTTCCACAACGTTAGACTGCATCATGATTAGCGTGACATGAGTGAACTCTGACACTCTTGCCACTGTCAGTGTAAATGTACAGTAAGTAAATGATGACAGATAATAATCACCAGGATACCAGTTGATTTCCTGGTACATGCCATGCCATAAGAATGATATTCATCTGCGGCATTCAGAAGTATATTTTCATTCACAGCATTTAGCAGACGCTCTTGTCCAGAGCAACTTACATCAGTGCTTCATATCCACATCTGTTCTTTATTCTTGTCATCTACTAAAAATCTGCTGATGAACTATTTCCCAACTGAGTAACAAACAAATAAACCCTGTATCTGAATGAGGCAAAAAATAATAATTTTTAAAATAATAATAATAATAATAGTAAAAGACATGAGATTTGCAAGAAGGGGATGTTTTTAATGGAAGAGAAGAAAGTGTAGTATGTACAGTACTGTGCAAAACTTTTAGGCAGGTGTGGAACAAATACTATAAACAAAGAATGCTTTCAGAAATATAAATAATGATTGTTTATTTTAATCAATTTACAAAATGCAAAGTGAGCGAACCAAAGAAATATCTAAATCAAATCAATATTTGGTGTTACTACCTTTTGCCTTCAAACCAGCATCAATTCTTATGGCCCCCACAGAGCCCTGATCTCAACATCATCCAGTGTGTCTGGGATTACATGAAGAGACAGAAGGATGTGAGGAAGTCTACATCCATAGAAGATCTGTGGTTAGTTCTCCAAGATGTTTGGAACAACCTACCAGCCGAGTTCCTTCAAAAACTGTGTGCAGTAGAAGAACTGATGCTGTTTTGAAGGCAAAGGGTGGTCACACCAAATATTGATTTGATTTAGATTTCTCTTTTGTTCATTCGCTGCATTTTGTTGATTGATGAAAATAAATGATGAACACTTTCACTTTTGAAAGCATTCTTTTATTTGCAGCATTTTTTCCACACCTGCCTAAAACTTAAAAGAGGAGGTTTAAGGCGAGCAGTGCTTGACTGTACTGAGGGGATGAGAAGAGACACATTGTTTAATAAGTGCTGTCAAATAGGAGGGTGCAAGACCATTCTTGGCATTAAAGGCAAGTATTAAGGAGTAAAACAGGGAGCCAGTGCAGTTCCTGTAGCAGAGGTGTAGTATGAGAGAACATGGGATGGCTGAAGATGAGTCTTGCAGCAGCAAGAACTAGCTGAAGTGCTCTTGTTGCCTTCAATGGTAGACCCACCAGAAGTAGTTGCAGAAAAGTTGCAGTAGTTCAGTTTGGAGATGACCAGAGACTAAACAAACAACTGGGTAGCCTGGAAGGTAAGGAATGAATGAATTCTTTGGATGTTGTAGAGATGGAGTCTGCAAGACCTTGAAACATTAACAATATGAGAGGAGAAAGAGAGCTCATCATCAAATGTGACTCTGTATAAGTAACTAAGCTACAAAAGTAACTAAGCATATTGTTAGAGGTGTGTAAATTTGCCCAGACAATGTCTGATGACATAAGGTGCTCTGGCCTGATACCAATGCTGAAGCATACAGCAAGCTTTGGGCTTTAAAAAAGTGGAATATATAGATAATGGGTCTATGATATATAAATTGGGACATATAGATGATGGGACTATGATATATAAAGTGGGATACATGGATATAATGGTCTCAAGTGATGCAGGAAACATTACTGTTCTTGTTCTGTTAGATATTAGTGCTGTGTTTGACACGGTGGATCACTCCATTTTAGTAAATAGGCTTCCCTCCACTGTCACATTACCGGAACAGCCCTTAAATGGTTCAGCTCCTATCTCACAAACTGTTATTACTTCATCCAAATGGATGATTATGGCACCCCCTCACCTATGTCACTAGTTAACTATGGAGTCCCACAAGGGTCGGTGTTGGGCCCAGTGCTCTTCTAACTTCTCTTTTAACTTTTCTGTTAAATCATGTGATAAAGCATCAACCGACACTTTAATTAGTTGCCTCAATGATATTAGGGATTGGCTGAATAACAACTTCCTCTCACTAAACCCCGAAAAAACTGAGCTGCTCTTGTTTTGTAGTAGTGATGTAGAGAGGGCCAACTTCATTTCGCATATCCGGGATGCAGGGTTGCAAACGGATGCAAAGTTTTCAGTTAGTACTCTGGCACGTAACCTTGGTGTTATTTTCGATTCAAATCTTTCATTTAATCCCCATTTTAATGCAGTTGCGAAGACATGCTTCCTGCACCTTCGGAACATTGCCAAACTATGGCGTTTTCTGTCAATGAAAGACACGGCGAAAGTAGTACATGCATTTGTATACAGTAGATAAGATTACTGTAATGCCCTACTTTCTGGAAGCACTCGGGGCACATTAAGCACCCTACAGCGCATTCAGAACACAGCCGCTAGGATTGTTAGTAGGAGCAGGAAGTACAACCACATAACTCCCATACTCTCCTCACTTCACTGGCTTCCTTCAAGGTCCTCCTCTTAACCTACAAGTCACTTAAAGGTCTTGCCCCAGTATACCTAACCGAACTGCTTAATACCTATACACCTAATCGCCCACTTAGATCCCAGGATAAAGATCTCCTAATTGTCCCTCGCATAAATAAATGTATAGGAGCACGAGCCTTCAGTTACAGTGCCCCTAGATTGTGGAACAGCTTGCCTGCTTCTGTACGGGATGCCGAATCAGTCTCAGTCTTTAAATCACGGCTGAAGACTTACTTCTTTAGTTTAGCTTACCCGCACCAATCACCATAGTGCACCACTACTAATGTCGCTGGTGCTGCTGTACATGCTATCGCACTGTATTGTTTCATTTCTGTGTCTGTCATTACTGGATCATGCTCATTACTGACCATCCCCATTCCATTTCTCTCCCCACATGTCCGGGGGGGCCCGCTGTGGTCATCACCTGAGTCCAATGGCGAACTACCATCTGGTCTGTGCGATGAATCTGATGCGCCAAGGGACCCTGGCGGCTCATCGGTACCTGGGGCCGCACCCAACTTGCTGAGCCTGGGAAGCAACTTGGGACTCCTTACTGATCCTGGATTTTAAAACCAAACTAACTTTGTACTGCTAGTATACCCAAGGGGGTTGGGTAGCCGGTCGACCTTGGACCCTTTTTTCTCCACACAGTGGAGTTTTTGGTTCCTCTCCTTCGTAGTCGTCTGGCTTTAACATCTATTACTGTAACCTGTTCCACCATCTACCACCAATGTAAAGTGCCTTGGGGCAACTCTGTTTTAAAAGGTACTATACAAGAATAAATTGAATTGAATTGAATTGATCTGAATACAGAGATATTGGGTCTATGATATATAAAGTGAGACATATAGATAATGTCTCTAGGATATATAAATAAATAAATAAATATATAAGTGGGGCATATAGATTATGGGCATGTCTGGTCTTTTAGGTTGTCTAGCTTTTAGGATAGTCTATTAACTGGCAGAGAAGTTTATCTTGCAGCTGCTGACAATCCAGGGAGTAGGGCCAGGCTGCAGGCAGACTGACTTAACCAACCGTCTGCAAGCTGCAGTGAGACGTCACTCAAGGGTCACTATATTGAGACTATATTGTGTCTGTTCCCCAAACAATAATAAAAGGATAAAAAAAAAAACCCTCAGAAAATCTGTTGACTAATTTAATGAATGAAACTTTCTAATTTAGTGTGCAACAACACATTCGATCTAAAGCTGGGACTCCACATTAGATAATGTAGCATAATGCAAAAGAATCTGATAAAAAAAAAAAGCTTGCTCCATGGTACTCAACCTGTGCCAGAACCCTTCAGACTAGTAGTTATCAAACCTTTATTTAAGAAGCCAAATCTGGATCCTTTGAAGTTATTAAATTTGCCATTTATATGAAAGATTCTGGAGAAACCTGCGTAAGAATAATATCTTTCACTCTAGTTCTTGGTCCCATAACAGCAGAAAAAGTAGTAAAAACAGTAAATGATCTCCGAATGGCATCAGACTCCAAATGCCAGACCAAATAATCCATCATCAGAGACTTCTGTCTTTGGTTAAATCTATTTCATTTATAAAACAGTTAGTTCTTTTACCTTTAACGCTTGATTATCTGATGTCGATCAGAGGAGGATGGGTTCCCCTTCTGAGTCTTGGTTCCTCCCAAGGTTACTTTCTTCAGTTTGCAGCAGGTAGTTATCGTTGCCTTGCTCAAAAGGGACTCGGACCTAGACTCTGCAAAGCTGCTTTGTGTCAGCAAGACTTGACATGACAAACTGAAACACAGGGGTACTTATACTCTTAACTAGACTAGGAACTGGGAGAGGAGGAGCCACAATAAATATACACTAAGCAAGACTATGGTGGTGGATGGTGGGGTGTAGGGGGTTACAGGAGAGTGTGGAAAATGTAAGAAAAACAAACATGACAGGTCAGGGCGCAGGGGCATATGTGAAACCAGGTTAGAAAGAGAGTTTATGAGCAAAGTTGTGTGCAGAGGTGGTTGTGTTGTTAAACTATGTGATTTTTTTTCTCTCCCAGAACTAGACAATGTTTTCCAGCAGCAGCACAGTGTTTTGGAAGCATGTTGACTTAGGAGTTCAATTACACACACAGCTTGCATCCGGTCCATAACACATTGACTATGAAGAGAGATGCTCTGGAGCCTAATATAATCGAGTCTGATGCAGGCAAAGAAACACATACAGATGCATGTTGTCCCATTTTTTGTCCAACTCTAAGACCTTTCCTTTGCATAAAGACACATCAAAACCTGCACTCTGGTCACTCTGTTTGGCCCAGCACTCAGCTATACACTCTGATGTCTGATACCCTTCTAGCTAAAGACTTATTGCTTTGTGAAATTTTGTGAAAGGCACAATGAGAGGATTTATGCAACATTTGCAAACTTGATGCCTTTTTTCTCTTTTGCAAGCACTTTGAATTTGCAAACAGCATCAAAATTCATGCTCTTCTTAAGAAATTTCAATCAAAGGGGGTTACTAGGTGGACTATTAAGAGAAATCATGAGAATGAAAAGGCAAAAGTAAGATAAGAAATACACATTAGAAATTATTAAACTCTGTAAGGGAGGGCATAATAATAGTAGGAAAAATATGGAATAAAAGTAGGAAAAATAAGAATAAAAGTAAGAATAAAATGCTCTTCTGACGGACATCCACAAATCTGAAAAGTACATTGGCAAACTCTGATACTTCAGATAAGTGCTGTGATTGGCTCATCTGGTCAAGGAAAATAAATTCTAACATCAATGGAAAAAAACATTAGTAAATAGCAATGACCACTCTGTATTTATCACAATTAACTGATTTCTTTATTTCAGAAAGCACTTTAGATCCTTTAATCTAAAATATTTTATTCTCATCTCACACCAGACACTACTGGGAGGAGTTGATCTTAGAGATTACATTTACATCTGATTATACAGACACGGAACCAGTTTAGTACAAGGCCAAAGGCCCATCCTCTTGACCGAGCCTGTAATTGATTTCGATCCTTCCATTCTTCAGTATTCAAGATCAGTTTATGACTATTTTTTTTTTTACACTGATAATCAGAAGAATGGCTAAAACCCTGTTCCTGTAAGTGCTAGAGCTCCAAAAATCCCAACTGTCCAGACGTCAATAACATGAAACACGACACTATCAAAACGCTTTTTTCCACAAAATACTGCATTATTCAATATTCAAACAACTTAGTACAATGTAATAATCATCAGATCAATATATACATTCTAGCTCATGATATTAGTTTAATATACTGCATTTCAAATTTGTGTTTAGAATGTTTAGAGTCAAACCTTAAAGCGATACTTAAACGCAGTTGCAATCCACAAGAAATACTTTTACATACATATTGGAGAAATATACTTCTAAGATATGTAAACAAACATTTGGTGCATTATTGTATTAATATCATAATATAAAGGTTATTGAAAGAAATATTTGGTCATAGTCAACTCTAAACCGCAACATTTCCAAAAATAATTGGCTCTTTTTCTACTTGACAAAGGAATTTCTTTACATCATCGCCACTTGGTCCTTTAGCAAATGGCAAAGCTCAGTCTCCTCTTGGCCAACGTTGCTTGCCTTAGTCCTTGTTCAGCGTACTGTGTGTGAACGGTTAAAGGAAGCTGGAAAAGCTAGTCACAAATAAGCCTCTTTGATTATTTAGTCTTAGGAGCAAAACTTCATCTCTTCCCTCTTGATTTCTTTTTCCTGGGTCTTCCTGCAAAGGCAATAAATACATACAAAAATCAATATACTCAAGATTAAAGTTTATATTCATGAGAATATTTAAAAGCAAAAGTTGTAATCAAAACGGAGTTTGTGATTTTTAAAAAAATTAATTCTGAATATTCTCGGTCTAAAATTTTTGTCTCAGAGCACTAGTTTTATTAGTAGAAGCAGAGTTCCCATTCCCACATTCAGACTGTTAATTGTTATATTTACAGTAACTCTACTAGGGTAGTGTTCATGAGGCTTTATGACATCTACACTGGTCTCGTACAACAAATGACAAGCAATAATATTTATAAGGTTTTTTCCAGCCAGGTTAACTGGTCAAAGTTTTACCCAAGAAAGTTTAAAGGGAATGGATGCTGGTTGGAATAAACCTTTCTAAATGTTATTGTAGGTTTATTTCAACAGTCATAAAAGGCAGTATTTGTCATGTAGCCTTTTAAAAACTACCCTAAAGTAAAGTTACAATACTGACTGGGAACATTTGATTGATGTGTAGAAAGGATCAACACGCATACAAAACAAAACAAAAAAAAAAGATGAGTTCCCTTTGAGAGTCAGAGTTTAGTAGATGTATTGTAGAATTATATTAACAGACATTATTTTTGATCCAGTAAAAGCCCAAAAAAATAAATTCCCAAAGCATTATAAGTAATCACAATGCCCAGACTGATTTGTGACGCAGACACCACAGTAGACTGGACGTCTGATTTAATGACGAAAACAATGCAATACTCAGAAACGTGAGTTATCGCTCACATCCACTCCAGATAACTGAAGTTCACGTCAGCAGGCAAAGGTCTTCATAAGCTTTGAAAAGGTTACAAGAGCTGGATTACTCTCGTTCCCACACACAATGAAATGTTAATGAAATCAGGCGAGAGCAGGTTAAACACACATTGTTACAGAGACAGGCTTTAGTGGTTAGACACAAAATGGAGTTGGTTATAAAGAAGATGGGTTTGGACGCTCATATTTTTGACCCGTTAATTACACATCCAGTGATGTGACCTACCTTACTGCAACACACAGCCCTGTTTTTGCTTACTGTGTCCTTCACTGTTACCCCGTGCTTAAGAGGGGCAAAGAGAGAGAGACACACTGAAGGACTGAATGTGATTTATTTGTGTCTTTACAAACACTTCTGCATGTTTGTAAAAAAAAAAAAAAAAAAAAAGTGAATATTTTATTTTGATGTAAAACTGTCAATAAAACAATGACAAAAAAATCAGAAATAAAATAAATATGATAAAATAGCAAGGATGTTTCACAAATATCGAAGTTGCAAAACCTTGTGGCAAATTTAGAAATGTCCCCTTTGGAGAAAAAAAAGATTTCCTTTTTCTAAATTGCCCCCATTTTCAGTTTCTGCAACCCTAAATATTTGAAACATTTTTTTTAACTGGCGCATAAATATCAGCAGAAACATTTACCAATTTCAGACAGCACTGTTTAAGTTGCATAATCTTTTATTAGGGTAATTAAAACATGCGAATAAGTTACCTTCATGCCTGCTTTTCTTTTTTCCTCTGAGAAACTTGTGCTGTTTAGGCTGAGGGTTTGGAGGATTGATTGTGGTGGGGCTATTCTGTGCTTTGGCTCCGTCCAGTACATCGTAACTCAGCTGTGGTTCATTGCTGGCAGAAGACGCTTCATTTCCATTTGTGTCTGCTTGCCCCTTGCTCAAATGTTTTGTTTCATCTTGATCTTCGCTTTTCGGGGATATTTCACCAGTAATCTTGCCCTCTCCATTTCCATTTGTGCCAATGCTAATGCCAGAATCAGCATTTTTTACATTCTTTAGCATCGTATTATGAGAACCTGTGACATTGTTACATTGACTGTTGTTGCCATTAAGATTATGTTCTGGTACAGCTTCATCTTCTGTTACTGATGGCTTCAGGAGAGGCACAGGGTCATCTGCTGAAGAGTGTGGCCCATCCTTAGATGTGTTTTCAGTGATGTTCTGCTGTGGTGGATTGTCTGAGGAATAATTATCTTTGGTAATGGTTTCAGTTGTGATAGAGTGTGACCCTGTATTTTCTGTTGAGTGGCCCTGAGCTGGAGGAAGCTCTGCAGGATGCTCCTCTTGCTGTGCTGTGCAATTTGACAGGGTTTTCTCTGTGGAGAAGCCTGGCTGGGACTCTCCCACTCCCTGAGGATGGAGCTGGGCTTCACTGGCTAAAGTTGTTTCTCCTGGGTGGCTGATGGAGGAAGCTCTGGCAGGATCTTCGATGGGCTTCTCCTTTACTTGAGGAGGAAGAAGAGGAGAGGGGTCCTGGGCCAGTGTGACCTCTCCATCTGCAGACTTGACACTTGCTGCTGGGGAATGACAATGAGGAAAATCAGTTTTGAACAAACAAGTGGAGCGACTGAATTTATTTTCAATCATTTGCAGTAAAACTAAGCTCTCAGTTAATGGCTTTAGCACATCAAGGAAAATTAAATATCTTTTCTGAACAAAAAATTTAAAAAAGCATGTATAAATTCAGGGTTCAAGATGCTTCTTAAGGTGTGCAATATATTTTGTCCATTTTTATACAAACACAACCTATGAGAAACCATATGAGTGAGGACATTTGAGATTACTTAACTAGCTATATGCTGAGGCAAAAATATAATAATTTAACAACGCAGTCTGTAAGATGTCTATAAGCCCATTAGTGAGGTACTGAATTTAAAATTTAAAATAAAATGACTAAATTGAATTACATTTTTATGGCATTTAGCAGACGTTCTTATCCAAAGTGACTTCCACATCCTTATTACAGGGACAGTCCCCTTGGAGCAACTTGGGGTTAAAGGTTTTACTCAGGAACCCAATAGTGGTAGTCTAGAGGTGGGAATCGAACTTGTGACTGCTTAGTCCATAGATCCATAGGCAATTATCCTACCACTAGACCACTACCACCAGGGGGGGTATGGTATTTTACTACATATACAAAAAAAGTAGTCAAAACAGCTACTGAGCCAAAAAATATAAGCTCATAATAATTTTATGATAATAAATATCACATTCACATATGAGTGCTGTATTTGGGCAGCAAAAGCAGTTGTGGCTCTATGAGAAGTGATGAGATGAAGCAGCAGCACCAAGCTGTTGGTTTGGCAGTAGATCATGGACAGTGCCAGCTGCAAAAACCAACAGTCCAATTGTCTGAAAACTACATCATTACTAATCTTGTTTTCTCACCACAATCACTGAAACTGCAGGTCAAATTACTTCGGTTTTGTGTGAGCTGATCATGAAGTGTAGGAGACAGAAAGAGGAAGTGACTTCAGACCTTTGGACTGAAGCCTTGGTGGATGGCTCGGAGTTATCTTGTCCTTACCAGGCTTCCCGGTATCCCTATGTATTTCACTAGAGGAGGCACCTTCCTTTTCGCACCTGGGCCGAGTCTTTCTGAGAGTGAAGCCCCTTCTGATGTCTGCCAGCAGGTGGTCAATGATACAGCCATCCTCTTGAGGTAAAGCACCTTTTCTGACTGGAAGCACAGAAATAAATAATTTAGTCATGTTGGAATGAAATGTTTGTGACCATCTATTTCTTTGGCCTATTATTTTTGGGAAAATGTAAGTAGAAAGGTTATGATAGAAGCAGCGAAAAGTCACTTTGTTCAGGTTGCAGACTCCCCTGGAGGCCTGGGATTGAATCCTATTTCTAAAAGGCAGCTTACTCTTCTGAAGCAGTGGTGGCTGCCTCAGAAGGTTGTTAGGTACCAAAGACCTCAGAAGATTGTGGGATCGAACCCCTGATCAGTATCCTGTGGTACCCCTGAGAAAGGTACCATCCCAATCACTGCTCCACTGCTGGATATGGCTGCCCTCTGCTGCACGGTGTGTATATGAGTGAAAGGGATGCAGAGGATGCATTTTGTTGTGGTTTACTGAGTGTTGTGCTTACAATGACAAACTGACACTTTCAATGTTTTAATTAATGGGAAAAAGAAAAAAAAAACTTGCATATGAACCAAGACACTGCATAGGCACTGCATATTTAAAATGCACATTTGAATTTCCTCTTCAAATTCCAATAGTGGGTTTGAAAATCACAAGTAGTTTATGTATGAAGGTGGTGTAAAACTCTAGTTGCATAAGTAATCATCCTCTAGTACAGAAACAGGTGCTCAAACTCACAAGTGTTAAATTCTCAGCAACAAATATTTCATCAGGTTTAGGGCAATTTTGCCCTCTGTTCACTACACAGAAAACTGAGGCAAATTTAGTTATCAGGTTAGTTAATTAGTAAATCTCTCTATACGAGACAAATCACAATGTTCCACCAGTTAAGTACTAAATGTTCTTTAAAATAAATTTGAGCTGTACATTTATAAAAAGCATTATTTCTTTTAACAGGATAAAATTACAATTACCCACAGTATAGAACATTGAGAACTGTTAGTTTGAGACAGTGTCAGACAAGAGACAGGATCAGGGATTACTCACTGATCTTGCCGTTCTCTCCTTTCTGTCTTTTGGACTCCTCCTCTGCCAGCTGCTGCTTCCTCTTCTCTGCTTTGGCAGCCTGCTCTTTACGGATCCTGTTTTCCTGTAAGAAACAAACAAACCAAACCAGCAGAGGCGTTAGCATGAGACAAGTGAAAAAGCTACTGCTAAAAAGTGTCCATCTAGTGTCAATATATGATCAATAAAAATTTCACTTAAACAAACCTTTTCATAAGAAGAAATTTATAAATGATTGATAGATATGATGCATTATTTATAGCATAAAACAGATCAGTCACCTTCAAGGCTTTGATGAAAAGCCCACGGAATGTTTTAATGGTGCCATATAGTTCTTCTAATGATAGCTTTGCTGCATCCTCACATAGATACTCAGCCAGGTCCGCCTTCTTCTGGTCAATATCAGTGAAGCGATCCTCCAAAGTTTTACATGCTTGTAAGCTCTCCTACAAATACATAAAAAAGACTTTTCTGTTTTCTGTGGCCCTCCCATAGACACATCTTCAGCATGCTTCTTAATTTTTACAGAGGTTCTGTGGCTAATATAGATAACAAGTAATGGAAAGCAAAACTAATTAGCAAACCATCTCACACTAACCATACTAGGTTTACTAGATAGTGTATCATGAACATGTCAGTGTCACCCACCCCTTCATGGAAGTTATGTTGTGCTGCTACTTCATACTACTACTAGATAATCGACAAATATTAATAAAGCTACTTTTTGTACTTAAAAAAAATTGAGAATTCCTTAATAAATTAAGTCATTTCACACACACCTCAATAACAGACAAAAACTGCTCTTTGACATCTTGAACTGAGGAGGAGAGTTTTTTTGCTGTGTCTCGTAAACGCTTGGAAAGTGCGCTTGCCTCACCCTGAACAGATTCCAAGTTTATCCTAGAACAGAAGCAGAAAAAAGATTTCATATAATATTTACTTAACTCTCAGTAATAATTTAATGGATAGAAGCTTAGCACTATATTCACCCTGCTGCTTTTTCACAGCTCTCAATTTCATCAGGCAGATTCAGCAGCTCAGGGTGGTTAAGCTCTGCTTCCTGGAAACACAAAACAACTGTATGACGCAACATCAAAAAGAAACAATTAGTGTCTGGAATTTGCTTGTTTAAGCAATGTTTACTGGTGCTGTGAAGCAAATGTTGTAAATAAGTAAAGTAAGCTTAACTTACAAATTAACTAAAAATTATTAAATCATGCCAACTGTATGTCAAAATCATGGAGTTGCCTCAAAACTCAGTCATCTTAAGTAGGCCTAAGTGTTGTAAATTACATCTCGTATGTTAACGTACATCATTATGTTGAAACTGACCAACTAAATTTGTTACAGTATAAATAGTCCTGTTCTGCTCAATTTTAGTGTGAGATGCAGCATAAAATACATTTCACTGGCAGTATTTTCTTTAATGAGACACTATTGACTTGCTAATTCAAACTTGTCTGATGCAAGAAAAAAATATTGATGTACTATGTATCTTTAAAATCACTAACATATTTCCCCAAGTAACCCACCCCTAAATATTATCAATGAAATATGCCCAATGTGTAACTGAGGCATGCAGCTTACAAAATGCTATATTCTAGGCTGTAAACTACTTTTTACCCACATTAGCCAAAGCTCCAGTGTAAAACTTAAGAATTTTACAAATACAGATATCTAAGCTACATTTAGACAAGGAGAAACTCAGAACATAAGTATAAAAAGGATTCTTTTGATTCATACAAATTACTCCATGCTTAATGTTGTACCTCAAGGATGTGGTGTAACAGTGTGATGCGACCCTTGTTGGCTTTAGTCTCCGTCAGCTTCAGGAGTGAACTGATTTTGAATCCTTCAGCATTTCCTGTATGACTTCCCTAACCAAAAAAGAAAACAATAAGACAAACACTTTGTTGGCAAGCCTGGCAAAAAGTTATTCCCTAATAAAAGACAAAAGTTTTATTCATTTTACAAGGGCCAAACATGTAAGCAAAATAATTCCAAGCTTGTCTTAAAGATCACATCTCCATTTGAAAATTCTGATTTTATATTCTTTAAAAGGTTCTTACATAGTTGAGGAAGTTTCCTACATGAAGGATGAGTTTGCAGAAGCTGGGTAGTAAGGTACTCATTCTGAGACCTGCAGGGGGTGACAGATGCCAAAAACCCTAAAGATCTACTTCATAAAACATTGCATTTAATTAATGTACTGCTGAAATACAATAACATCCTATGAAGCTGTCTTGCTCATTCACTGCCAACTACAGGTGTCATACTCCAGGTATGAGGGCTGGAGTTTTATGATTTCCTTTCTGATTAAACAAAGCTCCAAAAAAGAACCCCATCCTGTTGGACACTGGTTGGTTAAGGACATCTCCGATGCAAGCTTTCTATTAAAGATATGCAAGCTTTTTACTAAAGATATGTGGGACATTATTCTAATAGTTCCAAATTCAAACCTAATAAAAATAGCAGCTTTAGAAACTATTTGTTAGGAAGGCTGGTGAAAGATCATCTCCATAAAAATGTAACTGAACAGGCCTGTCAATTTGTGTATGTGTTCAGGTGCTCCTGAATTTTTGCATAATAAAAATTTCACATCTATACACCGCAGAAGAATTTTCAAAAAATTCTAAAATTTCTAAAATTCAGTAACACTGAAGTTGTCCATGCTACAATTACCACAGTGGAAGAGAAAAAGAGCAGCTGTATTAAACACTTTCAGACAAAACTCTTCAGACGCTTGCAGTGAGTGAGTGAGTGAGCGTGAGTCAGCTGCCTCGGCTGTGGAAAAAGCAATCGAGGTTGAGAAGTAGAGCTGAGGCCAAAACTCCCACACGACGCCACAGCTCACTCACTCTTGCATGCCGCCTCCACCAGCTCAGCTTTAGGCTTCAGTATTTCTAGCACAGAAGAAGTCTCTTCACACAGCAACATGCACTCAATCCTCAGCTGGTAGCTAGAAGGGAGAGAGAGGGAGAAAATGTGTGGGAAGATACACAAGTGAGTTGACACTGAGGGTCACCATTAATGGTCTTTTTATTTAAAACCTGGATCACTTTCTAATAATCATGCAAAATGTGACTTCTTTAAAATTCCTTATTATTTTAATGAAGCATCAAGTCATTACCAGGGAACTGCGAGGAGCAAGAGGTAAAACTGGTCAACATTAGCAAGCTTGTCTAGACTTCCTTGGAATGAGTTCAAGTTATCAGTCTGCAAAGATAAACAGAAAGTTTAGTTATGTCGACAACTTTCCCCTTCTCATTGCATAATTTTATTTCAGCAACATGTGACTAACCTCATGTTTCTCTGGAAGAAGCTTCAGAAGCTGCTTTAAACTCTCAACATCAAACTTAGTACGATCTCCTTTCTGGATCATGCCCACAAATTCCTCATTAGAGCTGTACGAAAGGTTGAGTGGATAAAGTGGATTAACTTTTAAAGCAAAATATTCCACTGGGAGAAGTCCAGCTCCACATTAATCATCTAAAATCCTGACCAGCTTACCATTTAAACTGCTTGAGATATATATTCAGATTGAGATTCTTCTTGGGATCGATAAAGGAGATCTATAAAGAAGTAAACAATAATTATGGAATTTGTCATTTAATTGCTTTAAGAATAGCATCTGTCTAACAGATAATGAGGCAGTCACAAACTTCTTTGGGTTCCTTCTTGACAGGAACAACTGGGCTTTTGTCTTTGGGTTCAGCTACTGGGAGGCTGAAGAGTTGCTCAATGCTGGTGTAATTGGGCTCCAGAGGCTGGCCATCCTGCATTGAAGCCCAAATACAGCAACCATCTATGACAGAATGAACAGAGCAATTGAAATTCTGACTCGGCTGTAAAATTAATATTTTCTACAAATCAAGGCCCAGGCCTTTTTTGTTGTCATTTATACATCATGTGGGTTCATCATTGCTTCAAATGATCTAAAAACATCTACAGACATGTCAAACTTTCCCCAGTTGAAACTTGCCATTGATTATTTAAACTAAATTTTTACTTGGCACTATTGTGAACTGAAAGTGCACATGTCCAAACTGCAATTTCAAAATAAAAACTATTAATCTTTTAGCCCCAG
This sequence comes from Hepsetus odoe, assembly GCA_017165825.1. Lineage (NCBI taxonomy): Eukaryota > Metazoa > Chordata > Actinopteri > Characiformes > Hepsetidae > Hepsetus > Hepsetus odoe. The sequence continues at coordinate 10,596,825 of CM029374.1, read as the reverse complement.
AGCGCCATTTCCTGAATAAGAATGTATTAAATTATTAACCCAAAAGCAGCTATTAATTTTCAGACTCAGAAAGCAAGAGATTGCTTCTAAAATACCCAGAACCCCTCATTTTTCACACGACCTCTGTATTTGAAGATTATAAGAATGTATAGTTACAAAATAAGACTTTCAGATATTTCAGAAAAATGGGCAACAAATAAAACATTCATAAGAGCTGAGTGAACCTGAAAACGCTGCAAGAATAGGTAGAGTGCATCTTCGGGTGACATGTGAATATGGCTTCATGATCTCTATTTGAAAAAGCCAAGTTATCTATTTAACCAGTGCCCAGGTTTTTGTTCAAAATTTGTGCCCATTGCTGACAAAATTATTAAAGATAATTTACTTAATTAGGATTGCAATTTGGAAATACAAACACCCTCATTTATTCCCAAATTTACAGCTTTTCAGCATTTAACATCTTGCACACTGGAAGCTCTGCACATTTGCAATAAGTCACTGAAAGTTTAATGAGGCATGGGGAAAAGGGGGATAAAGTATAGAAAATGCAGAAAGAATTCCATTCTCTATCAATACCTTATTAACGTCTCTAGATTTGTGGTTTCTGTGTCAAATTGTCAAATGCATCATCCTCACCTGTAACTGCTCTCGTGTTTAGCTTTTGCCAGTTAAGCTTTTTCATCCTGAGTGATGGACAGGGGCCAGTCTTCACTGGTGCAGAATAAGCCCTGCCCAGTGACTGAACATTGTGGGCTACTATTATGTCCCCCATTCCTGGTGGAGGGGGAGGTGGTGCAGGCATGCCAGGGAGGGGGGGTGGAATTGGTGTAGGACCTCCTGGACCCATCCCAGGTAACGGTGGAGGTGGTGGAGGTACTCCCATTCCTGGTAAAAGTGGAGGCGGAGGAGGTATGCCCATTCCTGGTAAAGGTGGAGGTGGAGGAGGCATAGGACTGCCTATACTTGGCAAAGGAGGTGGTGGTGGGGGACCTCCAAAACTCATTCCAGGAAGTGGCGGAGGAGGTGGTGGCACTCCCATTCCAGGTAGAGGAGGTGGTGGGGGTGGTGCTGCATGTAGTACCAAGACAGCAGAAGAAGCCATATCAGGTAGTGGAGGTAGTGGAGGTGGGGGAGGAGGAGATGGTGACATCATAGTGGTTGGCTTCTGTGCTGGTGTCTGGTTGGTGAGTAACTTGCTCAGATTTTCTTCCCCTTTATCATTCAGCTCAGTCTGAACTGCTTTGTTAATTCTTTTCGATTGTTGGCCATCTATGAGGTGAGATCTGCTGGCTTGCTCTTTGGAAAAGACAAGACGCTGCAAGATCTTCTCACAGGAGTCCATTTTAGCTAAAATGCAAGAATTACAACAATAATTAATTTCTATTCTTTTGTTCTCTTCATTGGTTCTGGTTCACATATAATTTTAATAAGCCTAAATTAGAAAATACGCTTTTAATATTTTACATAAACAAATTACCATTCAGGCTCATACTCATGCATGGCTACAAAAGTTGCTGAGTTTTCCCAATAATACTAAACTGTGGTAAGCACAGATCATGAGTGATAATGATTTATACGATCGCCAAAGGAAAAATAAAGGCAAACAAACAAAGGAGAAGTTTAACATTTTGCACTGTGCCTTTCTGGATCAGGTAAAGGTTTCAGTGTCCCCTTTACGTATGTGAAATTCACAGAGCCATCCTGTTATTTCTGAAAATACTTGTAAAGAGCACTGCAATCTAAATGTGATTACAAACAAAGAAATTATAGGCTAATAAAGACAATATTATTTAAAGACAAAAAATCCTCTGGTATAGTATTTGACAACTGTAAATAATCTGAACTACACTAGAAAACAAATCTATAATTATGAATGTAATTAACTGATAAAAAAACTACCAAATGACTTGCTTGCTGAATGCGTTTTTGACATTACACTCACAGTCCTGAGCCAGCAGGACAGCACGGTTAGTGAGAGCCTCCAGGGCCTGCCAGATGTCTGCTCGCTCAGGTCCCAACAGCAACAGAGTCTGAAGAATCGACAGCAGCTGCAACGAGGCAGGAGTGCTACTCACCTACAGGGGGCCAGAGCAGAGCTGGTCTCAGAACAGTACATTTTCAATCTGAAACCTCTGAAGGTCTTGTGAGGTCTTTCACACCACATTACACATGATTTCAGGTCTGATGTCACACTCTATTTGAACCACGTCTTGTATACAGACAGTGCAACAGTTCAGATTAAAATGACCTCAATATCAGACCTTCATACCATTTGATTTCCCAAAAAAACTGTACTGGACAGCTACTGTGTGAAGACAATTCACTACTGGCACCTTAGTGTACGGTATCTTCATGAGTGCTTCATATCTTCATAGTGTTCAGATATTCATGACTGCTAACAAGTTCTAGGACTAGTTTACCTAGTTCAAAATCCTAATGTTAATCAAAAAAACAAACAAACTATCAAATAAAAAAAAACAGCAAATGAGCTCAGCAGTATAAGAGATCATCCTGGAAATATCCAGGGCTCATCAAGAGAGCGCCCCTCTCTGGGAACTGATAAAGTATGAAGATGTGTTGACTGCTCTCCTTCATCAGGTACCTCCTTTTTCATTTGGTTTGGGATGTGCATGATTACAAAATGTTCAGAAAAGACTCAGATAAGCAAGACTGACTCACTTTATTAAAGAGGGTAAAGAAGACCTCTTGGTGGTTGCTCATATCAATGCCTCCATAGAGCCTCTGCAGCTCCTCCTCATCCTCTGCCATGGCTTCTTCAAATGTCTCACACTGGATGATCAAGTCCTCATTCTCCTGCTCCCTGGAAAGCCAAGGAAGAGACAAATTTACAGTAAAGGATTGTTGGAGAATAACAAACATGGCATATAATAATGAAACATACCTCAGCTTTGGCAGGACATCAAGCAACTGTAAACCTAGTAGAAAAAAACAAAGTTTTCATGAGTCTTATTGTGCTTCTAGATTTCCAGAAAAGCTCAAAAAAGGAAGGAGGCTGCAGGCTGGTCTGATTGAGCAGCTGCAACTTTCAGCACAGCCGCCATTCACACAGACAACAGTGACGTTTGTCTGTTTTACTTTTGTCTAGAGAGAGAATTAAAGCTTTGGCAAATGCCTTGGTCAACTAATATGTTCAAAGATTATATACTTGATCAGAAGAACGACGTTTCCTACGGGTATGTCTGTATAATCTCAAGTACACGGTCGTTATTGGAAACACTTCTGCGCATTAACGCCGCACTGAAGTGCTTTTAATGCCCAGCATGAACAAAACAAACTTACTCAAATCAACCTGCTACTGTCAAAACCTCAAAACCCTGACATTTAATGAAGATATCTGGTCTAAAAAGGCACTGTTTTCATATATTGTCACACACTGACTCCACATTGACCCTTTAATCGAGAGGATGCAGTGACCTGTAAAACGGCTCCATCAGCAGCGTTGCCTGAGCCCGGCGCTGTCTGAAGGCACTTTACTCTCCTTTGAAAACATTGATGCGAAGTGCTTTGTGTTGTGCGTACCGCCGTAAGAAAGACACGGGGGAAGCTGTACGGCTAGTGCCAGTGATAAGTGATTGGCTCCTGCTCCGTAAATTAGTTCAATTTTAAGAGTATTTAGGATTGAAGCCTCTCCACACAATTTCTTAACACGGGCTTAGGGAGCTTCGTTCAACTCTCCAACTTTTTTTTTTTTTTTTTTTTACAGACAGCGGAGAGCTGTTTTTAGTTTTCTGCGCTTTAACGCGACATGTTTTGCGTTTTTGACGCAAACACAGAATTTCGCGTGAACGCAACGCGAACGCCGTTCGTTTTCTCCTTATTTGGGCATGTCGTCAACTACAAACTCCACGTGGGCAGGGCCCTGAGCTCTTCATTGGCTAGGCTTTCAGTGACGTCTGTAGCTTTTCGTGCCCTGCCGTTACATTGTCTTCACACACACTACCACGTTTTTATAATGGAAGAAAAACATAGTAGCACACCAAGCTCCCTGCCTAGATTAGAGCTGAAGTTAAAGCAGATAAAGCTGCCTTCATATGCTGTTGGACTGAAGTGAAAAATGGTGGATGGTTGCTTGCATATACTAGCAACAAAATAAGTAAAACAGAGTTGTGCACAAGCATTAGCTATATTTTAAACCGCACAAGCAGAGCAATCCATTAGCTGTGAAATAAAGAAACAATAAACGGCAGAGTTTTATGAGTTAAGTGCACAGAATTAACGCATTATTCTGACTGAAATACTATTGCACTGTAAAAATAAAAAATACTACCCATTACTATAACTACTCTCATCTTTGCAATGTTGAAAGGAGATGTTGAAGGTCAGCCTAACTCAGAGGAACTCTGGAATCAAGATTATCCAGTTTTCCAGTGGAAATGACCACATATAGAGACCCTCGTGCAGTTTCCAACTCAGTATGACATTAAACTGGGATGTGAACGGAGCCTTCTGCTTGCAATCATTTGGTTTGTATTTGTGCACATTTCCTGCATGCTTGTGGATGCAGACTAAATGGACCAGAAATCTTGGGGGCAGTGTGGTTCAATTAAGACCTGACAAAAAATGAACAAATGAAATATCTTGAGCACAGATGTGAAACTGACATTTAATAGAATAAAATATATTGTCTACAACACTACCTTTACATTTGCTTCTTTCTTAACAGGTATATTATTTTCATTTCCTGCACTGTAGCCATGTTTTAAAAGCCGAAAACTTTTGCTCTCTGGTAGATGTACTACTTAACATCCACATTCTTAATTCACATCCATATCCACACATTAACATTCTTAAAGGATCCATGGGAGTGTGTGAGCTGTGATGGTTGCATCGTTTGAAACAAATTTTTTTGTATGGCAAAATAGTCTATACGCTCAGCATTGTATCTCAGTAATTATGTTAACTATTGATTGATTTGCTGTTGATTAATTCCTGCCACTAAAACATCACCTGAGTTAAAAGAGGATTAACTGTACGTACCAATGAACTCCTTGCGCATTTTGTCTCTTTGCCGAAGGTCATCAGTGCTGAAGATGAGGGCATTGATCACACTGAGCAGCGTCACCATGTAAGGGACGTTGTCTGTACTTTCCAGCTCATTCATGATCACACTGAAGCGATAATGCTGGATCTTCACGGCCTAAAAGGTAAAGAAAAACCAAAGTTGTTCCTCTTCTTCTATGGTCTAGCCTATAAGCCTGGATCATACTCAAATATGCACAAATATATAGAAAGAAAACAGAAATGCAGCTATAACATGGTGATGTAAATAAAACTAGAAAATAAGGTGTAAGTTATTGAAAATATAGGGCACGTATCTTCATATGCACCGTCCTTTTAAAGAATATATCCTTTAAAGATGAAAACACAAGAATAATTTCCCAGAATATTATTTTTCCAAGTTCTAAAAGGGATTTTTAGTCATGAATTATAGCAATATTACAGTTCAGTCCAACAAAAGAATGCATTTGTAGGCTAAATTAATGTGTAGAAACTTGGACCATGTAAATAAAGTATACAAATAAATGAGAGTACAGTAGTGTTGGTAATTAACACCTGCCTTATAATGGTCCAGAGCATCCAAGGCCAGTCTGTGTCCTTCGGTGGAGAACATGCTGAGCGCAGCCAGCAACTCAAACACTTGCATTTTCACCATTGTGTTAGAGGTGTCCAAAGCTAGAGGTAAAAAAACCCCCACAAAAACAGCATAAACACTTTCAGCATATCTTTCTTTTTGTTTGTTTTTTTCCTGTCATCCTCCATGTGCTTTTGACTTCCTGAGACACTCACCACATTTTGTTGGAAATTATTTGAACCTTTGACCTCCGTTTCATGGAAAAAAGCAAGGAATGGGAGTGGTCTTGAGAAAAGATCCATATTTGAGTAAACAAATATAAAATGGATTTACACACTGATGTAAAATTGACTTTGGACGAACAAAAATGCTGTTTTGTAACGATCACCAAATAATTAGTCAGCACTGTTCTGTTTACACTGATAAGGTAAGATGTAGATGTACCTAATAATAAAGTTTAGTGCCAGTTTAGTGAATATGTGTGCATTCCAGTGAACATAACAATAAATGAAAAGGTGCTTTACCTTGTGATAACTTGCGTACATAACCTTCATTCTCCACAATGAAGTGGATTCCTGTCGAAGAGTTCATAACTGCCCTCACACAGTTCACACATGTCAGCTGCAGAAGGGCATCTGCGATCCGAGAGCACCCCCTCCCTGATAGCCTGTCCAGGGCCTCCAAAAGGAGGTCCAGCCCAGAGAGCTCTAGGAACTGAACCATCCAGGTCTGGTCGCTGCCCTCCAGCCTTTTCTTGAGACCAGAGTAGTTGACCACGGTGGGGACCTGCAGCAGGCGGATGCAAAGCTCTGGGTCGGCATTCTCCAGGTTGGCCTCCTGAGGGCCATCTGAATCCTGAGAACTTCCAAGGCGACCCTTCACTGCCACCCATTTCTTTTGGACTCTGTCTGACTTAGCTGACATGATGAAGTGGAAAGGATGGTTGAAGTACCTGTGGGGGTGGGGGGGACGATGACAAAATGAACAGAGATCAACTCTTATATTTGACTGAGGAGAAAGCATATGGAGAACGACTTATAGGTGCTTGGCTGTTTCATCATGAATTAAAGTTTTTTACTCTTTAGTTTTTAGTCTAACTAAAAAAAACTAGAATTCTAGAAAACTAGAATTCAGCTTGCAAAAAAAGCATATTAGGCTTGTTAATTGCTAAATATTACTATATTACAGTAATGAACAGTTTATATTGGTGCAGTTGCGATACTTTTTTGATGCATTTAAACAATGTAATTATTAATATTTGAACATCTTTGAGCATATTTGCACATGCCCAACTTGTCAGTTTGTTATTTAATGTAATAGACCTTGGCAATAGTATACTGCTTCTTTAAGCCTGGTTTCTGGGAATTCAACCACTTTGATTTAAAATACTAATTACAACAGTACTTTCATAGTTCAACTTTGTGCCAAACATTCCATTGCAGGCCTGTGTGGCCCACACTATCTTTGTTCTGGCTTGTCATGGCATTTTCTTCTGGAAATACTGTAAAATCCGATCGTTAATGACTTAAAAAAATTCCAGAAATATTGTTCTGGATAAAAGGGAAATAATAAGAGCCTATATCAATATACAGCAAAGTGTACTCCTTCTTCTTTCGGCTGCTTCCTGTCCTCTGCATTTTCCTCCTTCAAACCAACTGCCAGTATGTCATCTCTCACAACATCCATAAACCCTTTTTTCCTCTTTCCTGGCAGCTCAAACCTCAGCATCATTCTCCCAATATAATCCTCAACTCTCCTCTGTATATATCCAAACCAATGCAACCTTGCTGCTCTAACTTTGTCCAACCTGAGCTGTTCATCTAATATACTCAATTCTAATCCTGTCCATACTTATTACACCCAACAAAAAGCATCTTAGCATCTTTAACTCTGATACCTCCAGCTCTGATGGCTGTCTTTAAGTCAGCGCCAGTGTCTCCAACCTGAACAGCATAGCTGGTCTCCATGCCATCTTGATAACCTTTCCTTGCACTCTTTCTGGTACCCGTTCACAGATCACAGATCACTCTTGCCATTCTTCTCCACCCATTTCATACTGCCTGCACTCTCTTCTTAACCTCTCTTCCACACTCCCTGTTACAATGAACTGTTCATCCCAAGTATTTAAAGTCCTCCACCTTTGGCACTTCTACTCCCTGCATCCTCACTACTCCACTTTCCTCCCTCATGTTTTCTGTCTTTGTCCTTCTCACTTTCATTCCTCTCCTCTCTAGAGCATATCTTCACCTCTCCAGGTTCTCTTCAAGCTGCTCTGTTCTCTCGCTACATGGGCTCAGCACTGATCCTTGATGTTATCACACCTCTACTTTAAATGCATCTGTCACTCCTACTGCAGACCTCACTGCTGTCACATTGCCCTCATACATATCCTGTACCACTCTCACATACTTCTCTGCCACTCCTAACTTTCTCATACAAAACCACAGCTCCTCTCTAGGCACCCTTTTATGTGCTTTCACCAAGTCCACAAAGGCATAATGCAATTCTGCAAGTCCAATACCAAACTCCCAACTGGTCTGTGCTGTGCATCTGATGCGCCAAGGGATCCTGTCAGCTCACCGGTACCTGGGGCCGTGCTCGACTTGCTGAGCCTGGGAAGCAGCTTAGGACTCTGTGCTGATCCTGGGGTTAAACCCGAACTAACTTTGTACTGCTAGTATACCCAAGGGGGTTGGGTAGCCAGTCGACCTGGGACCCTCAGAGGTTTTTTTTCTCTTCACACAGTGGAGTTTTTGGTTCCTCTCCTCTGTAGTCGTCTGGCTTTAACTTCTAACCTTCAATTTTTAGACCATGACTATAACCTATGTCTACCATCTATGTAAAGTGCTTAGGGGCAACTCTGTAGTGAAAGGCGCTATACAAGAATAAATTGAATTGAATTGAATTGAACTTCTGACCTTCTCTATACTTCTCCATCAACACCCTCAGAACATCTGAAGTGCTCTTTCTTTCTCTGCATTTCTTAAGCTAGCTTCCACTACTCTTTCCCAAAACTTTATGCTGTGGCTTATCCCTCTATAGCTACTACAGCTCTGTGCTTAACACAGCTAATGTATTTTGCTGCAGCTGTCATCAGCACAAGAGGAAGAAGCGCAAGTAATTATATATCCTTGCTGATTATGAATAGTTGACAAGCATTTTCATGTGGAGAGATTGTGTGCTGCCATCAAACGCAGGTTTTTTTCCCGAATCATTGAAGATTCCTATGGGAAAATCTTTGATACAGCAAGTGGATTTTCTGTCTTTTTCCATTGCTTCAAGCTGAAGTGAAACATTCACTCTTGATTACAAAGGTGGGCATTACAAACTTTAATTATATTATAAAGTTTAAAACTTAATTTTACAAATTCTAATGCCTGGAGTTGTCTGCACTGTCTGTCATTTCTTTCATGGGTTTCAAGTGCTCATTTTCCTTGTTTCACATCAATTTGTTGCAATTGAACATATCAGCATTTATTTTTGAACCTCAGCCCTCTCTCCAGATAAATAAAAGCTCCTGTGTAGGTAAGAATACAGGCACTAAGTTTTTGACAGTTACAAAGGCCACAAAGCTGCATATTTTCGTGCAGGCAGACACTGCATTGGCAAGAGACAACACTACACTTTTGCTGACTTTGGGATATAATGGTAAATGAAGCCGAACTGGACTGCAGTTCAAGACAGTGACAGCTGTGCACATTTGATGAAAGACAGTGTGGGTCAACAAGCTTTTCAGCTCTCCTCCTGACAAAATCTAAAGCCATTCTAAACAAATGTTGATGTGTTGCCTGTGTCAAAAGACAACAAAAGTGATGAATCATCTATCGTTTTAGCAAGTGCAACGGACAATGCAACTGCATTTGTTCCATGCACTTGCACTGTATGTGTTCTGGACTGGAATTAATTTGATGTGCAGTTTAGTGAATTATATTTCTTGGTGAATTTAAAAATATTTTAAACAGTTTTAAATATTCCAATAGATGATGTTATCAAACATGATCAAAATAAGACAACTAAAAAGCATCTGTATCTTTTTTTTTGGCTCCTTCTTCAATCATTGTAATTGTAAAACACAGTGGGCACCTTCACAGTGTCTTTATTATACTCTTTCACACATTATATTAACCTCTTATCAGTATGGTCACTGGTGTCTTTATTTATTTTAAATGTCTTTAAACTGTCTCTATTGTTTCGAAAATAATAATTTCCTTTGCAGTAAAGAAAATTACATTAATGCTTTCCATCCTTTTCAAACCTGGTGCTTTCTGCAAACACTGTAGCAAGGGAAGATTGCAGCCTTTATCTAAGATTGACTCATGAACAGCCTCTTTAAGTCAGCTTAAAAAGTGTGCAGTCCAGCTGCTTGTTGCTGTCTACCATTTAGATATAAAAAAAATATCAAGGCTGTGAGCAAGCTTATGCAATCGAACTGGCCAAGTTTGCTACCTTCCAAAGCTTTTGCTATGGTCTGTACTAATATTAATGGCTGCTAACCTTCCCCGCTTTATGATTAGCTAGAAATAAAATTTTGCATCATTGTTGGAGGGGCCATATAAAACATTCCACAAGGGGATTCAAGTACAGACACATAAGAGTACAACTCCAGCCCGGTATCACATTTCATCACTGCACTGCAGGATTCCAGTAAAGAAAACATAGTTACTGCCACCTGGTCTGAACAGAAGAGGCTCTTACAGAAAGGAAGTAGGGATGGGGCTTTCCTGCTATCTCTGCCTACACAAGACCCACTCTCTGCAAAACAAAGGAGAGATGTTGCAATAAAAGAAACCCCCATTTCAATCACGTTTTTTCTCAAAAATGAAAGTTTTGACCTAGCCTATTTCATTGAGTGGTATGGGATTGTTGTGCAAGTGTAAATGAGGCATACAAGGGCACACATTGTGCTATGATGGTGTACGTATGGCACATCTAAAGAAGAAGATTGATGCTTATTATGCATTTTCACGAAATAATGTCAAATATAATAGTCAAGCAAATATAGTTTTAACTGTTATAATAAAATTCTACTATTAGCTGTACTTTGTCAGCTGGGAAACCTGGAGCAGACATCCAGATTCTCATTATCATTGGGGGGTAATAATTTTGGAGATTTTTGGTGATTTTGGTGAATTTAAATATATGTATAATCAATAAGCCATAATGCTTATTCAAACCTTAAGAAAGGTTTAATAATGCTTATATGAAACTGTGATGCTTATTTCTTAACAAATTAATGTATGTGTTTGTTTAAATGCTGCAGTATTTAATATTTTGGTAAAATAATGTTTAACTATTTTTCATACTTGTTCTATTTTTCTACTTGTTCTATTTCTAAGTGTTTTAAAAACATTTTGAACATGTTTTGCAAGGACACTATAGAAACAAGTTTGATTGACTATAACTTGCACTTTTGGACTTGCCAAGAAAAGAATCACTTTGTCAATAACTGATGTAATCAGTTCTTCCAAGCCTGTTGCTTTAGATTGTTTACAAGCATTCATATTTAACTGAAGTGAGTCAAAAATCTTCCATCTTCCAAATCTTGCCATGAAGCGTTTTTAACTGATCGTGTGATGTGCACTGACACATGCACAAATGCACAAGCCCTGCTTACGGCCATAGCAACTCATAAAATAGATTTAAACAGATTTAATTAAATGTTAACATGATGTCAGTGTAAAAAAGCAATATTAAGTTAACCTACTAAAGGGTATTGGCTCATCTACAGTTTTAGGCAGGTGTGGAAAAAATGCTGTAAACAAAGAATGCTTTCAAAAATGGAAGTGTTCAGGCATAAATAAAATCATTTATTTTCATCAATCAACAAAATGCAGTGAATGAACAAAAGAGAAATCTAAATCAAATCAATATTTGGTGTGACCACCCTTTGCCTTCAAAACAGCATCAATTCTTCTAGGTACACTTGCACACGTTTTTTTTTAAGGAACTCGGCTGGTAGGTTGTTCCAAACATCTTGGAGAACTAACCACAGATCTTCTGTGGATGTAGGCTTCCTCACATCCTTCTGTCTCTTCATCCTTCTGCCTCTCCCAGACACACTCGATGATGTTGAGATGATGCCATAAGAATTGATGCTGGTTTGAAGGCAAAAGGTAGTAACACCAAATATTGATTTGATTTAGATTTTTCTTTTGTTCGCTCACTTTGCATTTTGCAAATGGATAAAAATAAACAATCATCATTTATATTTCTGAAAGCATTCTTTGTTTACAGCAATTTTTCCACACCTGCCTAAAACTTTTGCACAGTACTATACATTTAGATTTACATTTTGTAATGGTGGCGGGGAGGAATGTAACTTTATTGAACATAAACCAAAATACAAGACCAAAAATGCCACCATTAACTGCAAGGCTTCGCCTCGTTAATGAACCATGCTCTGTTCTGACTCACTAGGTCTTAAATAGCAGCCCTAATGAAGCACACCTGTGTCTTCATGAGCCCAGGTATGCTCAGTCAGAACAGAGCGCCATCTGTCGTGCCCAACCGGAACCACAGGCACGACAGACTGTGACATATTTACAGCATTTATCAGAGTCTCTTATCCAGAGCGACTTAAAACAGTGCTTTATTTCCACATTTGATCATCATATTATTAACCAGCTCAGATCAGCTACTGCTGATTAACTATTACAACCTATGCAACAAACTTAGTAACCTTGTGACAAGTGCTTTTTTTTTTTAATAAAGAGGAATAAGAGGAAAGAAAGAGCAGAGATAAAAAGAGTAGGATGGTTTGGAAAGATTATTCCCTGAGAAATAATCCAAAAAGTACCAAAAGTCAGATATTTTTGAAGCATACTATTTATTTATTCACTTATTTATGTTTTTTCAAAATATGTCAGTGAGCTATCATAGATGACTAGATGCCTTTTTTTTCTTATTTAAAAACTTTATTCTATTGTTAAATGTTATTGAATTGGATCAGTTCTAATGTTTCAAAATTACATCACTTTTGCTTAAAAAATGTACTTAAAAGAAGGCTGCTCTGACAGAAAGGGAGTGGCACACTGTATTTGTTTCACAACTTAGTGAGCAACAGCCTTACAAAACCCTTGCTATGACTGTGAACCCTTACACAAAACTATCAGCAGTAATTCATCATTTAAAGCACTGGGCTTGGCAGCTTTTACTTTTTAACATGTTTTAACTGACTGAACAAGATCATGCTCTGATGCATTACTTAACTTAATAGTGCACTTAAATGGCTGCCCATTGGTGTGTATTTCATCAGCTCTTTCAGTTCAGAGAGATGTTATACTAGTGTACCGGAATTTCAAACGATTATCTGGAATCCTACCTCAACAGTCAAACTGAACCATAATCTATGTAATTGTTACCAATTAAACTGAAATCAAATGAACTGAGATTCCCTGTGATTTACTGGTGAACTTTCCAGCATTTTTCTCCACCTCCAGCCCCTATGTGAGATCTCCAGCACCACCCACAACCTTACTCTGGATAAGCAGATAAGATAACACGTGAGTTAGTGAACTGAGATTTCACAATTCACTGCATTGCTTTATAAAGCTTTGTAATGAACAGATTTTTTAATTCACAGTATGGCTGATTTCAGGTACACGGGATAATGAGCAAAGTTTTCAAACATTTTAAGCAGCATTTACTTAATTTAAGCTATTTTATTTTTATTATGTTTTTATGCTATACATACTGTTACATGGCAACAATACACACCTATACTTCAGGGACAAAAGTATTGAAACATTGAACTAAGGTGTAAGAAATCAAGCATCTAGCCATGCATTTGGGTTTAGAGAAGGAATGGGTCATTCTTTAGAGAAAACAAAGTAGAGTCTCCAGGTGCTAAGTTACATATTGTGTAAAAGTCAACATCAGTTCAATAACTTTCTTTGACATAAATTCTGTGCAACACTGTGCACCAGGAGCTTCATGGAATTAATTTTTTATTATGGCAGAGCAGCTTCATGCATGCCTTCCATCCCTAAGCCTTAAACCAAACATCATATAGTATGGTGTAAAACACACCAGCCCTAGACTCTAGAGCAGTGGAAAAGTGTTCTGTGGACTGGCAAATCATGTTCCTCTGCATGGCAGTCCGATGTAATAGTCTAGGTTTGGTGTGTACCAGAAGAACGGTACCTGTCTGATTGCATTGTGCCAAACAAGTCCAGTGGAGAGGAGATAATGGTAGAAGGTTTGTTTTTGGGGGTTCTGCTATACCCCTTAGATCAAGTGAAGGGAAATCATTGTGCTTCAGCATACCAAGACATTTTAGCTAACCGTATTCTTCCAACTTTGTTGGACAGACCCTTTTCTGTTCCAGCATTATTGCCCCAATGGAAAAAGCCAGTAAAATAAAACCATAGGTTTGGTTATTTAGTATGCGAAAACAGATCTCAGGCTGTAACCTAAGACCATCAAATACCCTTGGGATGAACTAGAACAAAGATTTCCCACACAGGCCCCTGACCTAACCCCATCAGATACCATTTGGATGAATTAGAAAGAAGATTGTCACCCAGGACCTCTTGTCCAACATCATTGCCCAATGCCATTACAAAGCTCAGATTATAATAAAATTGTTAACTACCCACAAACCTGGCTGAATGAAAGCAGCGGTGGCCTAGTGGTTAGGGAGTTGGGGAGTTGGCCACAGGATCGGAAGATTGTGGGTTCAAATCTCTTACCAGTAGGTTGCCCTAAGGTACCCTTGAGCTTGGTACTGTCCCTGCTCCCTGGGCAGCTGCCCCCTGATGCATGGTGTTTGTGTGCATGGGTTAAATGCAGAGGTCCAATTTCGTTGTGGTTCACTGTTACCACTTTTCCACTACACTGGTGCTGGTGCCAGGTGCCGGTTCTGGTGCTCGGCCAGGGAACCAGCCAGAACCAACTGAGAACCGGCCCGCATTTACACTAGACAGGAGCTCAGTGGGAGCCGCATGATAATACGTCACAGGCCCTGCCCACTAAACAGAAAGAAACTTGGCCGAACTCAGTTTGTGTTATTCTTCAGATTTTGAGGATTAATTTCAGTATCCAAAGGCAGCTTATTCAGCGTGTTCTTACCGTTGAAAGAGATCTACATAGACAACAGTTACGTGCAAGACGAAATCACATCAACAATTAGTTATTCCTCATGCACTTTCTTCTTTCTCAGTGCACTTTCCAATTTTTGCTGAATCTATGTGGACGTCCATATTGCTAAAAGAGCTTTAATTTCGTCCGTGCTCCACGTAACCAGACTTTGGCTCTCTGCTGTTTTCTCTTCTAAAGCTACCTATCACTCCGCCCACCGCTCGTGACGTCACGGGTTCTCGCTACTAGACCAGCTAAGTTTAGCTAAGCACCAATTTTTTTCTGTGGAAAAGCGCGCCCTGGTTCCAAAATTGGGAACTGGCATGAACCGGCATGGGAACCATAGCAGTGGAAAAGGGGCATGTGTGCTGTGCTGTGACCTCACAATGACAAGAATAATCACTTTCACTTTCAAAAGGACCTATACCAATTGGCTAGACAGAGAGACAGAGCTGGGAAAGATCTGCAGCAAGTTATAAAATAGATAAAATGTGGAATAAGCACGTAACAGGCCTGATCGTACATGCTGTGATTCTAATTCACAGCATAATACTAATATTTTTAGCACAATACAGCACAATATTATTATTTTTCAAGAAAAAAGGGAAGATGATGGGGTCTCATGTGACAGAGCATCATCTCATGACTGTGTTTTTTGCTTGTTATTTCAAACTTAAAAAGACCACTTATAAGACTACTGCTATAAGCTTATGGTTTGCAGTTTACATCTTTAAACAATTATTGTTGTTAAAAATATCACAATGGAAATGACAACATAAATGGAGTCCAGGAATGTGACAATTCTTATCATTGTGAGTACATGGCACAATACACAGTGAACCAAAACGAAATTACACTTCTGCATTTAACCCACACGTGCAGATGCTGCTATTGAAAACGCCTGGGGAGCAGTGATGGGGATGTTACCTTGCTCAAGGGTACCTCAGGGCAACCTACTGGTCTGGGATTTGAACCCAAGATCTGATCATAGGGCCTAGTACCTAAACACTAGGCCACCGCTGACCCCAGAGAGAGTATAACAATCCAAAGTGTGAAGAAACTCACAGAGCTATTACTTCATATTACTTAACACATGTAACACAACCCTGTGATTTTGAGACTGAACTAATGATGCAAAACATTTAACTAATCTTCTTACTGTAGAAAGGTGGTGGCCTTTAAAAACAGCAATACTATAGTAGGTGTAGACATTTAATTTGTTGTGAAGCATGTATTTCATGACTCTGAGCATTCCATAATAATGGCATTTGTAGCACAGATAAGCTTTTTATATCACATTAATATGAGTGTGGTTCCTCACACTTAAAAAAAAAAGTGTAGTGAGAACCCCATGATGTCTATCACTTCCTGACAGACCAGCACATAACCACATCCAGCAATGGAATCTCTGGAATGTCAAAGGGCAGCACTTTGGCCCAAACAGGCCCTGGAGTTAGACTTCATGAATGAGAATACTTCAGAATGATGGCACACTCTCAAGAAGTCCCTTTCTGATGATTGTTATCAAATGTTTTCCTACAGGAATTGTAATATTCCTAATAAATGTTATAGTTATGTTTTATGAAATACATTTGTTCCCCCTGTAGTCAATGAATATATAACAAAAACTACATAGAGGAATCAACTGAATATATAATTTTTTACAGTGCTTCCAGAATTTTTCCTGCTTTTTGTGAAAAACTACGATATTCAGTGTTACAGTTTGGTTGCATTATCTGTTTAACTTGTAATCTGAGAACCTTACAATGATGTTGAGGTCTGAGTTCTGAGTCCAGTTTCTTGGTTCCTTTGTTTTGTTTTTTTTTTGTCTATTTTATCTGTATAGGTTTCTTGAACATCAACGTGTTTCACACCAGCAGTGTTGAGTGATTTCTCACAGTCAGAAGACACACACTCTTGAGAGAGTGGGGCCTGATTCTCTGTATCAAAGATGAAAGCTTTAAATGCTGTTTATCTTGCTGAGACAGTTTTAGTAGTCTACAAGGCATTGTGTTAAAAATCACATTTTCTTTGATCTTTTGATAATTTCTGGAAATTCCTGCTTTTTTTCTCCTTAGGCTTTCCCCTTCCTTTTCCAATGTGATTGTCTTCTAACTGTTCTTTTCATCCATCCATTTTCTGCCGCTTGTCCCAAACGGGGTCGCGCTGGCGTCCAACCCAGCGCACACAGGGCGAGGACGGGGGACGCACCCTGGACAGGTCGCCAGCCCATCGCAGGGAGGAGCGGGACGGGGACGGCACCTTGCTCAAGGGTACCTCAGGGCAACCCATTGGGAAGGGGTTTGAACCCCCGATCCTCCGACCGTGTGGCCAACGCCCTAACCACTAGGCCACCACTGCCCCCCTTGTTCTTTTCATAAATCCCAAAAAACTATCTGAATGAAAGTACCTGTAATAAGAGTATTAACCTCCTCCACCAAACTTTATCATTAACACAATGCATTTAGGTACAATGCTATCCTCTTGGCATCTGCCAAACCCTGATTCAGCTTTCAGAATACAAGACACTGAAACACTATTCATCACTCCAGAGAATAGTTTTCCATGACATTGAGTCCAGTGATTAAGTCACTCTAGCTTAGCATCGTGCATTGTGATCATACGTTTATGTGCAGCTGTTCGGCTTTGGAAACCCATTTCATGAAGCTCCTGGTGTAAACTTCTTGTGTTTATGTTATACATTTATGTATAACTTCCATGTCCTAATTACAAGGACAGTCCCCCTGGAGCAACTCAGGGTTAAGGGTCTATCTCAGGAACCCAGTTGTGCTAGTACTAGAGGTGGAATTCAGCCTGTGACCTCTTGGTCCATAGATAAGTATTCTACCACTAGAACACCACCTCCCACCACCATGCTGCTTCCAGAGGCAGTTTTGAAACTCTATACTGAGTGATTTTATATATTATTTATATCATGTATATCGATATTATGTATATCAAACCTAGTTTTATTAGCAGGTCGAACCAAGATATCCTCTCTTCTGTTAAAAAACCAACATAAGATTATGCCAAAGGGCATCTTTACTCAATAAAGACAAGCATGTTTTGTTTCCCGAGTGAAAACTGGACAGGTTCCAGCTGTCACCCCCATTTCTTGCCTGCTGCCAGTGAGTGCTTGGTAATGCCCAAACAAAGTGTTTTTACAACTTCTAAGTAGACAATACCCCTTCAGACTGAAAAGTTACATGCAGGCCTATTTCTAATCTTGGTATTGGGTGTTGGTTCTGCAGTAATATTTGGTTTGGGTGTTGCCTTTTAATAATAAACCTTTATTCAAACTCAAATAAGTGCCAGGATAAAATCAATATAAAGGCCATTGATTAAATTAATGAATGCCATGTTTTTCTTAAGCTTCAAGTTTAAAAAACATTTAGAAAATCATGTAGAAACTTGATATGGCAGGAAGTTAATTAATCAAAGGTAAAAAAAGTTATACTATCTTATCTGCATATTTTGCTTATGTTACTCTTTGAATCAGACAACACAGCCATTGTAAATACTCTTAACAGCAAGCGTTCATCTGAAAAAGAGATTTTTGCCATTTGAAATTGACATTAGTACATTTGATTGGTCAAAGGCCTGAGAACAATTAGGAAAAGTGGAAACATTTTAGAATGTGCAGCCCTATCACATTATCACCACTCAACACTCTTTAATAATGGTAGGGTACTTGGCTAAGAACCTATGGCTCAAGGTCCTATTGCTATCCCACCTCTGGCACTACCACCACTGGGTTCCTGAGCAAGACACTTAACCCCGAATTGCTCCAGGGGGACTGTCCCTGTAGTTAGGACATGGAATTCACTCTGGATAACAGCGTCTGCTAAATGCCGCAAATTTAAATGTAATAATGAATTGCTAGAAGGAAGCCATTAACAATAGTTAATATCAACAAAGTTGCCACCTAAAGTCAATTAAATTGCTTTACAACGGTTTTCAAAAAAATGTCAATTTATGTATGAAATGCATACATTTTATAAAATATTTTTGTCAAAAGCAGGTTTTGGAGTGGTACATACAGGGACTAGTTATTTAAATAGTGCCCTGAGAACTGACTGCCACTATTAAATTATGTTTGAAATATCTGTTGAATTACGTATATAGACCCCAAAGGCATTTAAGGCAGAAATAAAATGTTCATATTTGCACTGCAGACACCATCACTATCACTGTCATTTCAACAATGCGATTTTAGAACAAACCACTCTGCATAACTTTCTTTACATTTTCTAACTGAAATCTGTTAAATTTTTGAATTCCTCTTTAACATAAAGGTTCTGCGCCTATAGGTTTTCCCAGGATTATGCATGAAGCCCAACAACTGCTGAGGAAGGTATATAGCTTTCAAGAGACATGACAGTATAAATGCTTTCATTTTTTAGCATCCACTTCCTTTTTTAAGAAAGGATATTCCTGAACAGGGACATGTGTTGCCATAACAAAAAGTCACATTGTTTCTCCATTTTCTGACCTCATCTTGTGATTACCTAATTTCCATGCTTCTGTGCGGAATTCAGCGACTGCAAAAATTACTAGTGTAAGTGCATGTATTTCCATTCTGCTAGAATGTTCCATAAGCAATTTATCTCAAATAGACCCCCTGCATTGTGACATTGCACCATTCTATAAGAGTGCATACTCTCATGGGTGGTAGCCTACATTACAAGAATCTAGTATCACCCAGTCGTATTGTCTTTGAAACGGTCTAGAACTATAACAGTCAACAGCCTGACATATTCTGGTAGGAAAAGTAGACGAGTAGATTTTGTTATCTTACATTACCAAGAATGACAAAATGTTTGTCAAGCAGTTTAGGACATTTCAATGTGGAAACTTAATACATAAGAGAACAACCTTCATACTGTTATGCTGTGGAACGGAAGCATTTATGGACACAGCAAGGACTTTTTGCTTTGTCATAAGAGCTTTTTGAACTTTTTTTTAAAAAGCCAGTCCAAGGTTTGTTTTTTCTTTTAGTGGAGTGCAGCCTGTAGTGCATTAAGGGAAGCATGGACCTTTATCATCTTTCCTCTATATATTCTTGGCTTGATAGCATAATCTTGAGGAGCAAGAACTGTCAGCTTCCTGTAAAACTTACCACAGAAAATATCCCACATAGAAAATGCATCCTCTCATGTTACTCAAAAGAAAAGTTATATTGAATCCTTTTAGGGCATCTCAGAACAGCATTCACATCTGCACTGCTGATTTAATCTGAGATAAGAAGGACTTGATTAGATCACCTGAACTTCTGGATCTTTAATGGGGCACTTCAGAAGTCTGAAGTCATTTTATAAGGGAAAAACCTGTTATTCACAATTCACACAAATTAAACAGACAATTTTAAACTGTTTAGAGTACTTAGTGATAGGTTAACATCTGCTTCTCTGAAGTTTATAAGATAATCTTTTGAAAACTTTTAGATAAATTCTGTTTCAAAAAAATGGCCACTACTGTATTAAAAAGTTGGGGAATACTAAAATGTTTTTAAAAATAGGCCTGAGCACATAAAAGTACTAAAAATTAAGCATTTTTGTAATTAAGTATTAGTAATTAGTAATTAAGTATCATCACGCAGAAATGTAACATTTAGTTCTAGTGTCTGAAAAGTTCCATATGATAAATAAAAAATATTAAAATAAATATTTTATTTAAAATAAAAAAGGAATGTCTTGTATCAGCATGTAAAATTGAATAGCTAATAAACACCTCAGTCTTTTCTGAGTATGAATTTGTGGTGGAAAACCATTGTCAACCAAAACTACACATGTGAGCCCATCCTAAAAATTGTTACATCCCAAGTTTACATTCATACTTGACTATCCAAAAGTCCTACATCTGCTATATATCTCTGGATTCCAGCCCCAATATAACATGGGCTGATAGCTTTGCAGGTTTTTTTTCTTTGTAAATGTAAATATTTGGTGAATCTCCCTATTAAGTGGATAGAATATACAATAAAGGCAAACATATCAATACAAAGCAACAGATGCAGAAACTACTGTTTTTCTCCTCTTTGCTGACTTGTTAGCTTGTCATTGCCACACCCTGTATTTGCTCTTTTCATTGTCCTTCATTGAACTACCGCATAATTCAACAGAGAGTGCAACTGTGGTATGGCCAGAGCCTTTACAAAGCCCAGTGGTAGAGATGCAAGACTGATGTAAGGTTAGATGGTCAGAAGTCAATGGGCAGTTGCTTCAGCTCAGTTATGTTTGTTCAAGAAAAGTGTTTCTCTTGTGAATGAGTTCTTTAACTGAAAACCATTGGAGCCTTTCTTTAAATTGTATAGCACAGAATATTAAACCCAGCAAGGAACACTGAGTAAAACTGTACCTAAAAGGGAGAATGCTCCTCTTTCACTACTAAGCCTCAAAAACCTGAAAGGTCCCTACACATGTCATACTAATAAAGATGATTTAATACTAATACTAATATAAAGATCTGGGAAGGAGTGGAAGTTTTGGTGATTGGATCATGACTAGATTATCAGGTAAAAATGACCTCACTCCATCATACATCTCAATGACCTCTGAACACTTAATAATTATTAAACTTATATAATACCTTTAATATTGCATCAATATTTCTTCATATTTTAATTTGAAAGAGTCAGGCTTTCTTGTATTTTAGTGCATTGCTGAGGAAATAGTTCACCAGGCACGTCAGGCAAGTTTTTGCCTCTCATTTTCAGTGCGGTGCATGAGCCTGACCAATGTCAAGGGCCGGAGCAGAGCATCTGGACAGAGTTCAGAATTAAAGGCAACCAAGGCAAGAAGAAGAGCTTGAAGAAATGTCCTTCAAGAGGACGGAATAACTATTCCTGAAGGCTTCCTAAAGAAAGCTCATCTCAGAGAGTTCAGGCTGCGTTGAAGAATAATGGCGGTCATGCCGAATATCGTCTTTAAAGCTTGTTTGAATCATAAACTCTTTTGGATTTAAATACTGTATTTACATGCATGATCCAGTGTTTTGCACAGTAATGTGTATTAAATGTGTATTATATTTATTTATTTCCACAGCCGAATCTATTGTGAGCCTTTTTTAATTGTGATTTTTTTAATAATAAAATTCTATTTTTCTTTCTTGCCTGTAATCCATGGCTGCCCATTAAAGCAGTGATCTAATCAGTGAGCTCAAAACATGTTGAATGACAAACTGACGCACGGTGTACTCACGTGACCTCAGAGCAAGATACTGATACAAATCACACGCCTCTCACACACACACACTTCACTGTCAGCCCCTCATCCCTGTGATCACCTCCCACAGGAGCCAAAAGAGCCTCCGAGTTTTGATAAATTACGCTTCAATCACACGATTACGTAAAAAAAAAAAACCTAAACAAAAAACAGAGAACCCGTCAAGACGGTTCATGGTACTGATAGATGATCGGCTGCAGATCTCCCCATGAATAACTGTTCTCTGTGGAATATCTGAACTGATTCAGGACAAAGTCTCCTCCTCGATGATCGCGAGACACGGAAAAAATTCCCCCTGTGGAGCCTCAGGATGTGTGTGTGTGTGTGGAACCGGGGATAATGGCGAGCAGCGGCTCCATATCGGAACATTTCAAGAGCTTTGACAGCCTTTAACTCCAAACCTCACAAAGTGGAGCGCGCCCCACTTTGGCTCCGTACCAATACCCGCCGGAGAAACGGCGAGAGCTGAGATGCGAACGTGAAACCCACCTCTATTCCAGCGCTGCGCCCCTTCAGCAGCACCGGCCTCCGCTCGCTGGAACTCCACTGCTCAGCTGGCAGGATGGTTTTACTGACGCGCGCACACACGCGCGCGCGCACAGACACACACACACACACACACACACACAGTGGGGACTCCGCCCTGGAGTTTTCAGGGCGTTGGGAGGACTCAGCAATAGGAATGTGTGTTAAGGTCTGGGGACTGTGTTGATAATCCTTTTTAAAAACTCGGTTGAATGTGTGAAACTGACTTTGTGACAGCAGATAGATCTCAGCTATTTTATCAGATGGTCATCCTGCTTTGTCGCTGTGAAGTAACACGGCTTAAGTGTCTCCTTATGTCTGACATCTCTGTATAAAGCTGTATAGCTGCCTTCCTCAGTTTGAGGACATGTCTTCTGTAGAAAGTGTTTCTCAGTTTCAGTTCTTAAACCAGTATTCAAGATCGAATACTTTTCTATAGTTAATGGTTTATTTCAAGGCGTTTCCATCCTTTGAGGACATTTTTCCTGATGGGATTCTTTGAAATCATTTTCAAGCATTTTAAAATCATATTGAGGACCCGAGTTAATCCAGATTAAATGTTTTAACTGAATTAATTTAATATTAAGTGACAGCAGAGCTATGTAATATGTGGAATAATCTTAGTCTTAGTCTCTCTCTCGCTCTCTCTCTCTCTCTCTCTCACTTTCACTCTCTTTCTCTCTCACACAGATGAAACCACACAAACACACACACACACACACACACACACACACACACACATACACACTTATTTTTTCTTTCAGTGAAACATTCCTGCCGTCCCTTTTCTGTTATCATCTCTATCTTTATTGTATGGTTTCATTCAGTCATACCGACATGGCATGCAAGCTTGTACAAATATACAGTGCCTTGCAAAAGGATTCACCCCCCTTTGGCTTTTTACCTATTTTGTTACATTCCAACCCGTAATATAAATGTTTCTTAATCTTATTTTATGTGGTGAATCTGCACAAATAATTCTGAAAATAGAAATGAGAAAAAAAAAAAAATATATATATATATATAAAAGAATAATAAAAAAAATAAAATAAAAAAGACAAAAAACTGAAAATTGGCATGTGCCATGAAGCCCCTAAAACGTCCTGGTGCAACCAATTACCTTCAAAAGTCACATAATTAGTAATAATAAAGTCCACCTGTGTGCAATCTAAGTGTCACATGACCTGTCAGTATAAACACACCTTTTCTAAAAGGCCCCAGAGGCTGCAACACCACTAAGCATGAAGACCAAGGAGCTCTCCAAACAAGTCAGGGACAAAGTTGTTGAGAAGTATCATCTTCAAATGGAAAGAACATGGTACCACAACAAACCTGCCAAAAGAGGGCCACCCACCAACTTTCACAGACTGGGCAAGGAGGGCATTAATCAAATAGGCAGCACAGAGACCAAAGGTAACCCTGAAGTAGTTCCACAGCAGAGACTGGAGTATCTGTCAATAGGACCACAATAAGCCGTACACGCCATAGAGCTGGGCTTTATGGAAGAGTGGCCATTACTTAACATTAAAATTAAAAAGGCATGTGGGGGACTCCCCAAATGTATGGAGCAATATGCTCTGGTCAGATCGAACTTTTCAGCCATCAAGGAAAATGCTATGTCTGGCGCAAACCTAACACATCCCATCATCCCAAGAACACATCGGCACAGTGAAACATGGTGGTGGCAGCATCATGCTATGGAAATGTTTTCAACAGCAGGGACTGGGAAACTGGTCTGAGTTGAGAGAAAGATGGATGGTGCTAAATACAGGGATATTCTTGAGCAAAACCTGTGTCAGTCTGCCTGTGATTTGAGACTGGGACAGAGCTTCACCTTCCAGCAGAACAATGACCCGAAGCATACTGCTAAAGCAACACTCAAATGGTTTAAGGGGAAACATTTAACTTTGTTGGCATGGCCTAGTCAAAGTCCAGACTTCAATCCAATTGAGAGTGGTCAGACTTGAAGGAGCTGGAGCAGTTTTGCCTTGAGGAATGGGCAAAAATCCCAGTGGCAAGATGTGGCAAACTCTCAAACAATACATTTTAATTCCAGGTTGTGAGGCAACCAAACATGAAAAATCAAGGGGGTGAATACTTTAGCAAGGGACTGTATGTGTGTGTGTAAAGAATGAGAAAGACTCAACTAATTTCTGCTAAGATCTTTGGGGGAAAAAAAAAATCTGACGATCAGCTTCACACCCCAATTTATTTTTGGATATCTAAATGTTGGACCAGATTTTTTCAGTTCAGTCTACTCTCAGCAAGTGGCTTCTCTAGTCCCCAGACATCCCATTCCAAATATTTCCTGAGGTCTGTCTCCCATTCATTTTCAATTTGACATTGTTTATTTTGTGCACTGGTTATAACCTCAACATTTTTATTCTCATGGTACCGCCAATGATTTAAAGATTCTAAGAATTTCATTAAAGAAAGAAAAACTCAAACACCAATTTAAATTTCCAAAAAATTTTATTTCAAACATCTTTTAAATTGTGTGAAACCAATAGTCCAAATTATGTCATTAAAGCTTTAATATTCACATACAAGTTGACCTTTTGCTCCCAGACCCAAGCACTCCTGCTTCCTGGCAAAACTCGCAACCTGCCTTCACTCAGCAGTAACTTGCTACAGCTTGTACTTAGCTGCTACTGGGGGCCCTGATGTGAGCTGTAATTGTAATGTAATTTCAAAATAAGAGCAGTGGTTTAGCAGATCACATGTTAAAAAAATCTGAATTGGATGAGTGACTGGTGTTTAAATATTTTTGGTTTTTCATCAGGTTTTATAAAAAAAAACCTTCTTCACATCTTTAAAGTGAAATTGATAGGAGCTAAGGGTTCTAGAAGTACAAAGCCATTTTAGAAATTATCTAAAAGTTAGATGAGTCACCTGAGTTATGCTGAGAATGATTAATACTCTGCATGTACCTTTCCACAACGAATGGCAAAAAATAAATTTAGATCAGACAGTTATCTCAAAACTGATATAAAACAATGTCTCAAAATCAGACTGCATATCTTCAGCTATTTCTGTGACATAAATATGGGAGACATTAGACAAACACTATGTCTACTTCCTTTCAAAAATAGTGTGATATTTTCTTTCTTAGTAGGTTTCTCTGGAAAGCTGCATTTCGCATCAATGGAATTCACCTTTAAGCCATAAAGGACAAGATCTAAGGCAGGGGTCACCAACATGGATGCCCCCAAGGACCACATGAGCCACCTGCGGACCTGTTCTAAAAACAGCACAACTCACCAGTGAGCAGCGTCTAAAATGTAATTTTATCCTGTTGCTATTCTTCTTTAATCACATTTGCATTTATATAGATTTGAAAATGACAATATCTAAAAAAAAAAAAAGGTAGCCCATGGTATGGCTCAGTACCCGTTAGGCAGCTCTCAGTTTCAAAAAGGTTGATGACCCCTTGACCTAAGGCATGTAACAATACAGGGCAGATGGACCGGTGATATATTTCACATCTAGATAATACACAAAGCTGTTGTAACTAATAGAAAGGAATTTAAAAAATGCACTGAAATTTCCAAAATAGTTCATTAAGTTGTTACCAACATAGGAGTATTAGACAACAGTTATATGATTAGCCAGCAACGTTGGGCTTAAGTGAATGACCTATTATTTAAATATACAACGATGAGATTGAAACAGCTTTATATACTTATTTTACTCACTTTTAAAATTAAAAATATTAAGAGCTCAAAAAGAGGAGAATTTTCCTCTATTCCATTTGGAGCTGAAAATGTGTAGCAAAATTGTTTGAATATTCTGCAGACAACAGAGACCAATAATGAAAATGTGAAAAGTGCTAGCTCTGCAGATTAATGGGTATGTCCAGGCATGTGTCTCTCTTACTTGAACCTTTGAGTATTTTTTTCAAATAGTTCAGTATTAAGGAATTTCAGGATCTGTAGTTGCTAGTTAGATAACACCAAATGACTTTACCCCTTATTTTATATAGTTTTGCATTTCATTTGAAAATAACCTTTTTCTAAATTACAGTAATAGTACTGAAGGAATCCAGTGTGTTCACTTTTCCCCTTTGGGGGGCATGAGTTTTCTTCCTGTCTCGGATTTCCTCATCCTGTTGTTTGCCAGAAGTGATAGAATAGAATAGAATACAATAGAATAATCCTTTATTATCCCACGAATGAGAAATTTGGGTGTTACAGGGCTCTTTAACAAGAAAGAACAAGAAAGAAAGAAAGAATATAAAAAATATAGAAAACAAGGAAAGAATATAGAAAACAAGGAAAGAACATCCATATACAGAGCTATATAGCTATATATACATATACATATTTACAGGGCAATTAACAAAGGAATAAAGAATATAAAGACAGGATAGGAAAGACCAGGAAAGGAAACCATATGCACAGTGAGTATATAATAATAATAATAATAGTAAATAATAAATTATAAATAAATACATTAAAAATGTAAGTGTAATAATAATAATAATAATAATAATAATAGTAAATAAATTCTAAATGTTGTCCATGATGGATGTTAGCTTGGATAACATCCTCTCCTCCCCTACCTGCTCATACAAGCTTCTTACACAGAATTTAAATAGAAATGAAATATACAAGCATGGGAACATGACAGCCTACAAATAATAGCTTAGAAGTGTTTGCCAGGAGGCCTTTAATTTTTTCCCCCTGCTTTAACACACCCACCAATTAAGAAAAGGCTTCTAAAATAGCTGACATGTTAAGATGTGTTGAAATAAAAAAAAAAAAATAATAAAAAAAAAAAAACAATACAAAACTATCACTTATCCAGGACTTGGGTTGGAGACCCCTGTTGTAGAAGCTGTTGTCTGATATGTGCCTGTCATTTTTCATATATGTGAGATACATGATTTTATATTAATAAAAAGTGTATTAATAATTTAAAGAAAAAACATGGTCAATTAAAAAGTGTAAAGGTAGCAGCCACACACACACACACACAGACACACACAAACTTATTCATTCATTTTCATAGCCGCTTTACCTGAGAAGGGTTCCGGGTGGTGTGAAAGGTTGCCAGCTCATTGCAGGGCAGACACACAAACACACTCACACACACACCCACAAACAGACACACACACACACACACACACACACACACACACACACACACACACACACACACACACAAATCGAGTTGTGGAGTTGTGGGTGGGGGGACCAGTAGAGCAAGAAAAGAGATGAGTCTGATGAAGGGTGTAGATGCAGGTTGCCAGTCCATTGCAGGGCAGACACACAGACAAACACACTCACACACACACCCACAAACAGACACACACACACACACACAAACACACACTCACACACACACACACACACACATACACACACACAAATAGAGTTGTGCGTGGGGGGACCAGTAGAGCAAGAAAAGAGATGAGTCTGATGAAGAGAGATAAAAATAAAATCATACCAAACATTCTCCAAATATCCTTTATACGTTTGTGCCATTTCTGCTTTTCCATGTCTTCACTTCCTTGAGTCAACATGATTTTTGTCTTTACACAGCTTCAGCAGAAATGTGGCTCAAACATGAAATTATTCATTGCACTGAATGATGGTTTTGAAATGTTTGTGTAGTAGCTGATAGTCCTGAATGGAATTTCACATGTCCATGCTGCCCAGGCCAAGAGTGCTCACGTTTTAACGCAGCTTTATAAAACACAGGACATTTCAGAACAATTCACCAGTGATTGTGAGGTTTTATTGCGTGTTATGTTTGTTATAAACCCAGAGCTCTGAAACATCTGCCTGCATTGCTATGATGTCTGATAAAAGCCTGTGTGTGACAGTACATTTGTACTCATTTTTCTTATGATAAACTTTATTTAGCAAATTTTATTCTGGAAGCTGTGCAGAAAGTGAAAGTGACTAATTGTCATTCTGAAACAGCGCACTGTGAACCAGAACAAAATGCATCGTCCACATTTATCCCATACAAAGCACATATGCAGAATGGGCACAGTACCTTGCACAAGGGAACCTACTCTCAGGGCAACCTACTGATCAAGTCCCTATCCATCAGGCCACTGCTGCCCATTAACTACATTTAAATTAATTGCCTGAACTGTTATTACAGGTGGATTATTGAATTATCACCCTCTACTGACATCTGCTGGGCTACTGCTGTATATACGGCACAGAGCTAATTTTTTTGAACAACGAAAATGATTGTATTATTTTTTTCCAACATATTATCCCAGACCAGTAGGTTGCCCTGAGGTACCCTTGAGCAAGGTACCGTCCCCATCACTGCTGCCAGGGAGCTTTAAATAGCTGTCCTCTGTTGAACGGTGTTTTTATTTGCCTTTCTATTTACGCTTTGCAATAATAAAATTTTGTAATATAAGAAACACCCAACAATACATTTTTAAATATGGATTAAAAATACATGATACATACTCGGTGAGTAAATCGCTGAGATTTTGCACGGGACTCTTACAAGTCACAGTGCAGGGACTTTTATTTTGCTATTAGTTCTGCAGGTCACGACCCGGACGTTTTATGCAGTCTGCGGCTTCAGCTTTGTTGTCGTTTGAGTTTAGTAAACATATAAAACTACAGCATGGCTTCAGCGAAAGAAATTCTACAGATGGACTTGTACGCTTTACTCGGTGTTGAAGGAACAGCGACAGAGAAAGAGGTGCGGCGAAAAACGTTTGACTGTCGCGTGTTACTGATTAGTCTTTTACCTGCAGCCTCTTCGCTCTTTAAGATAAAGTATTTTTTCTAAAACAGTGGCTCATTATTCCATTTTATCATCAAAACATTTGATCATGAAAGAAACGGTGGCTGTTATACAAAAATAATACCCTGAATGTGTCACAGCGATCTCACTGAGATGCGGCAGCGCGCTTTCTGAAGTGGTTGCTAAAATGTTGAAGACTCTCCTTTCCATCTCTCATCAGCTACATAAAAAGCTTTCCCTGAATAAAGTGTGTTTTAGAGCAGAGAAAATACTAACTAGTTATCCAGGACCCCGTGTCTTAGGAACATATGGGGGGGGGGGGGATCCACTTCCTAAAATGCATTTTTATGACCAACAGGTGGAGATCTTCTACCATAGGAGACGTGTGCTGAAGAACATGCGCTTCTGTTAACAGTGTGATCAGATGGAAATAATGCGTTTATAGCGTTTGACAGACAGCTTTGTTTGGTTACTCAAGTGTCATCTTTTTGTAATGGCATATCGGTTCCCTCAAAGCCATTTGTACTGACAGGTGACCTGATTGACTTCATTTATCTTGTTAAAATTTCAAGGGCTGGGCGATATCTGGTGGCAAATTAATTTAGTTCCTGATGCTAATGTGGCCTTAGCTACTCTTATAAAGGGCAAGTTGTATTGCTTCGATGACTGGATCAGATCATCTCCAAAACAGCAGGTCTTATGGGCTGTTCTTGATATCCAGAAGGTTGAGAAAAAACAAACGGTAGACTTGGACACAACATGCGAGGCAACACGCCCTTGGACACACAGGCTCATTCATGCCCGTGGGAATGGTTCACAGAAGCGCTAGTAAATAAAAAAAGTGAAAGTGACTATTTGTCATTGTCATGTCATCGTATTTGTCATTTGTCAGTGAGATGTATCCTCTGAATTTAACCCATACACACGTGCAGCAGGGACAGACATATCCAGCACCCGGGCAGTGATGGGGACGGTGCCTTCCTCAAGGGTGCCCCGGGACAACCTACTTCTCCGGCTTTCAAACCCATGACCTTCTGAGTATAGTGTTGTTCTGGATTAATTCAGCAAACGGTCCATGCTCGATCCTCTAAGACTTGAACTATTTTGAGGAAGAAGGCAAGCCCATGTGCTGATATGTGCAGTTTTGTACTTGGAAACTTTGAGTGCTTCATGTGGATACTACTTTCATCCTTACAGTCTACAAATCTGTAATCTTTACAGTTTAGTCTTACAGTTATTCTGTAATAGAGGAACATTACTGGACGTTCAAGGCGTTGAACTGACCTCAAACTAGGATAGGTCTGATGTGGAATGTTTATACAATCTTAAGTGCAGGCAAGGGTAAG
Organism: Hepsetus odoe; assembly: GCA_017165825.1. Lineage (NCBI taxonomy): Eukaryota > Metazoa > Chordata > Actinopteri > Characiformes > Hepsetidae > Hepsetus > Hepsetus odoe. The sequence goes on along the minus strand of CM029374.1, from coordinate 10,566,337 downwards.
GCTAGAGTGAGTTTGGTTCCAGAAGACCCTTTTGTGGTTGGATTTCCTCTTTTAGTGTTTCTGTAATTAGTCTGTGTACATGAGTGAAGCTGCTGAATGGTCAACATTTTATTTAGGGTTGCTCAGATAATTGACTTTTAATTTCAATGATCATTTTGACATTTAGTAAATATAATAATCAGCATAAATCATTAAACCAATGAAGTTGAGAAGGAGCCACCTAAATGGTGGAGAAGCTCTACCTATGGCTTTCCAGTCTGTTAAAGAAGTATCCATGCCTCTCAGCCACTTCTTAGAAGGGTCTTCAGCACAGACTTCATGTGCTTGTTTCTTAAACCAGACCACATTAACAGGCTGCTGTTTCTGCATAAAAAAAACTTTAGACATTTTCAATAGCCTGTAAAAGAGCATCAATTCATCTTATTTATTTTAAGATTTTTTCATGTAAAATGTTTAAAATATAATTCATTTAAAATTTTAAGTTCCAAAAATTATTTAAGTGCTGCAACATTTTAAAAAAATGCATTATGTTTCCAAGTTCAGTGACTAATTGAGTTAAATAATTGTCTTAACAAAACAATAATCTCAATATATCTCAATACTGACCAAAGTAATCATATATTTTTATTTACATTACAGTCACTGGCTTTACTGGAGTCTAAATACACATAATACTAATATCTGTCTGAGAACAATAATAATTGTTAACTCTTAAACATTAAATTGCTGGGCCAATGTGGTGTTGTAATGTAATGAGGTATATATATGCCTAATATATATAAGGCAGGTAAGAGCAGCTTTCATGGTGAAATCATGCATTGGGTAAAAAAAAAAAAAAGTTTTTCCTTTACAGCTCTTTTAAGCTTTACAAAGTATACAGATTTGTAAAGTTTTTTTTTTAAAACTCCTATGCCTTCTAGTTGTTACCAGTGTGAAGACTTTTCCACCAAGTAATAAATAAGGGATTCTGTTACAGTTTTTGATTGATGCCTTTTTTTAATTACCTTTGCAATGTTTATAAGGCTAAGAGATTGTGTGACAGTGAGACATTGAAATATGTGTAATAAGCATTGCAATGTGTGACCTGGCAAGATTGATTCAGTTTGGTATTGGGGGGCAGAAAATGAAAATGAAATGGCTAAATAGCCCAGAAAAAGCCAAGGCAAGGAGCCTGGTTTGTTGATGCTTTTAGGAACTCTACTACGAGACAGACAGTCTATAAAAGACACATGTTAGCATATTAACTCCTCGGGCTATTTGGTTACATTTGTCTGTGGGCACAGCAAAAGGGCCAGGCTAATTTATTTTGTCTTAACAGCTGCTGGTAATTTATTATTGATGGGAAAGTGCTGTCTAAGAGTCTAACCCAGTCCTGATATCAGTGTTTGCTTCATTTTCCTTGAATGGCTGCATTGCTGTACGAAAAAACGAAAGGGAAGAAAGTGGAATGGTTAGGATGCCAGGAGTAGAGGGGACAAAGGTGGAGGAATTTAAATACTAAATACAAAAGTTCAGAGTGAGAAGTATGGAAGAGAGGTGAAGATGAGTGTGGTGATGTGATGGTGATGTGATGTGATGAGTTGGAGACAGTGGCACTGGCAAAAAGACAGGCAGAGTTGAAGATATATGTTGATTGTGGCAAGGAATGACAGAATTAGAAATGTGTATATTAGACGGACAGCTCATGTTGAAAGATTTGGTGACATGTCAAGAGGAGAGATGGGAGAAGAATGTTGTTCAATGGAGTGGCCAGGCAAGAGGAAAAGAGGAAGACCAAAGAGAAGTTTTATGGATGAGGTGAGAGAGGACATGCAGGTGGTCGGATTGAAGCAGGAAGATGCAGAGGAGCGGAACAAATGGAGGCAGTTGATCCGCTGTGGCAACCCCTAAATGGGAGCAGCTGAAAGAAAATGAAGAAGAAGATGATTAGTTCTTACAATTAGTTCAGAAAAAGTATGGTAGAAATGGAAAGGGATAATCTGCTGTGGACACCCATAATGGGAGCAGCCGGAAAAAGATGAAAATTTTATTATGCAAGAAAATGTGCACATTTTGCCAGTCAGCGATCACCTTCACCTGTCAGCACTCTTACCTGGTATTATGCCATTCACCAGTTGGAATCAGTTTACATGAGTGTCAAAGCATCAGTCACTTCCTGTCAGCTGATCCAAGCAAATCACATTCAAACACAATATAATTGTTCTTACCAAAGATTTTAGTTTTAGATTTGTTAGTTTTGGAGTCTTTTAAAGGGTATGACAGGTATGAACATTTTGAGATTGCTACAGTTATTGATTTTTAAGGAACAAAATAATGACTTAAATGTTTTCTTCTTCTTCTTTCGGCTGTTCCCGTTTAGAGGTCGCCACAGCGGATCATCTGTTACCATTTCTTCAAAATAATTACTTAAATGTAAAAAGTCAATTACTTAATATGGGTTAAAATGAAATGATATCAGTTTTGATGTGTGTTGATATCTGTCTGATATCAGCATGTTAAGTAGCTGCTGGGCTCTTAGCTAGAAAGGTTTTTATCAAAGGATCCAGGTGAGATCATCAGTCATGCTCATCAATGAACTTTAATCTCTACAGGTGTGCAGTTAAGAGTGATCACGATATCCTGCTGAGGTCAACGGTCACATTTTTTCATGATGAACTTTTAGATCCTCTGCGGCTTTCTGTAAGCTTCTCACTGCCTTCCTGTTTGCTGACTCGTCATTTTTGCTCTGGAGGGCCCTCAATGTAATACTATAAATTAACAAATTTGGGGCGCTCTAGTGTTCAGTGTAATTCTGCTGAAGGTGTTCTGATGGGGCAGCGGTGGCCTAGTGATTAGGGACTAGGCCCCAGGATCAGAAGGTCATGGGTTTGTACCCCTGACCAGTAGGATGCCCTGAGGTTTCTTTGAGCACGGTATTGTCCCCATCACTGCTCCCTCAGTGCATTTAGTAGCTGCCCCCTGCTGCACGATGTGTGTATGGGTAAAATGCAGAGGATGAATTTCGTTGTGTCTCACTGTGTGCTGTGCTGTGTTTCACAATGATGAGAAAAGTCACTTTCACTTTCTGACAGAGGTCTCCTGGTCAGGAAGTCAAGGATTCAGTCACAGATGCAGATGTGCAGGCCCTTAATGTCTTTTTTCTTATTTTAAAATGATTATTTTTCTGTTCAGTTTTACTGGTTCAGAAGTTAGTAGTGTCTGAGTTTCTAAAGGTTGGTGTAGGAACCTGAAACTATTAACTCTCTAGAAACCCTTGACTGTTTTGCCATTGCACAGGCTACATGTGTTTAACATCAATGTTCATTACTTCTTTAAGTGATACATCAATGGTTTCACTTTTCTTACTTCTAACTGAAAATTTCGAACTAATTTATTGTTGCTACTTAAGTTGTGTATGAAAATACATTTTCATTTATCTTTATTGTTGACGAGGCACCAAGAAACAAGTAGTATTGAAATCTGTCTGCATTTTTGTGTTGAAAACTTTACTCCAGGGGCTCAAACTGACAGGAAATCAAATTAGTTGTCCTGCCTTTAGGGGATTAAATTGAACTTAGTATACTTAATGGTCCTGCTCTTTTGAGCTTTATCTGAAAAGTGAGAAAGACTGTGCTGAAGTTCGACATGGATCATAACTCAAGTCTGGCTGCTTTCCAGAGTAAGGGTGGCTGTTTTGTTGTTTTTTTTTCTGATCCTAGGAGACAGCAGCAGATTAGAACAGAGGTAAAGAATGTAAATTTAGGGAGGTGAGCAGGTCTTGGTGCGTCTCTGCTGGAACCTTCCCTTTACTAGATGGCAGGATATTCCCTAATGATGTTTAGTTTTAGAAAGCCCTCACACTGAACCGTGACTGGAGCTGTTATTAGGCTAAAGTTGAGTGCGTTTCCCGCCTGCCAACTCAAGATGGTTTTGGGCTCGCTTTCGCATAGTCATCATGTAGAAGGTTCTTCTAGTGCTCTGGGGCAAAGACACAACAGAAGCAATTATGAGCCAGTTATCAAATTAGTCTCTCCACATGATTTCAGTGTTGACAGAGTGTGAGTCCATTAGCGATACATCCCAGAGTCTTGTGTTTATGAACAGTAACCTGGACCTTGATACCAAAATAATAGTGAAGTGCACAGCACAGCACAGCACAGCACATAGTGAAACACAATTGAATGTGTCTTCTGCATTTCACCCATACACGCATGTGTAGCAGTGGGTAACTATATAAGTACCCAGGGAGCAGTGATGAGGACCTTGCTCAAGGGTACCTCTGGGCAACTTACTGTTCTGGGATTTGAACCCATGACCTTCCGATTCTGGGGTCTAATCCGAAACCACTAGGCCACCGCTAATACCTTAGGCATCTCAGAAAAATCATTTCAATTCAATTTACATATGACCCAAAACTGTTTAAAGTTATGTCTATGTTAAATTCATGTTCCATTTTGTTGTTACCTAATTCACACACTCTCCTTGATACATGCAACAAAATGGACACATACTTAAAGATGTTAAATGACTGGTACTATGTTTTTATCAATGTCTATTAGTATAGATTATCTTCTGTACATTTCAAATTTTGCGTTCTTTATGATGAAACCTTGTGCAGTAGGCTGGGCATTTTGCTCCTATATGCTTCATATTTTGTTCAAAAGGAATCAGAGGAATCCTCAGGATTGGCATTTTTTTTTTTAAATGGAAGGATGAGGGATAAAGTGCGCTAAAGATTCCAGGGCCTCAGGGCTTGGCTTCCTTGCCACAGGCACCAGTGAGAGGAACAGCGCTCTGAGCTGATGTACTTAGATTGTTCTTAGTAGGCTTAGCTTCTACTGCCTAACAGAAGACACTGGCTGATCAAAAGCATGTTCCTCTTAATGTTGCCAGGCCCAAAAACATAAAAATACTGAGCTTTTGTTTTTGAAATTTCTGGTGACGTGCCATCTGAGACCTTTTGAGTTATCGTTGGAGCGCATGGAGCTATACAAGTTCTTTCCATGTACATAAAGCCAATGCTAAGGGGCCTTGCTAAAAATGCAATGCTCAGTCCTGTTAAAATTTTGCTATTACCTGGAGTGTAATGGTAAGCAATGGTGTGTGTAGGATATGGTCCTACATAAAATTCATTGTGAGGAGGATTGTGTGAAGTATGTAAAAGTGTAGTATGTTAAAAAAAAATACTCAGCAGTTATGCTATGATCCATGGAATTATAAACCTGTGGTGAACCTTTCGTGTTACCTATTGTATCTAAACTACCATAACATTTTATGTTGTGTTTTCCAGGGGACTATTACACAACCTGCTCTATTTCACTTTAGATTTTGCTGAGTGCTTTTCTTTGCCAGTAACTGCATGAGTTTTTAGCATGATCAGGAAGCATACATGCATACAGTGGCTTGGACTGGTCTCAAGAAAAGCACTTGCTAAGTTTTCTGATATTGTGATAAGACATGAACACGTCATTCAAAGGATAAATCTTTGGAGTGAAACTCACGCTTTTTCATTGATGTTATTAAGATTGAATCAAGCACAGCAGAATGCTATATTGCAGCCAAAGCTTGCCCCTTGCTGAAATACAATTGAATTCAGTACTCTTTTTCTCTTTTAGATCAAGAAAGCATACAGACAGAGAGCTTTAACTTGCCATCCAGACAAAAACCCAGACAATCCAAAGGCTGGTGAGTATGTAATTTGTATTTTTCCATGTGCTTTTTCTTTCTGTACATTTTTGTACATTTTCTCCACAAATACATGGCATTATAGTAAGAAAAGGTCTTTTTCTTGCCCAGTTATCAGAGACAAAGTCTAGTAGACTGTTTCTTTTGGGGATGGAGGTGTTAACTTTTCCAATGGACAAACAAATTTTGCATTTGTATCCTAATGGTAAGCTAATTCATCAAACATTATTGCCACAAAAAGAACTCCCTTGGCTTTAATGCTTCTTATTCTCCATTAGGGGTGAACACTCTGAACTGAAAGCTTTTCTATAAAATAACCTTAAATATTTAACTGCATGTCCTGTGAAGTGAGCATATGTTTGGCCCTGCATACACCTGCCATTAATAAGCATCTCCACATGATCATTTGTGATATCTCACTTTCTCATGCTATATGCAAATAAACACATACATCTGTTGATGACATGATGTTTGCTTGTGTTGTTGCTTTTAATAGAAAACACTGATGTGCTCAGTGCATCCTAAAAGAATGCACCTTGAAGGCACACGCATGTACTTAGGGGTCTACATTTGGAGTGTAGTACAGTTTGGGTGTTCAAGTCAAAGTTCTCATTATTGGTTAGAACTGCAATATAGTAACAAGTAACAATGAGAGATATCTGGAAGAAAAAAAGGGCATCAGTAGTTTGAGTCTAGTCTAGTATAGAGTGTTTTGGGAGAACATTAGTTCCTGGTTTGGCCGTTAAGCTAATATGCAAAGATAATGATGTGTCCATGAAATCAACACGACTGACACCCAGACTTGTTTGATCAAGTGGCAAAGATAAAGAAGTTTTGTCTCTGAGATGGTCTGAAAGTTTATGGACCCATTCCAGCATAGTTAAGCTCCCTTATTCCTGCATTTGAACCAGTCATCATCCTCTTAATGGTCTGGGGCTATGGTGGTCAGTGGTAAGACCTATTCAGCCACACAGATTGTCTCATACCCTATCCGGCTTCCAGGGGTTCATCCCGAGATTGTACAACAATGGGCCTGGAACCGTAATCCAGTGTTAGAAAAGACGAATCTGCACCTTGGACAGGGGAGCCATGTGGCATGTTTTTGATTGAGGCTCTTGTGGTCTCTGGACGCTGCAGCTGAATCCTGATTAAGTCAGAAAAGGAGGCAAACGAGGGGGTAATGGGGGTTCAGAGCTGAAAGAGATGGGTTTGCTTTCCCAGAAACGAAAACTGAGAAGGCTGTGGAGTACACGGCCTCACATGCATGCCATTTACGCTCTCACACGACAAGGGAAGCCGCGGATGGGGGAGAAAGCCAAGAAGGGGGTGAGGTGAAGGTCACATTGTACTGGAGACCTCCCGTTGCGTGTAGACCATATATACGTCCGATGCCCAAGGCTGGCCTTGGCACCCTAATGCTAGTAGTGCTTTCTTGCCTTTGCACACATTCTGATAGCATAAGTACCCTTTAGCAGCAGCTGGGCAGATGTGCGTGCTGCCTGTCAACACGTAACACGTAATGTGTTGACATGCAACAGGAAGAGTAATGACAGAAATGAGTCAATAAGCATTTTGGGAAACTGGCCCCAAAGACTTGCATGAAACTTTAACAGTTTAGCTGGTTAACTGAATAAAAATTGTTGATATGATAAATAGCCTCTTAATTGTCAGAAATCCACAAGGGTGTTGTAGAATTTTAGGGGGGCTTAAAGCATTAACAAAAATGTTTTTTTATATGTTCTTTTTTTATATGGGACTATATAAAAGAGAATGCCTCATTGTTTTGGTTGGTGCATAATTCATGGAGTGTAATTTGGAAAATGTGAATGGTAATGATGTTAACAAAAAAATTGATGACAGTAACTGACTGTTACTTTTTTTTTTTTTATTTGACCTGTGAAAAATGTGGTTTTATTGTAGCTTATTTGTTTACAAAACAAGTTTGTTCCCTTAATTGGTTGGTATATAATTGTGGGGTCTTGATACGTAACGTACTTGGGTTGCATTTACATTTGCAGCATTTAGCAGACGCTCTTATCCAGAGCCTACTTCCATGTCCTGATTACAGGGACAGTCCCCCTGGAGCAACTCAGGGTTGAGGGTCTTGCTCAGCGACCCAGTGGTGGTAGTGCTAGAGGTGGGATTCAAACCTGGGACCTCTTGAGCCATAGGTCTGTAAGCATGTACCCTACCACTAGACCACCTCTACCTGAAGAGTAAAGCCAAGTTACCAAAGACATTAATGTAGTTATATAATGTAGATGTGTGTGTAGATGTGATTTCCTTAGTAAATCAAATTTTAATTTAGGTCTTCTTTTTGCATAAAACTGGGTTTGTATAACCATACCAGCCCATATTCTGAAAGTGTAGGTATCTTTGACAGCACAGCTGAAGATGAGCTGACTGTTGGTCTCCTGAAGAGACTGGAAATAGAAAATCTTGTCTGTGGGGAAGAAGAATAGCGACTTAGCCAGAAGTGAATCATTAGGTGCTTGCTGGTGAGTGGGCTCTAGAGAAGTGCTTGTGTGAACCCCTGATTGCTTCGGTAGGCCTCTTCTGAGAACTTAATAGGACTTATGGCTGGGGGCCCTCAGGTTTGTTGGAAAAACTGCATGCTGCCATTAGAGGGAACAGCTTTTGTGAGACTCTTTAATCACCAGAAATGTGGGTTAACAGGAGCCACTCCCATTCACTGCCCAGAGTAGAGAACCATCTCCTTATACATATTAAATATCTCTCTTTTGGCAATAAACATGTACAGCATCTCACAAAAGTGAGTGCACCCCTCACATTTTTGTAAATATTTTATTATATCTTATCTTGGGACAACACTGAATATATGACACTTTGATACAATGTAAGGGACATTTACTCACTTTTGTTGCCAGTGGTTTAGACATTAATGGCTGTGTGTTGATTTATTTTGAGGGAACAGCAAATTTACACTTTGTTTTAAAAGCTGGACACTCACTACTTTACATTGTATCAAAGTGTCATATTGTGTCTTCATTGTTGTCCCATGAAAAGATATAATAAAATATTTACAAAAATGTGAGGGGTGTACTCACTTTTGTGAGATACTGTATGCATAAGTACTGATTGAATTGCCATATATTTTGGTTTGTTCTCATCTAGTAGTTTTCATAATTTCTCTTTTCTCAGCACACCCCACCACCACGACCCCCAGCCATCCTTTGCTGGTAACTTTCAGTTAAACATGTGGTGCCTTGAATGTAGAATGCATGGTTTCTTCTTTCGTGCAAAGAAGATACACATTCATGACTGTCCCTAGGCCTCATAGTAAACTAGGCCTGTGTTTAATAGTTGTTATGATTGTTCATTGTTGTCTGTCATACACAGCTGAGCTCTTCCACCAACTCTCGCAAGCCCTAGAGGTGCTGACTGATGCTGCAGCAAGGGTAAGACAGCAGTCATGAACTAACCACAGCCACACACTCACTCACACACTCACTCAATCCATGTCTCACACACACACATGCTCATACTGACACAAATATCTCTAAGCTGATAATCTGAAAATGTAAATTTTTAAAATATTTTTACATTTCCTTTTAGTGAATGTGACAGCCCTATTTGAACCAGTAAGATTGCGATGTAGTGGTGTGTTTGTGTGTGCTGCGTAGAGTTGATCCTACTTATCAGTGCAGCTGGAGTTTTAAACACTTCATTGTCATTGCTGGGCCTAAAATGATCCACCAACCAAATATTACCGGCTGAACACAGTGTCCTGTGGTCCGAAACTGACCGGTAAAGAAGGGATAGAAGACTAAACACAGATAACATTAACATTTATGGCATTAAGCAGATGCTCTTATCCAGAGTGACTTCAAGTTCCTTATTACAGATCCCCTGGAGCAACTTGGGGTTAAGGGTTTTGCTCAGGAACCCAATGGCTACAGCTAGATCACTCACCGTCGTCTCACATTCACACACCCTTCTTTACCCACCTCCAGCACTACCACTCAACTAAAAGAACAAAGGGGATTGCTGAAAATAGAAAAATTAGATTAAAAACTGCCTGGAATGATAGAGTTGAACATCATCTTTGAGGAGGAAGTTTGTTTGGAAAGATGCTTGGAGATTGGAGATGAGTTAACTTATTTGAAATCATTTCTTCTTTTCTGCATTTACTTTTGGCTTCTTCTGTTTAGGGGTCACCACAGTGGATCATTTGTTTCCATTTCTTCTGGTCATCTGTATCTTCTTCCTTCAGACCGACCACCTGCATGTCCTCTCTCACCAAATCCATAAACCTCCTCTTTGGTCTTCCTCTTTTCCTCTTTCCTGGAAGCTCCATCCTCAATATCCTCCTCCCAATATAATCCTCGTCTCTCCTCTGGACATGTCCAAACCAATGCAACCTTGCTACTCTTACTTTGTCTCCAAAGCATCCAACCTGAGCTGTTCCTCTAATATACTCAATTCTAATTCTGTACATCCTCATCACACCCAGCAAAAATCTCAGCATCTTTAATTCTGGCACCTCAAGCTCATCATTAAACAATTTAATTTCAGCAGAAATCATGGGTATATATTATAATTAAAGTAAAAGCATTTCCATACACAATGCAGAAAGGCAAGATGTCTTGATGGCAAGATCTTCATGAAAAATTAATGCAACTCTGGACAAAAACAAATGTTGTGGAATTGCATTAGCAGGTCACAACAATACCATGACACATATAGGCTGTAATCGAAGCTACTAATAGCAAGCGTTGTTCAACAAAATGTTAGTGTGTGTGACTTTTTGGGCAAGCAGTTTGTGAGTGTGTGTATGTGTGAGTATAAATGTATTGACTGCTAATAAAGCAAGATGTACCAGTGTGGAACACTCAATATATAGTTAATTTCTCCTTTGTTCTGTATTCACTACAGGCTGCTTATGACAAGGTCCGCGCTGCCAAGAAACAAGCTGAGGAGAGAACCCGGAGACTAGATGACAAGAGGAAAAAGATCAAGCTAGGTGAACCATGCATTTTCTTAATGTGTAGCTAAACCACACAGCCTTCCCTATTTAATAGAGATAAGCCAAGATCTGGCACAATTATGCAGTTTAACCCTGAGTGCCTGACGGAACTGGATGCATTTGGACATTGTTTAATTTCCTTCGTGCTGTCTTTTTTCCGTGTGAATTGTTCCTCAGACTTGGAGGCCCGTGAGCGGCAAGCAGAGGCAGAAGGTCAAAAAGCAGAGGAATTTAAAGTCTCCAGAACATTAGAAGAAGAGGTACAAACTCTACATACATTTTCTCTGCTTTTACTTTCAAGCACTACACTGGAAACCATTTATATCATATACGATACAAACATATACAGTAAGTAGTATATTTAGGAATCTTCTTAAACCTGTCCTCTCAGGGAATCCCAGAATAATTTGTAGTGCCTGTTCAACACACAGTTTTAATGAAAGTGAAAGTGACTCTTCTTGTCATTGTGAAATGCAACGAAATTCAGCCTCTGCGTTTCACCCATACACACACGTGCAGCAGGGGGCAGCTATTGAAAATGCATGGGGAGCAGTGACGGGGATGGGACCTTTGCTCAAAGGTACCTCAGGGCAACCTACTGGTGAGGAAATTGAACCCACAATCTTCCGATCCAGGGACCAAATCCCTAAACACTAAGCCACCACTGCCCCATAATGCTTCATTAAGTTAAATTAGGTTGCTGTTACTGAAAGTGTTTAGTCTATGGTATTTAAGTACTTCAAGAGCAGTCGAGAACAAAACCTGCGTTCTTAAAACCAGCTCATAAGATATCAACTTCTTAAAAACGTATTTCTATTTACTTTTTAATGCATTTATCTTTACTTAATTATATTATTAGTCACAAAGTGAAAAGTCTTGAGGTTGTTGTATTGAAAAGAGGAGAAATTGACTAGGGCCACAATGTGATGGCTTCACCACTGGGTTAGAGAATCTCCAGAATGGAAAATGTACACGCATCACTCACACCTAGACATTGTCACCATTTAGGGATGCAGTGGTCAGGGGTCAGTATGGGCATTCTGATGGGTCTGCAGCTATGCAGGCCCATACACAAGTAGCTACAATGCACTTTCTGCATTGCTGACACAATCAGTTCTTTGTATTACTGTAGCTTTTCTGTGGGATTGGAGCAGACAGGGTAGCCTTCAGTCCTCAAAAACATGGTTATCTTTTTAATTGGTTCACTAGTTGCCCTTCCTTGGATCAGTTTTGGTAGGTATTGACCACTTTGTACAGGGAACTCTGCACATATCCATTTTTGAGATGCTCTAATACTCTGGTTCTGTTGTCAGAATCCCTCAGGTCCTTGTCCTTGTTTTAGGTGGGATTGACAGAATGAGGGCTGAGTTGAGGGTTACTGCACATCACTTGGTTTAGATTAATTCATATTCGTGATACTGGTTTAAGGGGAATTCCTATATGTACTTATAAATGTGGTTTGCATAGTGCCGGTGTGCGCTTACATACTGTACATTACACACTTTATTCAATGGGTCACATTTTTTGATTGGGCTAAATGTGTGTGTTTCTATGTACATACAGATCAACCGTTTGAGAGAGGAGGGCTCCAGACAGCTGCAAGAAGAGCAAAGGCTGATTCGAGAGCAGATCCAGAGAGAGAGAGAGGGGAGGCTTTACACACACTCCACACAAACAGGTTTGTGTGCTAGTCACGGCAGGTGGAGAAAATATAGAGGATAGGATTTTGTGAATTACAAGTAGTAGAGCTCAAAACTTGAAACTGTTTGTATAATCTGGGTGTGATAGGACCATCCACATCAGGTCAGGTGTGGACATTTCTTAAATATTTGTCCGGCTGGGTTTCCATTTCACTTTCAGGGTTTTAATAGTTGTTAATAGCCTGAGTTGAATGCTTCTTTTGTGTTTCTCCACTCCTCTTCATTACTTCTTCATTACTATTCTTTTGTTCTTTTCTTTTGCTTGTAATTCTCAGAAACTTTTAAAATGTTTTATAAACCATCTTCAAAGCCTTTGTTATATCAAGAAGTGATATGCATTTATTAAAAGAAATGTTGCATAGATAATTAATAATGCAATTAAGGCAATTTAGGTTATGATTCATCTTTTTTTATTCTTTTGTTTATTGATGGACTGATAATGACTCTCAACTTTTTATAATACCAATCACTGAACAGGAAATATATTATTTGAACTTAAGCTGCTGATCGTGAGTTTTTCAGATTCAGACTATGATAGAGTTGTGCTCAAAACATGGGTCAGCTTCATAGAAAGAGTTTTCAGGCTATATTCAGGTTCAGATTTTGAAACCTTGACCTGGACTCATGCTCTTAGAGCTCATCCACAAACCCACACTCGCATGCTAATGCACGTCTTGCTGCTCTCCTGGGTTTAGCTCTCTTCATGGAAAATTGCCTTACATGGTTTCACAATAGCTTAATGCCATAAAAGTTTTTGTTTTTGGTCTTTCCATTTGAAAATGTGCATAAAAAAGCTGAACGTCCCAAAACATATCTGACCTTTTGAGTGAGTTTTGGAAACAGTTTTTTTTTTTTTTTTGATTAAGTGATAAATCAGACGGAATTGAAATCAGTTGTTTCTGCTCCATCTGGCTATACTTCCCTTCCCTTAACAGTACTCAACGGAATGTCCAAACCCCCATGGCATTCCATGAGGTTCAGTGGGCAATAGTGAATGGTGACAGCACTCATTAATGACCACTACTTGCTTTGCCAGATCTCAGAATTTTTTGTGCTGCAGCAACATCTCACTGTTGGGGAGGGGCAAATCCACCAATTACACGCTTTTCTGAATTTTATCTTTTTTCCAAAGGATGGAAGAAGAAAGTGGGTATTAACATTAACAATACATTTGAATGGATTTGTGGAATATGTACCAATCTTTTCCAACAAACCACCTCCCTCTTTTTCTCCCTCACAGATACATCTTATCAGGGCAGCAAGAATTCCACCCCAAAATTAAAGGTGAGTTTGCAGTCTCAGTATACAAAGAAACATACAAAGAACATGATATGTGCTGTGCATTAAAAAGCACTGTTAGATATTTCGTTTGTAGTTTAGACACTATTCTCTAACTATAGTTTCCAAGATTTTCTATCATTTATGGTGTCAGGTGTCCCTTCTCTTGACACATGGATTATTTTGATCTTCTGCATGTCTTATACAGTTTCCCTGCAGACATTGAGACATTTTAAAGCTCTTTGGATGAATGCTAAAAGTAAACCAGAGCAAAATACTGGTAGAGTTTGAAACTGATAAAGCTGAAACTTTGATAGTCGCAGTTTTACATAGACCAAACTTCTTGGGCAGGCAATAAATGACCAAGAACACTTTCACACTTCCCCTAAAGTCCTCTCCAAATGAAGCTTTCCTACATCCATCTGTGTCTGTCATGGCTGGGACAACAAGAGAGCCATTACCGTGTAAAGGGAGTACTATTTTGTTTCCTTTGGAAACCTTTCAGTTCCTCTTATTAAGGACAACATTTGCTAATGTTTTTAAGTGTTTAATTACACAAATACATTCCTTGCTCACCCAAACTCAATTCACTAAAAATGAGTGACGTGTGTGTGCGCTTGTTCAGTAAAAATAAATACCAGTATCAAATTTTGTGGCAACTGTGGGTCATGTGCTATTTAATTATGTTCAGTTCTTGGCAAATGTTATTTTGAATTGTTTTCCCAGGAGCATCCTTGCCTGAAGAGTAGAAAGGGGGCATTTTTTTTTTTTTTAGGTCTTGGACATTTTGTTTCAGTTGTATTTGTGCATAATTATTTTTTTTATGAAATCAATTAGATTTGTTCCCCTCAACAGAGTTAATCACATTCCTGTCTTTTGTTACAACAAATCCTAGTCATTGTTTAACTACACTAGCCAGTTCATTTAGGGAAGTGCCCTGACTATCAGTTTAAATTATTATTTTTTTATATTGTGTCAGTAATCCTCTGTTTTATTTCATTATCTTGGGCACTCCAATATGATTTAAGCAATCTCTGAGCTCCCTTGACAGTCAGGTTCATTCTGGTGAATTGCGGGGAAATCTGATGAAAACCATAATTTTCAATGACTATGAAACTCATAGCCTTACCATCTTGCGTGAGATTGTATTATTCTTCTTGAGTGGGTGATTACTTTTGTTCTGCAGGGGCGAAAAATTTTTTTACTCTTATTTGTAGCTACAGGGTTGTGTTGACTGAAGTGCAGCAAAGAAAGAGCCAAAAACATCCCAGGGTATGACTCCCAGAAATGCTCAGAATTTTGTTTAGGCTAGAAGCATACAGTCCTGACCCCGCCAGCAAAGTTTTTCATTCATCCAACTCCTGCCTGACTCCTTGCAAGATTAATGGGGGAAGAGTTTAGCATCACGTGAAAGAGAAGCACGCAGGGTGAAGCTGTATTCATTAAGGGTGGATGCCTACTGATCATTCTCACATATTTCACACACTTTATACAGTTGTCCATGCATTGACAATGATTAGAGTCCACATTTTGCTTCTTTAGATAATTCCTGGAGCTGCTGCGCTATCCTTGCTAATAACGGTTCACCAATTAGTTTCGGTTCATATAATGCTATGTGAAAGTGTTAGGAGCAAATATATTTTAATTGCTTTTTATTTGGGAAGAAAGTATTTTACCAATTTACATTTACAATTCCATTTGCTAGCAATTCAGTTCAACAGTTTGTGAGTGCAAAGTTTGCATAGTGCTGCGCAACATGCATTCAGCAACATGCATGCATGCATGCATCATTCAGCTTTTGTTAGAGTGTTACAGAGTCGTCATTGTGGTTTAGGATACTGCACAGTAAAATAATATTTTTAAAAAAGTCCATCTTTTTTGCAGCTTTTGTAGACACAGGATCTGCTTTCACAAATGCACAGATGTAGGTGTGCTGTTCCATGGTCTTCATTTTTTATATTGAGTGATTTTAAATAATCTCTCTTTCCTTTGTGTTTTGTGAAATATCTGTATTTACATTTACGGCATTTAGCAGACGCTCTTATCCAGAGCGACTTACATGTCCTAATTACAGGGACAGTTTACCCCTCAGGGTTAAGGGACCCAGTGGTGGTAGTGCTAGAGGTGGGATTCGAACCGGGGACCTCTTGATCCAGAGGTCCGTAGGCAAGTACTCTAGACCACCGCCACCACCTATTTATATATGAGACTTTGTGCAACTCAATTTTACTGGGCATGGTGACATTGGGTTCATGTGTGTCTGTTCCAGAGCATCTTTTCTATGGAAACTATACAAGCTGTGTGCACACTGGAGAGTTTTGTTTACACTGAAAATGATACATTTTCTTTTTTAATATTATAGACAATGTTTTATGGTGGATTTGTACCAGAATCTGGGTTCCTACTACCTGGTTGACATTGGAGCAATTTTAACTCCTGCTACTTCTAAAGTTTCAGGAGAAATGCACAGCTCTACATCATAGCTCCAACAGCATAATTCTCAGAACAACTTTTCTTTAAAAGGAAGCAGTCTTGAATGTTCTGATTAGAAGTAAATGATGGCTTGTGTAGTATACTAGAACTTTAATAGAAGTGTAATAGTATTATAGATCTATAGCTTGTTTCAGTTGCTAGACAGCAGCTCATGCTAAACTAACACCACCAGAATCTTCAACCTGAAGTTAAAGATAGCATGTAAAAGCAGAGATGCCACAAAAATGACTGAGCATCCAAAGGCATATAATTTGTCACTGTGCCTTACATGAGAGTCTGTAAAGGACTTCCCCTGTTCCTTTAACATCCGTTTTGTAAAAGTCTCATGGGAAGTTCTTAAATGTTCATCTTTAAATCTTGCTGGGTAGTGATGGGACTTATTTAACATTTCTGATGGATTGCAGTTGAGTTAGTGCTGTAAGCACCAAAGGCTTCTATGTTAGATAATCAGTTTCTTGCATTTTGGTTCTATGTCTAAGCATGGTAAACTGAATATAGGGTCCAAGGTTAGGGTTTATTGTGGCGGTTAAGGATGGGTGAGCTCCGTGTCTATAAAAATCTCATTGCCTTAGAGCCCTGCTTTCTGACATTGCTGAGCTCATTCCTAATTTATCTATTTAGGTCATCAAGGGGAGTCCCACATAGTCCACTACCAGAAAATGGGTTCACGCACAGCCGCATTAACCACTTCACCTCACAGCCACTGTAAATAAATAGTTCAGACATGCTGTTTTGTGTTGACCAGATTTATATTTATTTCTTTAACTAACATGCTGTGTGTTTCTATCTCTCTTTCAGTTGAAGTGGAAGTGTAAAAAAGATGATGAGACTAACGGTGGATATTCTCAGGAGTTTCTTCAGTGCCTCCTTCAGAAGGTGACCAGTGTTCTCATGTTTGTGGCAAGGAGTTCAGGAGGGCAAAATTGCACTTTTTATTTAAAATTTTTAAAATAAAAAGTGCCACTTTTTTAGCTTGTTTCTGTAAACCAGCATTAAAAGAATACTAATGATCAAACACGGAAAATATATGGTCCAGCCTAGCAAAGTTTGTTTAATTAACTAGACAAGCTTTGAAATATTATCTTGTAAAATAAGGATCAAGGATGCTAACATTAGAATATTCTGTCTGTCTAGAACACAATGCTATAGTTTTTTTTTGTAGTTTTACTACTGTCTAATGAAAAGCCAGTCGCAACAGCTACACAACCATTTTAGTGCAATCCAAACTAACAAAAACGAAACTCAGCATTTGGGTAGGAAAAAACAACTCAGCAGTTTAGAAGCTGTTTTGTAGTGTCATGACATTTTGGTTATCAGTTTAGTCTGTTTCATCTACTAATTCATTAATTATTAATATTCTAATCAGTGCTTGCTTTAAAGACAATTAAAATCGGCCTACTTTAATAATGGCAGAAAACAGAACCTTTAATAAATTCCAGAGGCTTTACCAAAGATGTAAAACCAATATGTAGCAATAACATTCATTGGTTTGTCCTTTAGAATCTGTCTCTGACTGTAGGAAAGACCAATCCTCATGGCAGATTGTGAACTTTTGAAATGTGAGTTAAATTAAAGTCTATAATAGAAGGAAATTAAGGAACACATCCCACTTTTATTTGTTTGCACAGTTAGCTAAAACAAATGGCTTCCTGTCCAAATACAACTTGGACTCCTGTGGTACAATTTAAAAAAGTGTGAGAAAGTCTCCTTGTGTGTGAATGAGCTTCTAATGAGCCCAGCCCCATGTCCAGCGCCCCAGGTTTCAGGCCTGCGTGACGTCAGCCACTAAAGCAATTTTTATTTCACCTTTCCACCTCGCCCCCCCTTCTGTGAGTGCTATTAAGTTTTGTAGCAGTGAAAAGTGCTGAGGGCACTGCAGTGCTGCATGCTAGTCTCACTAACGGTCTTTGCTGGTATGTTTAGAACTGCCCGGAGAGTTGCTAGGAAATGTGCTCTTCTCATGCAACCCAGCAACTCCATGCCACCCTGGTTTACCACCTAAAGTACTCCAAGGCCATATGGCAGAGATCCAGAGTCGTCAGTGTAGTGGCTGGTATGCACACATGTGCTGATGTCATACCAAGAGCTGGATTCACCCGTCTGTTAGGAAGCACAATGTTTGGCTCAGAGAACTATAAAAGGTTCATTTTTAAGGAAAAAGAAGTAGGGATGGGCAAAATATTTGCTCATTATTGTAATATTTTGAGTTAAATCCTGCTTTGATACACTTTGACCTGCCTTTGTAATTACTCCCCCGCCCCCCTTCCGGAAATAATCGTCTTTTTGTTTGCCCATCATGAAATGTTAGCACATTTTATAAGGTACTTGGAATTGGAGTGTGTAAATGCATACCGATTCAACAAAAATGGGGATAGAAGGAATCTTAACAGCAATATGTTCTTAGCTAAAAGACAGGCTTTGAAGATTTTTTGTATCGGTTGCTTTTTCTGCTGTTCCTTTTTAAAATGAAAATGTACTCAAGTATTTAATAGTGTTTAAGTTACTGTTTAGTGGGTGCCTGTTCTCAAACTTATCACCTTTAGGTACTGTGATGTTGATTATATTTTTTTTGTCATTTTTAGCCACCCATAGAGCTTTATGTGAGGATGATGGTAGTTAAATACAGTCTCCAGTCTCTTTGGAAGGGGCCACTGTATGTTTTGGAGCTTCAGAGTCAAACCATGATCAAATCTACTCCTTAGCTCTTTCCCCCCCAAAGAAAGCTTTGGAAATGTTTGGATAAATGAAATAGAGGTCCACTGGGAGTCCTCCCCTTTGTCACTTTTGGCAGAATTCTCATCCTGAGTGTCCAACTGCATTCATGCCTTTTCTTTTTCCCATCGAATGAGCATTGATTCCCAGGGACTTCAGATTCTCAGAAACCATACTCCTTCACTACCCCCGCTTGACATCTAGTCTTTGGGCAATATCTTAATAAACCGTCTTCAAGACAGGTGATATCTTAATGCTGTGCTGCCTTGCCAAGTGATCACTCATGCTTATTAAAAAGAGACCAAGCAGGGAACAGGGACAGCAGACAGCCGACAATTCGAAGACTCTGTCCAAAACAATAATCTTTTGCAATTCTGTGAAGGTTAGAGGTCGTGTGTTGAACCTAGCCAAACCTTCCATTAATACCGAGCCTAAATCTTACTGGCAGGCTTCTGGAGCTATGCTGTGCTAATTTCAGCACTGGGAAACAAGAAAAAAAGTCCTGACTTGGCCTTTTGTTCAGCTGGAGCCAAATGAACTGAAGTAGTCCAGAGACCTGACCGTTAACGAAACAGAAAGGTCCCAGTCTGGTCATAGATGGACTGTTTCCTTGCAAACCTTTCACTGATTCTCATGATCTGAACACACAAAGAATGATTAATCATATACAGCCCTGGTGATTAATGATGTGCAATAGAATTTGTGTAGCCTCTAATGGGAATTTTAGGCCAGCATGTGAAACGGAGACATCTCCCTCCAACTCCTGAACTTGGGAAAGAATCTACCTTTTTGCATTGCCATGTTTACTTAAGTTAAACAATACAGTTGTGAGAACATGTTTGTGGACTTCCATTCCATTTGTGAAGTGTTCCATTCAATTCCCAGTGAATGGAACACAGATCAAATAAGTAAACTGTGAAAATGATCAATTAAAAAAAATATTATTTCGTGACGTGAATCTACACATCAACATAAATCCAACCTAGTCATCCTACAGTGGTGCAGCCTCGCTGAACTGCTATAGGAGGAATGTTTCAGCTTCATGCCGAGGACTGAGGCACAATACACAGAGCAGCCAGTCAGTATAGAGGTTATTTACAAGTTTTGGTGACACAAAATCCATGACTGCTTTTAGTAAATTAAACTACGTTAACTTAAATAAACTTTCAGGGAAAAATAAAATATTACATTAAGATATAAGACCTTATAGAAGAAGCTGTGATTAAAAAATAAAGGTTTTCTCAGTCATAACTTCTTATGACAATGTAAATGTTTTTGTCCAGAATGCTTTTGGGTGTGAGTTTTGTTCTAATGGGATACTTTGTCTTGATTTCTTGTATTCTGTTCTGCAGTATGGAGAGGTCTTGAATGTTGTTTTATCCAGTAAGAAGAAAGGCAGTGCTGTGGTAGAGTTTGCAACACTGAGAGCAGCGGTGAGTATTTCCACTTTGACTGATTCCAGTTTGAGTTTCAGAAACATTTCCATAAAAGACTGTTCAATGACCAGATCTACTGCTTTTTAAATGTTTATTCTAGTATCATTAATTGTAATTGTATAGCCTGCTGTTGGAATTCACCATTTAAAGTATATTGTACAGACCCATCGTTCCCTTAGTAGTAAAGTTAGTGGCACCTTCTAGCTAGATTTAAAATAAAAAAGCTCTAGAAAAATAATTCCGGGTTGTATTAATCTTTTGGGAATCCATAGGTCTGCAAAAATTTATGGAAAAGGATCTTTCTCAAGTATTTCCTTGGCCTTTTTGGCTCAATTCAAACTAATATGTACTGCCCTGCCTCAGGTATACAGCATTGCAGTGCCTAAAACCTATTCTGAGCAAATTTACAAAAACTGAAGAAAAACTAACAATGAAAAGTATTGTTTTCATATTAGTTTTGTTAATGCTTCTAATAACTGTTGAAAGCACTCAACTTTCTTGAAGCCTTAATGGTTCAGAGGCCACAGTTTGCACCCAACAATAAGTTTGAAATGACAGCTTAACACAGAATGAATTTGGGTTGTTTTTAGATTCTGTTTCTGACTCCGTGAGAAAGTCTTTCAAAAGCAACATGAGCAGCACCCCTTTTCATCACATCCTTTATGGAGAAGAATTTTAGGGTAAATAAAATGATCTACCTGTTGTACAAGAATGTTCAGGACGGTGATTTTGAAATCTGTATCGTTCTTTGTGGAGGTTGTGCAAGATGTTAATAGTCAGACCAGACTGACCATGTACATTCTTAAAGTTGTCTACTGACTTTTGCATCGTCCTGTGTGTTGACTAGAAACATATGTTTTCTGCATGCTGCAGTGCGGTCTGGTGATCCAAGTGATGTTGGTCAGTCTTTGTGAGGAGATTCTGACAGGTTGATAAGTTGTCCATCAGAATTCCCTGCCTGGGTTGTTTGTTGTTGATAGTTTATGGAGAATACTGCCAGACATGGACGAAGATTGTTGGACCAGGTACCCGTGTTAGTTATGGTTTGTGTTTTTTATTTATTTATTTATTTATTTATTTTTTATTTTGTGCAGAAAGTTCAAGAAGCATCAATCTGTTCTTATTACAATTTCCAACTTTCAGCCTTCTTCCCACATTTTCCCATTACCGATTGTCTTTACAGTCACCCAGTAAAATGAGTTTGTCTTGTCAGTACTTTGGAGAGGACTTAGTAGTATGAATGCCGGATTGATGATAAAAGATGAAACTGTATCCAGAGAGTGATACATGGAACATCATGAGTCTAATAGTTGTTGATTTGAGTTAATGGTCCTTCACCAATGTTGGCTTCACAACAAAACCCTGAATGAGCTTCATGAATGTGGCATTCTCCTTCTTCCAAAAAAATTATATAAGAAAAGAGAATTCTTTTCTGTAAAATCAGCAATATTAGCTTTCAGTCTTGCATGTTCATCAATCACATGAGCTTGACCTTCTTTAGGCCTACTGTTGTTGTCTTTTGGATCATGTTCCAATAACCATTTCAGTGGGATAAGCTAGATACTTTTGATATTTTGAATGCAATGAGGGGTAAGGGCATTTATGCCAGGTGTAATAGTTTACTTTAGATGTTCCTCCAGAGGTCATGGGTTTGAATACCAGACCAGTAGGTTGCCCTGAGGTACCCTTGGGCAAGGTAACGTCCCCATCACTGCTCCCCGGGTACTTTAAATTGCTGCCCCCTGCTGCATTTGTGTATATGGGTAAAATGCAGAGGTTGAATTTCGTTGTGGTTCACTGTGTGTTGTGCTGTGTTTTACAATGACAAAAACTTGCCAGGGAGTCACCCACCCAGCCACTATGATCTCAGGATCTCAGGACCTGTGGGCCTCATACTCATAGGTTGTATGAGACATGCATGAAGGTACATCAGAAGGGAGGTACATCAGTTCCAGGATCCTACCAATGGTGGCGGTGGTCTAGTGGTAGGGTACTATGGACCTGTGGATCAAGAGGTCCCAGGTTCAAATCCCACCTCTGGCACTACTGCCATTGGGTCCTTGAGCAAGACCCTTAACCCTGAGTTGCTCCAGGGGCAGTGTCCCTGTAATTAGGACATGGATAAGAGCGTCTGCTAAATGCTGCAAATGTAAATGTAAGTAAAACCCGCTTCAGTGCATGTTTCAAGACAATCTAGATACTTTTTACATCATTAATATTGACTGTGTATTCCAAGGGTTTGTTAGGAGCTTAGCACTAAGAATTACTGAGCACTTGGATGTTACTGAAGGTAGTATTTATACTGTTTGGGAGTTTTTAGGCATAGTTGTGTGACTGTTTTATGCTTTGAAGGAACAAGCGTTTCTAATGGAGACCAGAGCTTTATTTATTGTTGTGATCTGTCTGGCTTTCTGCTTCCTGGCCTTTGGCAGACTGCGACACTAGTCTGTTGAGGGATGTGCCTGCTTGTGTGGTTACCTCCCCAGAGAACATGGCAGCTGTGAATCTGGCTGCATCTGGCACTCACTGGTTCCTGGGGAGAATGAAGGGCTGGGACTAGTTCAAGTTCAGCACACGCATCTCCAACTTCAGCACACGCATAATATTGGTCTGAGATGACTGATGACAGTAGAATCTGCAATTTGATTTTTTACTTTACTTTACAGATCTATAGGTTACATGGCAAATTGTGCCATGAGGAAAATAACTCGAAATAGGTTTTTTAGCTTAGCAGTCTTTAATCTTAACGGTTCACAATATTGTGATTGTCACACCTTTTATAATTGTTTCTGAGCACAACTTCTTCCGTCAAGCAAAGGAGAAACATTTTAAAACAAAGATATGATGCGTGATAGTAATGGCAATGAATTAATCGTATTAGGTTAAAAGAGAAGAAAAGGTGTTTAAGTGAAACCAGTAATTTAGACACATTCTATTTTGATCATCTGGAGGAGGGTGGTTTTGTTTTGACTGAGGGTTTTAGATTTATTGAAGACCAGCTGCATGTCAAAATTATTTTGTCAAAATTATAAACGGGCTCTAATGTAGGCTAAACTTTATCTAGGCAAATGTTTTTGTAATTGCTAACACTACTGCTGGTGTTGGCCACTATCCCTCAAAATTTGATGGACAGAGTAACAGTAAGTAATTGAGATAAAATGAAAATAATTTTTCGTCATTCTATTCAGAACTTTTTTTCATTACTGGTCCAATCGCCAGCCTGTGCTTGTGGAAAGACAAGCAAATAAAGTCATAACATATTGCTTGCAAGTTGTCTCATTTCTGAATGGCTTTGCCCTATATAGTATCTGATTTAAAAATGCAGGCAAGCATAATCTGCTGTTCATTTTTGTATAAATGGACTGAACTTAACCCTGTTTACACATTATCCTGTTTACATACTATGTGGAATTCTGTCATTTAGAAAATTTAGGTTTCCATATGTGCCTTTTTAAGACTTTTTTTTTTTTCTTTTTTTTTTTCATTGTTTGAACTTGCTCATTTTGTACTTCCATTTAGGACCTGGCTTGCAAAAATGAGAGTGGCCTGAAAACAAACCCATTAAAAATTGTCTGGCTGGAGGGACAACCAAAATCTGAAGCTGGAAAAGCCCCCAATCACATGACATCTGGAACGTTCACTCCTTCACAGGTATAGTAATTGCAAGCAAAGTGAAGTGCAGAGTTCACTGATCTAATGTTCCTCATCGAACGCCAACATTTTTAAGCAGCTGATTGTCTTGGTAGCCTGTGTGAACATGGGAGAACAGTCTTAAAAAGTGTGAATTCTACATTGGGTCATTGTGCTCTGGCCTTTTTTGTCCTGGCTTCTGATTCCGCTGCGTTTGTCTGCACATATTCTCTTTTTCACCTTGTTAGATTGTTGTTTCGATTAGATTAGAGAGCCAACTGTACCAGCATATTTGCTCAAAGAAGATTATTGCATTGCAGATGTTTCACCCTTCTCCCTGGATCCGTTCTTCCCAAATTGTGTGTTGATTGTGACACAAGGAAAAATACAAAGGTGGATAAAGCAAGCACAGGGAGTGCTGGGTTGATTGCCCAGTCATTGACTGAAGTATAATGTAACAAAGTGCAGGCATACTTATGAATTGTCTGTACAGTTGTCTTTTTAAGTATTTCATTTGCATTAAATTGGACTTTGATTAGCCTGATAACACCTAGGGGATAAAGGTCCAAACCCCCCCAAAATCTAGCAACCTCCATCCAAATCACTCTGGACACTTCATGTTTTAAAATAACCCTAAATGAGTGTCCTGTAGATTTGCCTTTCACTCCAAATAACATGTCCTCTGCACAACTATTTTCCTTGCAGGAAAAATATATAAAATGTGAAACTTTATATTTGCTTCGACAGGGAAATGTGTCTGCCACACTCATGTGCTCATTGTGGGGCTCCTGAACAATATGTTTAGGGAAAGAGAGCTTGGGTTTGTTTGCTTTGGAAGGCACTCTCTGCACACGTCTAGCAGCTTTTGTGGACCCCCAGCCCGTCCCTCATTAAGGCTGACCCAGCAGACGGTGGTGGAACGTGAGAGGGAGAGACTAGTGGTGTGTGTAATGGACGACTAGCACGAGAGGCTGCCTCAGATCGACCCCCCTCTGAGGCGCAAGTTAACCCTAAATGCTCCCCTTTTCTTTCCATGCTCCCTTAACACATATTCTTGCCCCTTGGACTGGCTAAGCATTAAGCCAGCCTAGGAGGGGGTCAACAAGGCTAAGCTGGTCAACCAGGTCTGGAATGTAATTTAAGTAAGTTAAAGATATGGATAACACAGATCATGCCAATGTTTCATTCAACTTCAATGTCTTAATCATTTGACACCCTTTACAGTACATTACATCTATAAAAATCTTAGTGAGGTTAAAGCTTTTTTTTTTTTGAAGTGATGATGAACTGTCTAATCTAATCTCGGAATGTTATAATTCTATGACCCAGACTTTTCTTCTAGAGTAAAAGAGACAGTGAGCATGCAGAGGTCAAACTCCAAGCATTGAGGTTTCCCCTGTCAGTACGGAATACAGCAAAAAAAGGAAAAACTGTTTTAAAGCAGCAATTTTCATTTTACCTTGCGTGGAAGGAACCTCACACTGAGACCCATGCATGGATACAGTTGGGTAAAACAGTTTCATGGGAAGTGAACATTACTAATGCTGTCCAGCAACTGGGCCAAGGTCACCCTTGACTGCCTTGAGAGTCTGCCGGAACTGCTACATATCCTATAATTCCTACATTCCCTCGCTTCCTCACGCCAGCTCTGATTGTTGGATGAGTGGTGTTCCATACAATTTTTAAACTCATAGCTGGAGCACAAAGGCTGAGTATGAGATTTGGGAATAGTTTTTGAGTATGTCATTTTCTTTAGCCTTTAATAGGGAAGATGGTCTGCAGCAACATCTTTCTCAGGTTTTAATACCTGAGTTTGACCTCTTGTCTAGACTGCTTCTTGTTGGGGTATACACCAACATTGCTTTAAGCTTCTTTTTTATTTGGATGGCTGAATGATTTGGCATAAGCCAAATGTATGCAGTTTTCACTTTTCTCCCACAGGTGCGAGGAAAAAAAGCTTTGCTGTCTAAGGCCGACTTCTTTCATTTAATTTGTGCTGGAGATACAGGCATAAAGTAGTTTATAAGTGTCAAGAGTTTGCCCACCAACTAGACTGGGCAGTATGAAAATATTGTTGTCATTGTTATATTGAGATTCATTTTGTAGTATGTTTTTCTTGAATATATATCAACATTGCATATATCATCCATTGGTAAAGAACAAGAATCCTCTCCCAAAGCATGTTTCATTATAGCTAGAGTAATTAATCCTGTTTAAATGAATTAAGTGAAGTACAGTGAGCACCAGTGTGAGGACAGGAAGTGTCTTACACATTCAGCGTGACCCAGATATTTCAGATATTAGACAGCTTGAATGCACAAAAAAGAGTCAGAAGAGCCACTATATATATATATATATATATATAATATATATTATATATATATATATATATATATATATATATATATATATAAAACCACTATCTGTACCAAGAGATACTTTTTTTTTTTACTGAACTGCCCCAGTTCTCCTCATGTATCAATTATGGTTCTGCTTTACCCTTGTTGGTACTCAATACTTAATCCACAGGAGCTGATGTCCAGGAAAGAATCTGGTCTAATAACATTCCTTTAGACTTCAATCCCAATAGGAACACAGTCACCATCACTGGTGAAATCTGCAATTAGGATCAAATGAAGATGGATTAAGCATTTAAAATGCCCCTGTTATTTTTATCTACCAAAACAAAGTTTTACTTTGGCTTCCTCTCTCAATTGTGTGTATTGCAAAAGCAGTGATAGAATGAATAGCCAGTTCCCAACACACTGGTTCTACAATAAATCCTCGTCATGTCGACATAATTTAGTTTCACCTTCTCACTTTTGGGAATGTGTTGCAGCTGCATCATACATTCTCAAGAATTAATGCTTTTTGAACTGAGTAGGGCAAAGAAATATGTGACTGCTAACTCATTTAAGTTTCAGTTTAGGGTATGTTCACCATTTTATGTGCATAAATTAATTATCTTCATGAATAATTTTTATTTTGCATCAGACTTAACATCTGCCATGATCTGTTTTGTGAGAATAGAGCAGTAAAGACAGTTTATCCAGGAGAAACATTGTTTAAAGCATTTTTTATATGAATAAATGTTTAATAGAGGGAGCACAATTTCATTTTGGAAACCTGTTTATATTTTTGTAGTGAATTATTTTGAGATATTTCAGAGTGAAGGTTGACTTATAGTTGCAGAGCTTGAAAGAATTAAAACGTGTCTATTTAAGGATATTTTTTTTTTAATATAAAATTGGGCTGGAATGTGAATTTATTTTGCTTTTTATTCATAGCCACTAGAGACTTTTTGAATTCTAGTAGTTCTTTTTCTCCAGACCTTCTTAACATCTGCAATAATCTGTTCAGACAAAATAATGATCGTTTGATATGAAAGATTAATACTTATTTTCTTAGAAGTGTTTCCTCTCTCCTCAGTTGGGTAACGTTATTTATGTCTGAAAATATGCTAACTAGAGTAGAGCATTCCAAAAGAAATGGTTTGGAATTCTAGCCTGTCTCACTATTGACTTTGACTGTGCTATATAAAGGTATATGTTCTAACTTTAAATACTTTGAGACTTCAGTTTTTTCTGTCTCTGTCAAATGCATCATGGCTCCCGTCAGACACAACATGAACCAGATGTATCTGCTATTTTGGGAGTTTTCCTTTTTCGGCCATATCTATAGGCCTCGACTGAAAAGTACATTTTTCCCTGAAAATTAAATGCGCACTGTGTCTGGTTTGGGCCGTGTTATGATGTTGGCAGGAACAGTTTGCTCTTTCCCCAGACAGCCATCTAAAATGAATCAGGCTTCTTGGAAAGGCCAGAAGGCTGTGAAAGGCATCATGTAGCAGATTGGACAATTGGCATCATCATTCAATCAGTTAATGTTGCTTTGTGGTTTATAGTGGGTCTTTTCTTGGAATCGGTTTCCTTGTACATTGTTAATGTATGCTGGTATACAAATATTCAGCCTAAGTTTTTTTTTTTTTTTTTTTTTTTTTTTTTTTTTTACTAGTGTCTAATGGATTGTTTCTTGAGGCTCAATAATGAGATAAAGATATCTGATGAAGTATCAGATAAAGAAGAAAAAATGTGAAATTATTTTGCATGCTTCTAGTAGCTTATTCTGCCAGCCACAATTACAAATGTGAAAGGAATGCCCCAGTTGTCAAAACAAGATATTGGAGAATGTATTGTGAATTTAGTGGCTTGAAATGTGTATTTTTTTCGTCAGGGTGGGAGATGGCAGGTTTCTGGTATTCAGAGTGATAGCGGAGTGGAATTCTGGAGAGAAAGTGTTACCAGATGTGGTTTGGGTACCTCACAGTTTAAAACGTCTGGCTTGTTCTGCAGCGCCAAGATAATTTGTCTTCCAATTACTGTCTCTTTCTTCTCACATCAGCCATGTGAGGCTGGGGCGTTTGGACTTGCGTGAGTCTCTGGTTGAAGAAGGTTTTTTTTTTTTTTTTTTGTATAATATTCTTTTTTGACTTAATTTCCCAAGTGGTTGTAGTGTGTCATGGTCCAAGGTCGTTTTGTATTAAATGACTGCGTTGTTTGAATATGTGCCATACTGCACACTTAGTTTGGACAAGGATGTCTGGAATCTCTTGGGCTGAATTCAGTTGTTTTTATGTAGTGATCCCTGCAGCATGTCTTTAGGTCTGAGCATTCAGAATTAGATAAATTGAGGTGGTACCTGTGGTGAAATTTGATTGAACACATGATGCAGTCCCTGATGCAGCATCCACGGATGTGATATTGCATCATAAATGGATCATCAGGATCACTTTCTTTCTGCATTCAGCTCTGTTCTTGCCTATTAAGTGCACTTACAGCTTCCAGTGTCTTCCACTGAGAGCCATGAAGTCATTATAAAGCATGTCCCTGTGTTCATCTTCTCAAGCAAAGCTTCATAGGAAGGAAGCTTATTTGGATCTTTAAAGCTTTCTTTTCATTAATATGTCTGTGGCATTGGTTCACCAAAAGCTCAATAAACATAGCCCATAAGAAAGTGTTATGTTTTAAATGTGTTACGATGGTTTAAGGTTCATAATTCATATATGGTCTTTCACAGAGAGAGGGAGCCAAAGTAGAACTGCACTCTTCTTTCATTACCTTAATCTAACACTTCAAAGTTACTCATACACTGGGTTTTTTTTCTTTTTCTGAATAAAAACAGTGATTCAGTGCAGGATAGTCCAGCTTACTGCAGCTGAACTTTTATATGTTCCTTCTAAAAGCACTGAACTATTTGGGACAGTTTTTCCAGGCAGAAACATTATTTAAAGCATTTTTGAACATATGTTTAATAGAGGTAGCTCAACCTAATTTTAGACTTCTGATCATATTTTGTTCAGTAAATTATTTAAAAATATTTCTGAATGAAGGTTGGCTTATACTTGCAGTGCTTGAAAGAATCAAGAAGTTACACTTGTTCTGTTTTAGGAGGTTTTTTATATATACACTTTTTTTTCTATACTTGCAATTTTGTGTTTGGTCACAATAGATAGGTGTTTGTTTTGAGTATTGAATATGTTGAGTATTGTTGTCAGTTCACTGTAAACAGATGTGTTTGGTATTTCATTTAACTAATGCAACTAATATTTAATAGCAGCTTAGGCTCCCTTTAAACCATGGCTTTTTTATTAATTGAGAAGCACTTAAATCAAGCATTGGGGTATTGATGTATTTCTGAATCAGTGGTGGTGTGGTCTAGAGGGAGGATACTCGCCAACAGACCAAGAGGTCACAGTTTTGAATCCCACCTCCAGCACTACCATCACTGGGTTCCTGAGCAAGACCTTTATCCACAAGTTGTTCCAGGGGAATTGTTAAGAAACATAAATAAGAATAATAGCATCAGCTAAATGCCGTAAATGTATTTTAAAGGTACATTTTTACAGTACATTTATAGAAGAATGAGAACATAGTGTAACTCTGGCAGCTACCTCTTGATTCCTGACGGCCCCCTGCAGTGGATCAGACCCATGTTGGTTTAGTGATGGCGTGAGGCTCTGTTTTTCCAGCAGGTAGTATTTAAACTCTCATTAGGAGAAAGGCTGCTAATGGACAGCCTCACAACCCAGCACTACCTCCAAGCACATGTGGAAGTATCACATATCCCTTCTTTGCTGCACACACGACTGTCGAGAATAGAGGTTTAGTGCTGTAAAAATAGCAATGTGGCAATAAAGTTTGGACCTGCATACCTGACTCCAGTTCCCCTCACTCGTTATTGAAAGCAGAGTGTGCCATTGCGTAAGACAGAGCACCATTTGGGGCCCTCACAGTTTTTTGCTGTAATATTATTGGAAGATGGACTGCCAACATTAATAGTGGGATAACTCCAACTTCAAATTAGGATTTGTCCTTGATGACAAACCCCCCCTTTTTTTAATATATATATATTTCTAAGCTCTTGACTTATATTATATTAGCTTATATATACTGACCTTGAATAATTATTCTTGGCTGTTGTTATGGTAGATCATAACCGTGGCAAAAGTGATAGAATTAGCACACTTGGACAGTCTTCTTAGAAGCAAAAGGTTCTACCTGCCTGTTTTTACTTTGTAGCAAATAAATAACAGATGAGACATATTTTCTGTTTAATAGCTGAACATTCTGGCTTTATGAAACATGTAATACGTGAATAAATGTATTAGTACCTCTTAATCACCGTATTCAAGATTTTAAACCTACACCTGCTGCCACAGGTGTATAAAATCAATCACCTAGTCAAACAGTCAGATTTACAAACATTTAAGAGAGACTGGTTAAAGAGCTTAGTGAACTAAAGAGTCTAGGGGTGAGCAGCTGCATTCAGGCCTCACTTAAAAGCAGCGCCAAGCACTGGATGGAGTGGTGTAAAGAGCGCAGCCACTGGACTCTGGAGCAATGGAAACATGTTCTGGGGATTAATGGATCATGCTTCTTTCTGTGACAGTTTGATGTACAAGTCTGGGTTTGGTGGATATTAGAGCATTAGCTCTTGTGCCAAATGTAAAGTTTAGTTGTGGAGGGTTAATGGTATGAATGGTATGTTTTTTGGGGGTTTGGCTATTTCCCATAATTCCAGTGAAACGAAATCTTAATGCTTCAGAATACCAAGACATTGTAGAAAATTTTATGCTTCCAACTTTGTAGTAACAGTTTCCGAGAGGTCCTCCTCTGTTCCTGAATGACTTCATCCCAGTGCACAAATTATTGTTTGTAAAAACATGGATGGGTGAGCTTGGTGTGGACGTAGTTCACTGGCCAGTTCAGAGCCATGATAGCAACCATTTCAAACCCCTCTGGGATGGACTCCAACAGAGATTGTGAGCCAGACAATATCAGGGCCTGACCTCACAGATACTCTTCTGGATGAATGGCAACAAATTACAAATTCCCATATATACTTTCCATATCTTGCTGGAGAGCCTGGAGGAGTGGACATTTTTACAGCTGCAAATAGGCAACCAACTCCAAATTGCTGCCTATGGGTCTAGAATATGTCTGTATGTGTCATGGCCAGATCTCCCAATACTTTTGTCCTCATAGCCCCAAATAAGGTCTTGTTGTTTGAAACAATGGAAAAGGTCACAGATCAGTATTTGCGAAAGGAATGCTGGAACTTTTGTATTGTACCATTTTAATTAATAACAATGACTGGCCAAGGAAATAATTTCTATTAATTTTTAATTCCCCCAATCATGTATAACCTAGACTAGTATGTCTGGTAAAGAACAAGGGGTTTTGACAATTATAAGCTCAGCATTTAAAGTACAGGTGCAGATTGAAATAATTTTTTAAGACAATCATTGTCCAAATGTGATATTAATAACAGTTGATATTAATATAGTCCATATTTATCCGATTATGCTGTGTGTGATAAACATATTGACAACAGTAGTGCATTCTATGCTAGTTTTCCAAACCGCTTTATTGTACA
Organism: Hepsetus odoe; assembly: GCA_017165825.1. NCBI lineage: Eukaryota > Metazoa > Chordata > Actinopteri > Characiformes > Hepsetidae > Hepsetus > Hepsetus odoe. The sequence continues at coordinate 10,534,502 of CM029374.1, read as the reverse complement.
TGATTTCATAAAATATATATAAATACTGGTGTAATTTTGGAAAAAGAAATATTAATAAAAAATAAAATCATCATAAAAATATTATAACCATTTAACAATTATTTATATTTTAGAAAACCTACATTTTAAGGTTAACATTTTTTAATATTTCAAAACTATAGCCCATAGTTATTAAAATCACATGCCAAGTACTAAACATTTTGCACCCTTTCTTTGGCAAGAAGTAGGTGTGAATGCCTTAACACTTAGCTTTGAGTGATTACAATGTCCAGAACCAGGTTTAGGTTTTTAGATTAAATACATGCAAAATGCAAAATTAGAGATATTTCATATTTCTAATGAAACAAGTTTAGAACTTGTCCAGCAAAAACAAAATTATGTCTCTGGGGAAAACATGCAACCTTTAATGTCTATAGTTACACTACAATTATTCCCTTACTATTTTTGACCACAGAAACCAAATGAGGAAGCCTGTTTCTTTTTTTTCAAAAAGAAATTCACAATTAAGATGCTTATATAAAAACTTGGTTCTGAAATATATTGTAAATGTGAACTGACTTTAAAAGATTTAAAAACTAACACTTGAACATGAATTTCAGAACACATTACAGAAACCTAAATATACTTTTTAAAAAGGAGAACTGTATTTTTGTATATTTAACAATAACCTGTTGGCTATTATTGGAATAAGCTGTTAGCTGTTGCTAATTCCAGGAGGAAATGAAGTTTTCCAAGCAGATACTTTTATTCTAGAGGGTGCTCAGTAGGGCAGATTTCTGACAGATTTTATAGAGGCTAAAAATAAGATCTCTGCGACTGTTCATTCACGTGGATTCAATGTGAAGCATCACGTCAGTTGGTGACTGGATTTCTCCACTAGTGGTTGAGTTTGTCCATCACCTGCAGTACATCATCCAATATAGAGGGTCCCAGGTCCAGGGTGAAGGAAAAACTTGTGTCAGTCTCATCTGGCTGCAATTCTTCAGGGCCAGTTTGGGTTGAATCCCTTCCAGAGCTAAGGCTTCCTTGGCCAGGGCTACGTCTGACGTTGGCCTCTTTGGCTTGAAGTTCATATTCTTCTTCCTCTGTGTCCAAAAGTGGCAGCGAGCTGCACTTATTGCGTCTCTGAACTGAAGGCTTGTGTTGTGAGCTCCAGTCAGTGTTCATGTGGCCTAAGTGTAGGGCAATAAAGTCAATTTTTTTATCATCCAATTTCATTTATTTCTTAATTGGCACAGTTTCATAAATTGTTAATGATAAGGTCTGATATCAAATTAGTTACTTTGCAGTTTTATGCAGTTCCTATACGGTGACATTTATAAGCTCTCTGTGGATACCTTTAATGTACAGGCAATAGTTCTATGATTATATCAAGACTGAAGGTTACCCATGACATTATTTGAGAATAATGCATTATTATTACAATAACATATCAAATTACCCACTCCTACCATGCCCTGTCTCAGCTTCATTCAGGTTGAGCCGTGGTGGCTTTGGAGGGGGTGCACAGGCCAAGATGAGGTTTTGCTCACTCTGAGAGCTCTGCAGGAGCAGATTATGGCCCCGCTTCAGGAAGGAGAGGTCCCCAAAACTGTCCCTGTGTGCATCTGAGCCAATATGAGCAAGGTGGCGGAAGTCTGCCAGTGGAAGGCTAATCATATTGACTGAAAGCACCTTCCGCTTTGATGATCTTCGTGGCCACCTTCCTGAAGGTGGCTTGCCTTCAAATGATGTTCTTAGGGGCATCCTGATGAATTCAGTCAAAAATAAAAAAGTGTGGGGTACCTCACGAGGTTGAATATGTAAGACTGAAGTCTCTTTATCCGTGCTGGAGCATCTTCTGGAAGAGAATGTAGGAACAGGGACAATTCAATGATCACACTTATTAAGGCTGCAAAAGGATTTATTTGTTTCTTTAAAGAACATTTTTGTAAATGAGATATGTGAAGGTTATACGGTAATGGTTCATCTGTTGTATTACACTAAAAACTCTTTGTACTCTATGGTACCATAATTTTAAGAGTTTAGTGTTCTTTCATTTTAAGCTGCTTTAGACTTTGCTTAGTTCTTTAAGCATGACAAGAAACAGAAAGAAAGTAAATACATTTTTCTATTTTTTCAAAAATCACACAGTGCTACCCAAAACAAAAATGGTGGGCAACTCTCTTTTTGATATTTTTACAGAGCAAGGGTTTTAAAAATATTGACACACAATTACCAAACTCAGTTCAACAATAAAGGAAAATAAGGAAATGCCTGGTGGTCAGTAATAAGCACACATTTCTTACATTTACATTTGCAGCATTTTAGCAGACGTTCTTATCCAGAGCGACTTCCATGTCCTAATTACAGGGACAGTCCCCCTGTAGCAATTCAGGGTTAAGGGCCTTGCTCAGGGACCCAGTGTTGGTAGATTCAAACCTGGGACCTCTTGAGCCATAGGTCCATAGACGAAGTATCCTACCTCTAGACCACCACCTCCCTATACATGTTTACTCCCTATACACCTCCTTTCTTACTTTGGCAATCAGCCTGCTTCCCAAAGCTTTTTGCTTTGTGAATTAAGACAGTAATCATGCAGAGCTCAAAGACCTGTTACAACAATACAGTGAGTTGGGATTGCAACAAGCTGACATGTCTCAAAGCACACTCACTTATTGCAAATGCGTAAGAGTTCTGCTCTGGGGCCATATAAACCATAAAGGTTATGCGGTGCAAGTTAAAGATCATTGGCATTAACTTGCGCCATTAGATTGTTGGTACAGTAATAGTTTATCACTGTGACTGAACAGCTTTCTTAATGAACACTTCACAGCACTTTATAAAAAAATCCTATAATTCCAGAATAGTCTTAAGTGACAGGAAAAATCATGCTAGTGGTAAGCATTAAACATTTTTTGGACTTGAGATTTTGTGTTATTGACTTCCTGCTGGTTTGCACACATTAGATCCATTTTCGTGACTCAAAACACTCACTGTGCAAATGTGTATGGCACGAGAGAAAACCTGTTTTGCTGGCAATAAAGGTTTTTATCATCATTTTTATAGCAGCGGGAGATGAGGGAGCATGGACATAACAGCATTCCTTTTTAGACATGTCAGAATAAGAGATGGAGGGGAACAGCCCATTTCAAGGAAGCTTAAAGGAGATACTCATCTTCCAAATGAATAAATTAATGCCTGAATCCACCATACTCTGCCAGGACACCTCACAACAATTACTGATCACGCTATTCTGTTGCTTTTCAGTAACCTCTGATGTTTCAGTTTTAAGAAACATGCTGTGATTGGGAAATATTCTCAATTACTGAAAATGACTGACAACCAGTCTAGTAGGCCCAAGGTCAATAATTATAAGGAATAAAACTTGCTAATGTAGCTTAACTTACTTTGAATGGTTTATGTGTGTTAGCGTGTACTCCTAACACTCACACTTCAAGCTGAACAAGGCTGAAAACAGCAGGTACTTTCAGAATGCATGACAGGGCTTGTCTGACTATAAAGCATAGGAAAACAGAGACAGAATCCGTTGACTCGTCTGGATATCCCGTCCCAGGAAGCAATACAGAAACATCAGCTTCTTTTGATGGGAATTTTGAATGTGTTCTTGAAAAAATGTTTTCTTTAAGATCACCTGATAACCTGATATTTTATTATTATTGTTATTTTTTTTTTTTAAACCATTTGTCAAGTGCTGGCATGATCATCACGGCATGTTAGTACACATAAGTAAAGATCAATGGACTAATGGCAGAATTTGATCTGTCTCTGTTCAGAACCATTAGTTTGATCCTGAATATCAATTACATTCAGATTTATTTAAGTATTTCTTATATTTTTTGTAACAAAAATGTAAAAAGCAGTGTATCATGTTATTATTATTATTCGTTTTAATATGAGGGAGGGCCTGTACACAACATTATCATTCTTTAAGGTTAATGCCCAACCCAGGCTGTCAGGTATTATAGATATCCACATCTACCTATCAATGAATATTGGCAGAACTGTTCTTTTTATGTAGAACCCAATGATGTCAAGCCCCACAACATTGTAGTATTATAGTTAAGTAGAAATTTCAGACTACTTAAGACACATGCTCTTACCTTGTTTTTAGAATTCCTTGCAAGCAAGCAGATTTATGAATATCTCATGCACTTTAGGCACAGTCGAGTATCTCCACAGGCCATAGTCCACTATGGATTCAAAGTGATAAGATCCAAAGTCAGGTGTGACGGTTAACTGTATTGCATAACCGTTACTGAGGTGAGGTCTGAATAGAAGGCGTGTCTACATGAGCAGGTGGAGATGGATTTTTCTTCTTTGTTTCCTGCTTTTTCTCAACCTATTGGGTCAAAATTTGTTTGATCTATGATGTCACACAATGTATGATCCAACTGTAAATTCCATCATCTGCATGTTTACCTGAGGTATACTCACCAAAAAATAGGGTCGGTCTCTCTCTTTCTCTCTTACTCTCTATATTGCTTTCATTCTTGCTCTCTCACTCTCTCTTTCTTTCTCCAGTATTACAACTCTGCTTGTGCCATGACGTTTTCCTCTCTATGTGACCACTGGGCTTCGAGAGAGTTGAACGATTACTAATCTCTTTGTCATTGTCCGTCTCTGCTGATTTCCTGTGCTGCGTGAGCTTTACTAAAGCCCTCCCTAGCACAAGCTTCAGCAGTTTCAAGCTGATTGGAGGAGGATGCACAGAGGTTTGGAATGAAGGTAATCAAAAGCACAGGGACAAGTACAGGCTGGCTTCAGTTGCACAAGTATGTTTTCCTGTTTTACTCCCATGCCCACGCACTCTACACATCAATTTATCTTTTTGTTTCCTGACTTAAAGGTAATGGACTTTAAACAACATTGGAATTACGTCTGTGAGATGCTGTTAGTTTTAAATAAAAAAAGTTGTTTTGTATATCTAAAATAAAACCCAGCCACTAGTAATGCACAAATGGGGAGGGTTACTTCAGGAAGGGCGTCAGGCGTAAAACATTTTCCAAATCACATATGCAGACAACAAAACAGATTTCCATACCTGATGGGCCTCGGCTGAGGCCTGTGTTAATATAGACAACCATCTAAAATATATTATTTACGTTTGGACTCAAGCAGTTAAAAGGTGCTGTTTGTTTGCTGTGATACATTTATTGATTTATTTGTTGTATGTAAAGTATATGGCCAAGCAAATATAAACTCTCTGTGGTTTAATTCTTGTTTAGTGCATAGTGGGAGAAATAGCCTGTAGTGAAGCCTTATTGCCTTAAATTTTTGCAGAAACTATTTACAATGTGAATATGCTGTTTCAGATATTGGATGTGCATTTACACTGGATGGGAGCATCCCAAAATATTTAGGCTGCAGGCTGGAGTGGGACAAATGGTGCCAATTTTCTGCTGTAGTGAAATGAAATCTTGCGGGATTGGGAAGTAGAAGGACTGAAAAGTTGGTCATGCACAGACCTCAAGTTTGTGGTTTTCTGTTTAGCATCTATGGCAACATCCAAATCATGAAATGTCACCATGTTAGTATTTATCTTTATACTGAATTATACTAGAAAACATGGAGGTAAAACATCTTTAAAAGGCATTACAGGCCAGACATTTTGGCCCAACCTCTGAACTTGCCATTTCAGTTTGTTCCGTGCATGCTCAATACTTGGGATCCATATCCTGGTTAAAAATGCAGTTACCCAATGATAAATGAAGCAGAAGGATTTGTGAAGAAAAAAGTGATGATTTTCTTTTTTCATTATCTTTTTAATGTATCCCTAATAATAATAATAATAATAATAATAATAGCAACATCCTTTCATCTCCACCCCATACTGTCACACTTCCATCTCCATGTTTAAAATTTAAAAGCAGTGTTTCATTATTTTTACATTTTCTAGTATGGTGGAGGGCCTGTACACAACATTATAATTCTTGAAGGTTAATGCCCAATCCCATTAGTACTCAGAAATAAGAAATGTTCTTGTGGCTAAACTGATTTTTATAAAACTATTAGGGCAACGCAGTGTTCATCAGTTTAAGTGAACGCATTCCATTATTAATCTGGAAGCAGACATTTGTCAGACACTTGTCAGACACTAGTCATGCTTCCACTCAGTGTAATTACTGTAAGGTGACTTGAGCAGTGACAGATGATGTAAAACATTTTGGTCTTCTCAGTAATAAAATGGTAAACCATAAAAATAAAAAAAATAAAAAGTTCTGTTCTACATGGTCTGTTCCGGGACATGGTCCGAAATGGAGAGTCTGTAAAAACTGAGCTTTCTCCTTGATTGTCTTTTAGCCCAAAAGAGCTTTCATACTTGTCCAATAAACAGTTGCCCTTCCCTCCTCTCTTTCAAAGAGAGCAGGTTTTCTTCTCCAGATGCAATCATTCATGCAAACGAAACAACATTGGCTCTCATCATAACATTTACCCAGGGCTGGAACTGCACATTTCAACAGCTCTCATTCCTCTTCCTCCAGGCCTCCAGACCTTTTAAGCTGGTTTTTTTTCGCGAGTAGATCATCAAGAAATTGATTAGTCTTTTTTTGCTATCTGGAGCTAAGTGACCACACCAAGCTTGGGGTTTCACCAGAAGACAAGGTGGAGCTACTTTCATGTTCTTTCTGGTATGCCTCTTGGAGTCTGCCCTGATTACCCTGGCCTTTACTTATGAGGCGATTGGATTATTGAGTAAAATCTTTGCCAAGCTCAGGCCATTGTTAGTTTTTGCAGACATGTTTTGTAAGACTCAAATGCTGCAACGCAGAATCCCAATTGCTTGGGGAAAAGTGTTTCCAGTCTTGAATCAGAGTCTGTTTGGTATCTTAATTAATGTACTTTTTGTAGGTTTTTTTCTTGTGCTCTTGTCTGTAAATACAAACAAAATGACAGCTGCTGTGGGTCTGTGTGCTCTTTATAACTATGTATTTCTTTGTGTAGTCTCTGTAATGTCAGGCTAGCTGGGATGTTTTTTACCATCTGCATTCATTTTATTTATATAGCGATTTTTACAGCTGTCATTGCCAAAGATTAGCTTTACAGAATGCGAGTCCCAAGTGAGTAAACCAAAGAATCAGAATCAGCTTTAATGGCCAAGTATGTTATGTACACACGAAAACAAAGAATTTGATGGTGACTCCCTAGTAAACTGAGAGTTACAAAAGAATTACCCAGTGTACACAAATTATACTCATAATACACACTATATGCAAAATATATAATATACACATGGTGTGAACACAGTGTGCATATATACAGATGGAAGCAATAAACAGGTTATCAAGTTTTAACAGGAATGAGCAGGTTATCAAGTGGTGATATGGAATGGATATGTTTGTGATGCAATGTTATTGAGTATTGCAGAAGAGTGGGATTATGTGCCAATGGCAGTATCACAGCGTCCCATCTGTAGGAGTAGTGTGCAAGGGGTAAATAGCAATAGTAATTTTCAGACAAACAGGTAACAGTCTACAGTAGAAGTGAGAAAAGAGAGAGGAGGGTGTCCAGGATGTGAGGAATACATGATGATTTTCCCTGCCTTTCTCCTTTCTCTATTGTGAGGTAAGACAGCGGTATGGGGTGCCACCGAAAGTTCACTATCATCTCCTCAGTGTGCACGGAGTGTGTTCAACTTCATGTTCTCCATACATTGGAGAACCAACCCTTCAAACTCCTGCCAATATGCAGACTTGTTTTTAGCAAACAGTACCAGTTCAGTTTGAGTTGCCTCCTCTTGCCTCCTGAAAAATATTTACCTTGGATAATTAGCCTGGATTTTGTCTATCTGTAATATCATGAATCATTGTCTTGTCTAATGGCATTTGTCCAACAGAAACCCAAAGTTGCTGCAGTCTTTTCCTTTTCCCTTTGAAAAAAGTTGCCTGTAATTTTGAAGTAAAACAGTTGAAAAGTCTTCAGAAGGTAGTGACCGAAAGAACGAGATCGCGAATACAAGCGGCCGAAATGAGTTTCCTCCGCAGGGTGTCTGGACTCTCCCTTAGAGATAGGGTGAGAAGCTCAGCCATCCGGGAGGGGCTCAAAGTAGAGCCGCTGCTCCTCCGCATCGAGAGGAGTCAGATGAGGTGGCTCGGGCATCTGATCAGGATGCCCCCTGGACGCCTCCCTGGTGAGGTGTTCCGGGCACGTCCCACCGGAAAGAGACCCCGGGGAAGACCCAGGACACGCTGGAGAGACTATGTCTCTCGGCTGGCCTGGGAACGCCTTGGGATCCGCCCGGAGGAGCTGGAAGAAGTGGCCGGAGAGAGGGAAGTCTGGGCATCCCTGCTGGAGCTGCTGCCCCCGCGACCCGACCTCGGATAAGCGGGAGAAAATGGATGGATGGATGAAAATTTGCTGCTTCAGTGTTTTTAGATCTTTGGAATACTAAAGTATAATTACAAGCATTTCATGAGTTTCAAATGCTTTTATTGTTGATAATATTAGGTTTGTTAGGCCTTCCTTTTCAAGACTGCAATTCACCCCGCCATGCTGTCAGTCAACTTCTGTACCAAATCCTGACTGATGAACCCCATTCTTGCATAATCAGTGCTTGGAGTTTGTCAGAATTTGTGTTGGTCTTCCTGTGTCTTGAGCATTGACCACAAGTTCTCATTGGGATAAGGTCTGAGGAGTTTCCTGACCATGGATCCAAAAATTTAGATGTTTTGATCTCCGAGCCACATAGTTATCACTTTGGCCTTATGGTACATTGCTCCATCCTGCTCCATCAAAAAAAATAAAAAATTCACAACAATTGAACCTCTCCCCTTGAAGTTGATGATCCAACAAATGGTTGATTTAGGTGGAATGTTACTAGCAGCAATATTTTTGCCTGTGAAGCCCTTTTTGTGCAAAGCAGTGATGATTACACATGTTTCCTTGCAGGTAACCATGGTTAACAGAGGAAGAACTTATTTCAAGCACAACCCTTTTAAAGCATCCAGTCTGCAATTCTAACTTAATCAGCGTGACAGAGTGATCTCCAGTCTTGTCCTGCTCAACACTCTCACCTGTGTTAACCAGGCAATGACTGAAATTATGTCAGCAGGTCATTTTGTGGCTGAAATGCAGTGGAAATGGGTTTTTTGGGAATAAGTTCATTTTTGCATAGAATTGCAATTAATCTGAAATGTGCTGAAATATACATAAGAAGCCAATTAGGGTGAGCCTGAACACATTTATCAGGATAAGAGGAATGGGGAAGGCATGACTTTTGGCCTGTCTATTGTTTATTGGCTTTCTTTAAAAGATCTTTGGAGGAATTTGCCATGCATCTTTGGGATCATTCCAAGCATGCATTATTCCCTACCCTCTGATTTTCTGCCTAGAGATTTCTTTTTTTTTTCTTGCCCTTATGCTTACCACACTGTCATCGCACTCCCCTGTTTGCAATGTGTCAGGACCTGGCTGAACCTTTTCATTTCAGTGCTCTGGACACCTCACGAGACAAATTAAAATTTTATTTAGTCTCATTTATGACAAATATCATACATTGCATATCAAGAAGGCCTTAAAAAGCACTGGACAGTCTTATTGACTTCCTTGCCTCTATTAAATGTGCACTTGATGCTTGTGTTAATAAGGGTTGCCTTAGTTCACAACTATATTGATAAAGTTTTGGGTGAGGTTGATATGGTGGTTATGCACATTGGTCTTCTTGAAGCAGGAACACACATTCACTTTCCCATCTTTCATTAAAGTGTCTTCCTTTGGCATCAGCGTTTCTCTTCTTGGACATTTTGGGATTGCTTGTTGATATTTCTGATCTCTACCTGTTGGGGATCTCCGCTCACTTCATGGGTCACAACATTGAGGTGCATAGTGGGAGATGTAGTTTATGGGCAATGTGTGCAAGAAAACAGGGAAAGCTTACACTTAAAGGTAGACACCATGCAAAAACATAGCATTGGTATATTCAAGACATATCCTCAAAACAGAATATGCATCAAAATAATTAGGTCTGATAAGTGTTTACGATCTCTACAATATTCTTCAAAAGCAAAGATGTAAATTTTCACAATAAATCTAATGATGTTTCTGGTACAGAACAGGCTAAAAAAAACCAAATAGATATCTGGCTTAAAAATGGTACTGCAGTTTTAGCTGTTTAAGGACATTGGCCCATTTTTATAGATTGTGAAGTCATGTACAGTGTCAGAAACCACATAAGTGAGCCACGTAACTGAACAACAGTGTGGTCTGAGGCCTTATTTAAGCATGCTTTTCTGCTAAGTCTATTCGGTGTAAGCTTTCAACAGTATTGCTTTGTAGCTACAGTGCAGAATTTTAATTTCAGGCAATTTAGTTAAAAATAATTTAAATTAAAAAAAATTTCATGACCATACTACTGCAGTCACATGCTAGTCCAGCTTCAGCATTCTGTGAACATTGTATATATTGTAAGCATACAGTGTGAAATTCTGTCTTAGTCCACTCTATACATGTCCCTCTAATCTGCACATGCTAATCCCTGCCTTCCAAGCTTTGGCTACTGGCATTGTCCCTCAACAAAGTGGAGGAAGTAGGCCTTCTTCTACAAACACAAGCAAAGAAAACACAATGTAAGGAACATCATGCATAGTGCAGAACTAGACTTCTGTACTCTTATGCCCAAATCTCAGCCCCATAGTCACTGTAACGTTTTTCACTTTTTATAAAGATGCCAATTTCTCTCAATGTGGTGCTTTTTTCAGACATGTGGCTGCCTGGCGCTGGTGTTTGTTTGAGTTAGGGAGACATGGGCACACATTTCTCTTGTACATATTGGTCTTCCCTAATGATCTCTAAATAAGTGTTTGCCTGTCATTAATCAAATCAGCCACATCTTGCTGACAGAAAAGAATGAGAGAAACGCAAAACAAAATGAGGAAAGCAGATCTACAGGCTGTAGTGGAGCTATTGGAAAAAATATTGGATCTCTGCTGCGCAAAGTCTGGTTTAGTTTAAAGCTTTTTTTCTAAAGGTCTGCAAAGATATTATTTTGGTACTTTGTCATTAAATATTTTGGAGAGATATTTTGTTCATTTGTTGAAATTTCTGGAGACTTCAGATGCTTACATGTTGGGATACTTCGTGTACTTAGTTTAGCAAGTGAATTCCCTATAAGGCACAAATGTAAAAAACATAAAATGTGACATATGCCTAAACTTTTGTAAAGGACACCAAAAAGTGGTTTAATTATTTGTAGTGAAATTCAACATGTAATACGAACTGCGGTTCCCAAACTATTAAATAAAACTGTAAATATGCTTAATACATATTTCCTACATCATTCCTAATTTACATATTCCAGTTGTTCTTATCTATAGAATTATACTTAAAATATAGTTTACTCCTGTTTTAAGCTCTTTTAATTTGAGTTAAGTCACATTTCTATCATTTTATTAAATAAGTGCTATAACAATGGTTGGAGATATTATCCCCAGATTGTTCAGCCCTAGCTGAAACTTAAATAAACTAATATTTAACCTTTTATGTTGCACTTTGTAATGTGATTTCTTTATTGGAGAATTCTGGAGTAGAGCAGATGGTGTTTACCATTTGTAAGAAACCAATAAAGTTGCCACTTCTGTTCACAGTGGCCATCTAGAATTTCTACGAGGCCTTGTGTAAGGTTTTCTCTAATATTGGGCTCAAGCACTGGAAATCAGAACTTTATTTTATGATTATATTGGTACTTAATCATAAATATCTACCTTAGGTAATACAATGCAGAATTGATCATTTTGCAGTTTATACCTGATTTGTAAATATTCTTGCTTATTTAATTTAATCTTATTTTAATCTCTAATCTTTTTGCATTGGCATCTAATTTTTAATGTTTTCTCTAGTTTTTGTAAGATTTAGTTTTTAAGTTTAACTTTTAACTTAACTTTTTCTCTTAACTTTAAGCTTTTAGTTAAGGTTTACTTGCTGTGTTGATTTGACCATGTTTACAAAACAAAATGTAATAGTGAAATAAGAGACTTTAAATGCAATATATAACCTGACTAACATGATTCTGAATGAAAATGTCTAAAAATTAGATGTTTTTTTTTTTTTTTTACTTCCCAGAAATCATGAGGTATGTAATGAAGGCATCCAAAAACATCGGGATTCCTCTTTTTTGGGAAATGCTTTTTTCCCCCCTTTTTTTCATTTTTTTTTGTCAGCTATGGCCAATAAGTGTAAAATGTAAAAACAGCAGCAGCAGTTGCTGTGATATTGAGTAACCATTTTGAAATGCATTTGCAGAACGCATCTCAAGTAGGGGGCCCTGGTGTAAAGTTGTCATCAGATACATTGTTATTTATGAAGAGGAAAATAACTTCAGTCTGGAGCACTTCATCCTTTTCTCACTTCATGTTGATGAGAAAACAATAAAATATGTTGAAAGGGCTGAGAATGTTCTGGTAGTCATCTTGTCAAATCATTGCCCTATGGTCTTAAAGCTTAGTTTCTGGTGCTTTTAGCTTGTCAGCTGTAGTACACACATCTATACACACATTTTAGGCTTTGAGGAGGGCTGCGGTTTGATGGCTTCCAGTCCATCCTCTGTGTGAGCTGTCAGCTCCAGTCTGGAGATAAGTGTCCGTGTCTCTGTGTGTGCATGTTTTTGTGTGAGAAGGCCTCAGCCTCTACATTGTCATTAATCTAAACAAGCTGTGACTCAGCCAGAGACGGAAGTCTGAATGAAGAGTGTATCAGCCTTGAAGCACGCTTTGTCTGACGTAAGTATTATGAAGCGAGCCTCAAGCACAGGAACTCTCTTCCACATGTAACACATCACACACACTGTACATTCAGTGCTCACACCCTGAGGCTGTGTACAAGAGTTTTGGCATTGCTAGTGAGCTCATAATATGATACTGATGATGCGGTTTGCATCATGATTCCACTTACCACATCATGGTTAGAGCATAGTAGTTAACACTTAAAATCTGACATGATTATTGCTAAGTTTTATTTGAAATTGTTATTCATAAGACTGAAGTTATGAGCTGCTTTATTGAAATGTATCAATTATTATTTCATTATATTTCATACCAATTAAAGAAAAATATGCCACTCTGATCTTAAAAAAGGGTTAAAATGAGATTTTTAATTGAAGTACTTCTAAAAGACTTAAATGAATGTTGCTCAAAGTACTCAAACACTGCATAGCAAGACATGTATACAGCTAACAACATGGCAGTCTTTGTGTGAGAAATTTCAGGCTTGGTTTTTCGGTCTTGTTACGACATTGGATCAGATTCACTCCAGTGTCTGATTCATCATGTCCTGGCATGTCAGCCTGACACCTATACATGGGGAAGAATCATGCCATCTTTACTAGACTTAGCCTGGAAAACCGATAAAAACAAAAAAGCAATTTCAGCCCGGCCACAATGGCTATGTTTTTATTTTTGATCATTATTCTTTTTCTCATTTTCATACATTTCCTTTGTAGGCTCTTAAAAAGTGCAAACAGGGCTACTGGTCACAGACTAGGTCAAGAACTGAAATGCAACGTTAGCGTTAACAAAATGAGTTTGAGGTTCTAACTGCTGTAAAAAACATCATGCTGACCACTCCTGAACCATTTAGTATTTGAACAGGATTCATCTCCATTGACCATAACATCAGTACTCTTTCATCCTTCAAATCGTTAATACTCTTTATTCATAAATCTTCTGTAGTAATGCATATATGAATTAAAATATGAATGGAATAACTATAATCGCAAGGCCTTAAAACTGTCAGTGTGAAATCGATTCAGTTGTGAATCATAGTACTGGCACAGCTGCTTTCAAGCACCTGAAAAGATTCTACGTCTTGGTCACCCATTCTGAATTAGTGTTGTGGCTGACTGCAGACTCAGAGCTAATCCTGTGTACAGCCAGCCATCTGGCAGGGGAAAGCCCAGGGGTTCACGACTGACATCACTGCTGATCATAATCCAGCCCTATGACGGTGTGCCTGATGAGCTCAGCCTTGCCACCCAGGCTGGTTTCCTCTTTGTGTTGCGGCCGGGGGGTTTGTGTGTCTTGTGGTTTTCTCAGCCTTTGTTTGACTGCCCATGTTTGTCCAGCTCAGGCCTTGGGACTCATTCTTGTGCAAGCATTTGGAGTGAACACACTGTCTGCACGCAGGGAGAGACACCGCACACCCTCAGTGTAGTGGCCTCGTCAGGCAGGCACACATACACACACCTGTTCTGAGTATAACGATGAAGAACAAAGACACTACATGGCCAACATTTTGTCTCTCCACAAGAGGGCGAAGTGGGGCTGTGATGAGAGAAATGGAAAAAGGAGGAGGGAAAAAAGCTTGGCATCGAGTGCTTTTGTTGGGTTTAATTGAAGATGCAACAGTTGTTTATTTACTTAATTGAGCTTGCGTGATGTTTGGTGGTTAGACGGTGGACAAGAGGCTTGAGCTCACACGAGAGGAATGCTAATGGCAGCTCTCTTCTTTCTGCTTGCTGTCCTGGCCTGAAAACTTACTTTCCCCCCTCTCTCTCTCTCTCTCTCTCTCTCTCTCTTTTGCTCTCTTCATCTTTTCCGATCTCTATCTTTTTTCATTTTTTTTGCCCTCCATTTGCACATCACTTGGGTGAATGCAGGAGACCCCAGTTATCTCTTCCAGATGGTTTACCTTACAGAAACACTTGGCATCTTTTACTCATGTGTTCTTCTGTTTTTCCAAGTACACACACTCACTCACTCACTTACTCTCTCTCAGAAAAGTCAATACCTTTCTTCCAGTTTTCCAGTTGTCTTTTTAACCATCATCAGCACTTAAGCATTCCTCGATTGCTTGATATTTTACTTTTACTCTAGATTGGTATTGAATCATTTGGTTTTTCAATTCTTGTTGCTGTGTACTCATAATTAACTACTATAAATATAACCCTCAAATTGCTTACTGGAACCTACACAGCCAAGTAAAGACTTTCTACAGTAGTCTCTGTGTGAGAGGAGGAATCCTTGTTTGTCATTCTTTATCTGTCATCAGATAAAACCTCCTGCCTAGCAGAACAATCTACTTTCCACTTTCTCTGTAAACATGTGTGATCTCAAGCTTGTGCTAAGTACAAATCTGTGAATGAAACTAGAGAATTCAGGTTGAAGATTTTCAATAACCCTTATCCTACATTATACAAATAGATTGTAATCCATTTTTCCTGCTTTCAAAACAATGAATTTAAAGAGCTGACTTTTAACTTATTGCCTTATATCCCACCTCATGCAAGATGTTCAGGTAATGAGAAAATGTTGTTCACTTCACCTTTCAGTTGTTTCACCTGTCAGTAGATTATCTGGAAAACGGTGTGAACATGATTTGTCTGACCAACAAAACACAAACACAATGCTGACCAAAAAAACTGTTTAGGGCCATTTACTAAATTTAGGCACATTAGAGACTTCGTGAAAAAAGGTTCTGGTGTTTCTAACAAACCATTCTGTGTACGTGTTTCTGCAGGACTCTCTGATCAGTGAGCGGGATTATGAGAGCCTGGTGCTGAGGCGGATGAGGCAGGCTGCAGAACGACAGAGGCTGATCGAACAAATGCAGAAGGAAGATGAGGAGGAGGCAGCAAGGACTTGACCACATAATTACTTGGTTTCACTTCTATTAAACAAATCTTTATCACTGCTCTTAAGTTCTGGTCTTTGCTTTTATCCTTTTAATAATTTATTTATAAATAAACCATAATAATTTATATTAACTTCCTCGCAAAGCAAAGTATTTTTTTCAGTAAAAGCTGGTGAAAAAGGCTTATGTAACTGGACATGTTCCCAGGGACGCCTCAGCAGAGGAAAAGATTTACATTAAGGAAGCGTGCAGCTCAGCCTGCGAGCAGCTACAATCAGGTGGCAGACGGCCCGAAACCTCTGACCACGTCTCTTGGGATAACGTTTTGGACGCATAAATGATTCTTGTCCAGTACTGAAGGCAATTAGCGCTGCTCTGTAGACAATGGCATGATCCGGTTCTGTGGGGTGAAGTAAACATGGGGCTTTCGTGGGAATAGCACTGGTAGAGATGATGAAAGGTGAGGGGAGGCTCCAGCTTCTCTGTAATAACCATGGTGGTTATGGTGATTGCTCTTCAGTCTTTGTATATTGGAGGCTGTGGCCCACATTGCTGAGGGCACAAATGGAGTTTCAAGGCCAAAGTCCATGATGAAAGAGTGCATTCAGGGTGCTGCCCTTGTTTTCTTACACCTTCCAGCAATTTTCGTTTATTTTCATTCTATTTACCTAGTTATAAATATTAATGAGGTCATTGAAACGTGTGTTTGAAATAAACAAAAAGATAACCAGTAGATTACCCTGAGGTATCCTTGAGCAAGGTACCGTCCCCATCACTGCTCCCCAGTTGCTGGATATGGCTGCTAACTGCTGCATGGTGTGTGTATGGGTTAAATGCGGAGGCTTCATTTTGTTGTGGTTCACTGTGTGCTGTGCTGTGCTGTGTGTTCACAATGGCAAATAGTCACTTTCACTTTCATTTATTATTAATGGGCCTCCAGCCAGTCAGCATGTTTTGACTCGCATTACACCTGCCCCAGGTAATCAACTGCTGCAGAATGGTTTGCTGCGTGTGTGTGTGACTGTAATAGAACATAGCCCATAGGATTAAAAGTGTAAATGACTCCAGTTAAAATTTGTCTGTATGGGCTGAGGATAGCAATGTGTTTACAATATAGTTTTATGGGTCTACATTAAATGAAATTGAGCATTAAAAACCAACTTGAACATGAAAACCCATTCAGAACATGGCACAGAACAGTAGATTGCAGCACATAGAAGTATCCCTAATAGCAAATGCTCACTAATTCATGATCACATCTGCTAGAAGTACCTAGACAGCTCTTGTTCATTATAAGTTCATTATATAGATATTATATGCTATTCTTATTTGCTGACATATAGTACTGTGCAAAAGTTTTAGGCAGGTGTGAAAAAATGGAAGTGTTAATCATTTATTTTCATCAATCAACAAAATGAACTAAATGAACAAAATGAACAAAAGAGAAATCTAAATCAAATCAATATTTGGTGTGACCACCCTTTGCCTTCAAAACAGCATCAATTCTTCTAGGTACACTTGCACACAGTTTTTGAAGGAACTTGGCTGGTAGGTTGTTCCAAATACGACTGTTTCAACCTACATGTGACATTGATGATCATCAGCACCTGTTTGGTAAAATTGGTTGATCATACACCAACTATAATCCTACAAAATCCCTGACTTTGTGCAAGTGTACCTAGAAGAATTGATGCTGGTTTGAAGGCAAAAGGTAGTAATACCAAATATTGATTTGATTTAGATTTTTCTTTTGTTCACGCTCTTTGCATTTTGTAAATTGATAAAAAATAAACAATCATTATTTATATTTCTGAAAGCATTCTTTGTTTACAGCATTTTTTCACACATGCCTAAAACTTTTGCACAGTACTGTATTATTACTGACATACACACAATTTAATTTCTATGGAAAAGCAATACCGGTATACTGGAATACTCTCAAGCAGCTACGCATTACCCTAGCCTAATTAGCCTAATGTCATGCATGAGCTAGACAGGTAGAGAGCTCCATAGTTCTAAGCTGTGGACTGAAGTAATCTAGCAGGTATGGTTTTTCTTATACTTTTTATGAACTAATTGTAAGAACTAATAACTCTTGTTAATTGCAGTAAATTACAACAATGTTCCAGCAACTAGTCTAAAGGCTTCCCATATTAGAAGCTGTTACAGCAGTAAAAAGTGGAAAAACTATCTCTTCCAGAAGAAACACTTGATAACGTGTCAAATTTTGTTTTAATCACTTTCCTGACTAATGTATCTAAAACCTATTTCAAAAATGGAGCTCTTAACAATCTCCTACAACAGTTCTCCCATCATCACATTAGCATTACAGTTTGACTTGTAGACAATCCCATTTGATCTATAACTATTTATTTCTTCGGGCTAGACACCCTTACACATCCAAATATGCGTCAAGGCTTTATCTGAGTAACTTCTGTGGAAGGCCACTAGTCTACTTCAGCAGATATTAACTACTATGTTACATCTTTCATCATCATTTTGAAATGGAATTAATATTAGATACAGTGACCTCCACAATTATTGGGACACCTGGTTAAGATGTGTTTTTAGGCTTCTAATAAATTATTTTTTCCCCCAAAAAATATAGGCTCACAGCACAAAAAGGAGAAAAATCCATTCTTTAATTGAAGTACATTTATTAATTGGGAAAAATATCCCACATTAAGAAATAAATTTTCTACATTAAATCATGTGTGCCACATTTATTGGCACCCCTTACTTTTAAAATTTTGTACAACCCCCTTTTGCCAACAAGATAGTACTTAATCTTCTCCTATAACTTTTTTTTGCCTCCTTTTGAAAAAAAAAAAAAGAATTTATTTGAAACCTAAGGACACATCTTAACCAGGCTTGCCAATAATTGTGGTGGGCACTGTATAAGAAAGTCATGAAAGGGATTAACACATAAAATCAGATCAAGTTAACTAATAGCAACAGATGTGTATGCCACACAATATGATTGGTGGTCTGTCTACAAGGTGTCAAGGTGTCTGTAGACACCTTATCAAGTGTTTCTTCTGGAATATTTAGTTTATTGAGATTGTCTGCAGGTCTAACAATCCTAATGCCAACACGCTGATGGGAGAACTGTTGCAGGAGATAATTGAAAGTTACATGGTAGTTCTTGAAAACGGATGCCCTGCAAGCACTCTGATAATGACCTTAATTGTGTTTCTTAATAATCCTCCATCTAAAAATTGATCAATTTAATTTAATCAAATGCTTAATGAACACACAGATGCACATTGGGTTCTTTTGCCAATGACTGGCTGATGTTTGCAAACGATTAGCCTAAATTTCAAACAAAACAACACCTGCATCCAGGAAAACCACTTGCCTGCCATTCCTGCCAAAAAACAAGCATATTGCTGAAGTCCACAAGCCCTCTGAAGGTGTACTGTGATATCTGGGACCAATATCTCCATGGTTTGGACTAATTCATCCTGCATATCTCACAGATGTTTGATGGTGGATTGAGATGGTGGAGATCAAGTTAACACCTGGCTCAAATCCTTACATTGCCAATTTCAACATTTCAGCTTCTGGAAATTACTTGCTGCCAAATGATTCACACCCTTTATCTTGTGCCCTTGCAATAGTGTAATTGGTGTTATAAATCCCTCAAAACCTTTAATGTTATTGCTGATTTCTGTAAACAAAATATATATAAAATGTATAATAAATAGCTGAGATTGCTATTAAGAGCTCTAAGAAACTTTTAGAAAGCACTAGAGAGCAATTATGGTATCTTTATCCATGGCTTTGCTGCCTCTTTGCTGTTGTCAGGGTGTCCTCTAGAAGCCAGAGTCACCACTTTCTCCAAAACCTCAACAATCCATCTCCTGTTATGCAATACCCATGGAAGAGCCATCCCTCTCTTGTTCTCTGTTTCTGTTGTGTGGCACATAGTTTCATTCACATGGTTCTGTTTATTTGCTCAGTTCTTTCTCGTTCCTGGAAAGAAGCTTCCAAATTACAACACAGGAAACCTAATTACAGCTCCAGCCCCTCTAGACACACACATCCTGCTGGAGTGACAAGCCAGGGCAGCACGTGCTGCGTGCTAAGGAAGGAAGTGGAATCCCGCAAAAATTTGCAATCGCAGGCGATGAGACATCTGCTGCTACCAAGTCCATGTGTCCACCTCTTTCCTCTTTTTTTTACTTTTTGATCCTCAAAACTCTTTGCCAAGCCATCTCCTCCGAAAGAAATAGAATCTTCGTCCAGATTCCAGACCTGCTCCTTAGTGAAAGTGATCATTTTAGAAGTTTGAGGAATGGTTTGGAAGCCAAGTCATGGTGCAGGTACAAATTTGGAGCCAAGTGAAGAGAGCCCTGCTAAAAGACTTGGCAAAGCTTTAACATGGGAATAAATGTCTAAAGGAACTTTGTTCCAGACTTACAGCTCATGAGTGCAGCCTTTCATGAGTGAACTCTGGTTGAGAACTGTATTTTGGTGATCAAAATGTATGTTTTTTTCTCTGTGATGTTTTCGAATTGTATCTGAACTAGTTTCTGGCAGTTAATCCTAAATGAGAATGCTCTGGTCAAAAATGAAATAAACAGAACAAACAGCTGAAACTATTTACAGCACTTTATTGTTGCAATGGCTTTTGCCACTAGCAGTTTGAATCTCAAATGGCTCTCCACTCTTTATGTAGTATACAGTTTATACATGATCCTGTATGTCTAATTTAAACATTTACGATTGAGGCTTAGTTTGACATTCATTATGATACATAACAGGGCATCTTAGATGATCTTTACAGAATCTCATTCATTCGAGGTCCTAGATCCTGTCTTGTGCACTCTCCTCTTTAGCTCACCTCAGTGTGGTTTCAGTGTGGTACAAGTAAGGGGACTGAGATGGCCATGGTAGAAGCTAGACTTTGTGATCAGTTAATCACTCTTTTATTGAACTGGATGTATGCATCAGGCCATTGATCCCTTGCTGCACTATACAGTTTTAGCTCTCCTAGCAGACAGATTTCAAATGTCCTGGAGACCCACATCTCAATCTGGTTTTCAGGGCCTCTGGTGAAAAAGAGACCCACTACATCATAGAAGCTCCAGTATATTTTACAATTGGGAAAAGGTTCTTTTCATTATGACCATCCTTATTTTTACTCCAAGCCCACATTGAGTGTTAATAGTCAAATATCTCAATTCTCTATTTCATCACACTAGAGAGCAATGTTCCAGAAAAATTTCTACTACTATTTTGCAGACTCAAGGTGCTTATGTTCAGGGCTAACTGACAGAAAAGGTTTTTTTTTTGGTATTTCTGCCATGGAGATGGTGTTTGATGGTGGTTTTGGAACCTTGTTTACCCAAAGATTCTACTTGGACATTTTTGCATTCTCTGACCATCCTTCTCACTGTATTTGGGAGCAAAATTATCTTTGGTTTTCTTCTAGGTAGGTTTATAATATCAATGGATATCAATGGATGGACTAAAGGAATTTGTTTCCTCATATTTGTATTCCAGTGAATTAGAATGTCATAAAGTGCAGCTTGAAAGTTCCTGCAGAGTCCAGTCAACTATGTTAAAATCAAACAATGCTTCATTTACATTGTGTTCGCAGTCATTTCCAGGGGTGGTAATAATTGTGTTGTGTAATTGCATTATGATATGAAGCTACAGAAAAAGAGGGAATTCTTTGTGGCATTAGTAACTGTCAAGGGAACTTCATATTTAACATTTTCAATTTTGGAATCAGTAAAAATAAATTAAGTGAAAAATCATATGGATGATTATAAATTATCATAAAACTAATAATTGCTGCTTAGGGCTGAGAGAAGTGACCCCACCCACCACCACCTCTTTGGTCACTGATTACTGTTTATTCTGCACTGTCATAAAGCTTCTTTGTTTGTATGATATGTCTGCTACTGTTATGTGCTAAATATGACAGTGTTCCAGTGGAGCTATATTTCATTCCACATGTCTGTGGTGAGAAGGATTGACAGTAACTGTTAGTTTGATTTTATTTTTTTAATTATGCATGAATATTCTTCTGCATAATCCACAATCTGTAGACCAAAATCTGTCCATATTTTCTAACATGTTTTTTCCTGTTTACTGATCTCAGCGCTGCAGTTCCACCCCATCATGCCTGATTTATGTCATAACCAATTGCCAAAACCTTGACATGTTGGGCTTGGCCTTCTTGTTCAACTATTTCATTTTCTGACTTTTTTCCTGATTTTTTTCAATTTAATTACATGAATCCTCTTCTTTGGGCCTACCAGCATTATATGGTGCCTGCTTTCCTTAGCCACATGGTTAATAAATTATAACCCTGTTTCTAACCACCATGTCTAATATGGACAGCTTTAGCGTGAGTCTGAATGAATCCTGTGCGGAACGTTTGGAGAGTGGATAATTTGCTCTCCAGACCCAATCTCCCGAAGGAACAACTCTTTTCTGCTGCTTATTATGGTATCTGGCTTGTCTGGTTTTGGCTGTTCTTTTAGTCTCTGCTTTGCTGGAGTTTCATTTCTCAGTAGAGACTTGTCATTGATGGGATTCAGCAAGACATTCATACTGAGAGTAGCTGATTCAGAATGCATGCTGTAGCCTTGGTGACAAGTGAAATATGTCATTTCTTCTGGAATAGGCCTGCCAAGATGATTTAATCAGTGTCAAAGCTGCAATATCCCGGCTTAATATACTGTTAGGAAGCATTGTTTTGACGTTGCCACCGAAACAGTCTGTACAGTGGAATTAAATAGTTTATTAAAGTTGAGTAAAACTGTAAGAAAAGTATCTCAATTCAGACTCAAAACTGTATATGCTTATTGAGTTTAACATTTCATAGCTCTAACTTCTCATTCAGGAAGGGGATTTCACAGATTTTTCAGAACGGTTGTGACATGCACAATGCCTTATGAGATGCCTTATGGCTGAATCAGGGTTCTAAAAACAAATGTAGATGTCATATTGTATATTTTAAAAGATTTCATTTTGTAAAGAAAAATTTTCCTTATTATGTTCTGCATAGTTTCTGTATAGTTCCACTATAAATGTTTTATAAAACACCAGAAAAGCAATGTCTCCATCATTGGGCAGAATATTGGTAAATGTCATACAACCTTCTATGATAAAAGGCATTTAATTCAGAAGTCTGGTTGCCATGGCTACTGCTGTGAACAATCCTGACTCAACAAGTTTTAATAGAAAGATGCACTTTTATATCAAATGACTCTATGAATGAATTATACAATGATAAAGAACAATTGGTAGAACTCACCTTAAAAAGCTTACATTTAATCACTTAATCTCTATGAATACCCTTCCTCGAACCGCCACCTTATCGTGGTGGAGGGGTTTGCGTGTCCCAATGATCCTGGGAGCTATGTTGTCGGGGGCTTTATGCCCCTGGTAGGGCACCCAAGGCAAACAGGTCCTAGGTGAGGGAAGAGACAAAAGCTGGCTCTAGGGACGTGGAATGTCACCTCTCTGGTGGGAAGGAGCCTGAGCTAGTGCGCGAGGTTGAGAAGTTCCGGCTAGATATAGTTGGACTCACCTCGACGCACAGCTTGGACTCTGGAACCAGTCTCCTTGAGAGGGGCTGGACTCTCTTCTACTCTGGAGTTGCCACCGGTGAGAGGCGCCGAGCAGGTGTGGGCATACTTATTGCCCCCCGGCTCGGGGCCTGTACATTGGGGTTTACACCAGTGGATGAGAGGGTGGTCTCCCTCCGCCTTCGGGTTGAGGGATGGGTCCTTAGTGTTGTTTGCGCTTATGCGCCAAACAGCAGTCTGGACTACCCACCCTTTCTGGGGTCTCTGGAGGGGGCGCTTGAGAGCATCCCTGCTGGGGACTCCATCGTTCTGCTGGGGGACTTCAATGCTCAAGTGGGCAATGACAGTGAGACCTGGAAGGGCGTGATTGGGATGAATGGCCCCCCCGATCTGAACCAGAGTGGTGTTTTGTTATTGGACTTTTGTGCTCGTCACGGATTGTCCATAACGAACACCATGTTCAGGCATAAGGATGTCCACATGTGCACCTGGCACCAGGACACCCTAGGTCGCAGTTCGATGATCGACTTTGTAGTCATGTCATCGGACTTGCGGCCACATGTCTTAGACACTCGGGTGAAGAGAGGGGCGGAGCTGTCAACTGATCATCACCTGGTGGTGAGTTGACTTCGTTGGTGGGGGAGGATGCCGGTCAGGCCTGGTAGACCCAAACGTATTGTGAGGGTCTGCTGGGAACGTCTGGCAGAGTCCCCTGTCAGGACGAGCTTCAACTCCCACCTCCGGCAAAGCTTTAACCACGTCCTGGGGGAGGTGGGGGACACTGAGTCTGAATGGACTATGTTCCGCGCCTCCATTGTCGAGGCGGCTGACCGGAGCTGTGGCCGTAAGGTGGTCGGTGCCTGTCGCGGTGGCAACCCGAGAACCCGTTGGTGGACACCGGGGGTGAGGGAGGCCATCAAGCTGAAGAAGGAGTCCTACCGGGCCTTTCTGGAGGCAGCTGATAGGTACCAGCAGGCCAAGCGGAATGCAGCTTTGGTGGTTGCTGAGGCAAAAACTCGGGCTCAAAAAGACTCAAAAAGACTCGGGACGTTGTGAGTCGGTGGGGGGAATACTTTGAAGACCTCCTTAATTCCACCAACATGCCTTCTGATGAGGAAGCAGAGCCTGGGGACATAGAGGTGGACTCTTCCATCTCTGGGGCTGGTGGTCCCCCTCTTTAAAAAAGGGGACCGGAGGGTGTGTTCCAACTATAGAGGGATCACACTTCTCAGCCTCCCAGGGAAAGTCTATTCAGGGGTCCTGGAAAGGAGGGTCCGTCGGATAGTCGAACCTCGGATTCAGGAGGAGCAGTGTGGTTTTCGTCCAGGTCGTGGAACAGTGGACCAGCTCTACACCCTTGGCGGGGCCTGGAGGGTGCATGGGAATTTGCCCAACCAGTCTACATGTGCTTTGTGGACTTGGAGAAGGCATTCGACCGTGTCCCTCGGGGAGTCCTGTGGGGGGTACTCCGAGAGTATGGGGTATCGGATTCCCTGTTAAGGGCTGTCCGGTCCCTGTACAACCGGTGTCAGAGCTTGGTCCGCATTGCCGGCAGTAAGTCGAACCTGTTTCCGGTGAGAGTTGGACTCCGCCAGGGCTGCCCTTTGTCACCGATCCTGTTCATAACTTTTATGGACAGGATTTCTAGGCGCAGCCAGGGCATTGAGGGGGTCCGGTTTGGTGGGCTCAGGATTGGATCTCTGCTTTTTGCAGATGACGTTGTCCTGTTGGCCTCATCAGGCCACGATCTTCAGCTCTCACTGGATCGGTTCGCAGCCGAGTGTGAAGCGGCTGGGATGAGAATCAGCACCTCCAAATCTGAGGCCATGGTCCTCAGCCGGAAAAGGGTGGAGTGCCCTCTCAGGGTTGGGAGTGAGATCCTGCCCCAAGTGGAGGAGTTTAAGTATCTTGGGATCTTGTTCACGAGTGAGGGTAGAATGGAGCGGGAGATCGACAGGCGGATCTGGGCAGCATCCGCAGTGATGCGGGCTCTGCGTCGGTCCGTCATGGTGAAGAAGGAGCTGAGCCAAAAGGCAAAGCTCTCAATTTACCGGTCGATCTACGTTCCCACACTCACCTATGGTCACGAGCTGTGGGTAGTGACCGAAAGAACAAGATCGCGAGTACAAGCGGCCGAAATGAGTTTCCTCCGCAGGGTGTCTGGGCTCTCCCTCAGAGACAGGGTGAGAAGCTCAGTCATCCGGGGAGGGCTCAGAGTAGAGCCGCTGCTCCTCCGCATCGAGAGGAGTCAGATGAGGTGGCTCGGGCATCTGATTAGGATGTACCCTGGACGCCTCCCTGGTGAGGTGTTCCCGGCACGTCCCACCGGAAAGAGACCCCGGGGAAGACCCAGGACACGCTGGAGAGACTATGTCTTTCGGCTGGCCTGGGAACGCCTCGGGATCCGCACGGAGGAGCTGGAAGAAGTGGCCGGAGAGAGGGAAGTCTGGGCATCCCTGCTGAAGCTGCTGCCCCCGCGACCCGACCTCGGATAAGCGGAGAATGGATGGATGGATGGATCTCTGTGAATACTTCTTTTAATAGAACATAACCTCTAACACTGAATTACTGTTATCTCCAAAAACTCCATCATATTGCTCCAGCCAGCTGTATCTAGCTGGGAAACCTATAACATGTTGCTGGTGCTAGGCCAAGAAGGGAGATGTGCATTGATGTGTGATGTCTGTTTAATTAATTTCTCTTGCTTTGGATAGTAAGTAAATCCAAGTTTGTTAAAATGACTGGGCCTTTCTTCAGTAGTTGTCTATGAGTTTGTTTGCTTTCCTTTGAGCCATTCAAAGTAAAACATGAAGTAATAACAACACTTCAGCCATATATTGGTCAGTGTGATGACAATCTCTTATTTAACCTGCTGGACCTGTGCCAGCAGGCTCACTTTCATTCTGGCAGTCGTCAATTTCATGCACACACAATGACCATCAGGCTGTAGGGTGTCCAGTTTTCCATCATTTTTCAGGTAATCTTTTCACCCCATTTATGGCTTTAGTGAAGTCTTCAGTGAGTGCATGGATTTGATTATTGGTGTTAGGAAGTTTGATCAATGAATCAAATGACTGATTCAATTGATTAGTTTCAATACTTGGTGGGTGACTAAATAATTAGGTGGGTAGCACCTAACCGATCATGAACACACGATGGAGTAACTCTAAATCAAATGTTTCATTCCTTCTGAAAAGTAAAAGTGATTGTCTAATGTATGCCTGCATGTCTTAAATATGTGATGCTGGAAATGAATGAAAGTGTATAAAGGAGGTATTGTTTATTTTACAAAGACATTCTAAAATAGCCTTGTTTGTTAGAATCCCCAGCAATGATTATAAATCCTTGCATTACAGTCATATTTTAAACGAATTGTTTAAAAGGTGGAATATGTTCCACCGGCTAGTTTGGTGTCACTGAATGCACACCATTGTCACCTTTCGAAGAGGAGGACTCCACTATTTAAAGAAAAACCTAAAACATGCCAGAATGGAATTAGCTAAAATGCATGTTTCTGAGAGAATGTCCTCTGGACTAATGAGACAAAACTGGAGCCTTCTGTCAAGTCACATCATGTCTGTGTTCACAGATGGAAAAAGGAAGCACACCATATAAACATGGAGGGCACTTGATTTTGTTTTTGGGGTTGCTTTGCTGCAGTCTGGCATGATGGGCCTTGAATCTTTGCAGGGCACAATGCAGTTTCAAGTTTCAATACTATCTAGGCATCCTGGAGTGAATGACACTGCCAGTGTCAGGAAGCTCAGACTCAGTCGGAGGTCATGGGTCCTCCAACAGGACAATCAACTAAAATACACAGCTAAACACAACCAAGAATGGCAGGTCTATTCTTAAATGACCCTCCATGTAACCGTGATCTTAATCATATTGAACATTTAGAGAAGGCAGGAGAATGCATCCTTCAAACCTGAGACAGCTAGAGAGCAGTTTACACAGGGACAGTGGGCTACAAAATCTGTTGGCAAATGCAGAAGTCTTACTGGGAGCTACAGCTTGTTGGCAGAGGTCACTACAAAAGGTTGTGCAACAAGATATTAAGTTTAGGGGACCATCATTTTTGTCCGTGTCATTTTTATTTGCCTTATTGTGCTAAACACTCAGCTGAATGAAAAATCAAAGCAAAGTCTGGTTTCTGTTACACATGGAATAAATAATTATGAATTTTTGTCAGGTTTAGGTTATTTCAGAGAGAGTTGTAGGTACTTTTTCATAGAAGGGTGCTAACCAATTTGTCCACGTTTGTACACTTGACATTCTCCGCATTACAATAGTGATCTAGAGGTCTCTTACCCTCCGTGTCTGAACATGGACCCACCCAAATGTAAACCTGAAAAAGAACAACAAGGCTTAGTGTGCTTTTGAGCCCTTGAAGATAAAGAGACTACATTTTTTTATGCAGCAGCAGTTTCAAGACCAACTGTCAGCTTCTTTCAGTTTTAACTATTTTTATATTCTCTAATACCACATACTTAACCAAACATATTGTTCTCATACTCTGTGCAGTTTAGAAGGAAAAAGTTACAAAGCTGAAAAAAAGAGCAAAAAAAAAGAACATTCTTTAAATGGACCCGTTTCAGCTAGTCAAGACAATAAAATAGTGTAGGAAAAAGATTTGTCTTCAAAGTCCTGACCTTTCTTTTCTAAATTCCAAAATCATCCGATTTTGTACATGACACTTCTAACATCCAATATTTCACATGGAGAATTCAATAGAGTACATCCTACTTTGGATTTAATCTGAAATCATTTTTAATTCAAAATATTATAACTAATCTCAATTAGTTATGAAATATGAATATGCCTCTTTCTTGAAAGCCTATTTAATTAATTAATTTAATGTAACATTTGTAAAGATGGTTAAAGACCATTTTGTACAGTACTGTGCACAAGTTTTAGGCAGGTGTGGAAAAAATGCTGTAAAAAAAGAATGCTTTCAAAAATTGAAGTGTTAGTCATTTATTTTCATCAATCAACAAAATGCAGTGAATGAACGAAAGAGAAATCTAAATCAAATCAAAATTTGGTGTGACCACCAGCATAAATTTTTCTAGGTACACTTGCACACAGTTTTTGAAGGAACTCGGCTGGTAGGTTGTTCCAAACATCTTGGAGAACTATCCACAGATCTTCTGTGGATGTAGGCTTCCTCACATCCTTCTGTCTCTTCATGTAATCCCAGACACACTCGATGATGTTGAGATCAGGGCTCTGTGGGGGCCAGAAGAATTGATGCTGGTTTGAAGGCAAAAGGTAGTAACACCAAATATTGATTTGATTTTGATTTTTCTTTTGTTCGCTCACTTTGCATTTTGTAAATTGATAAAAATAAACAATCATTATTTATATTTCTGAAAACACTACAGCATTTTTTCCACACCTGCCTAAAACTTTTACATAGTACTGTACATTTCAGAATAAATTTAAGTTGTCAGTACCCTGAGACAGAGAGTTAACAAGGACGGTACTCCCCCCCCACAGAGGTGACCTAATATGAAAGTGAAAAAAATTGAAAGTGACAACCCTTGTCATTGCGAGGTCACAGCACAGCACACAGTGAACCACAACGAAATTGGACCTCTGCATTTAATCCATGCACTCAAACACCGTGCAGCAGGGGGCAGCTATTAAAAGCGCCAGGGGAGCAGTGACAGGGACGGTACCTTGCTTAAGGGTACCTCAGGGCAACCTACTGGTGAGGGAAACAAACCCACAATCTTCCAATGCGGGGCCAACTCCCTAACCGCTAGGCCACCGCTGCCCCATATATACACAAACCTAATCTCTATCTTTATCTGTTAAGCCTAATTTTAATCTTCCAGCATTTTTGATGCTATTGTGTAAAATGGCAGGTTAAAATAGCATAAATTCCCAGCTTTAGATAGAAAGCAATTTTGTAATGAAACAACAACCGCTATTGGTCAGAGGCCAACAATCCTCATATCTGCTTGTGGCAAATTGGTTAGGAGCATCTGTGTAAGTCTTTCATAATCACTCAACAGAATGAAGCAGCATGGAAAACCTTAACCTCATTTGGTAAACACTGAACATTTTTTTTAAACACAAAAAGTGCTAGAAAGACAGGATATTCTTATAGGTCGCTGGCCTCTTTGTGAAGGCACCACACCAGTGTCTGACCAACACCCGTCATGGTCACAACTTTATAGCCAAGCTTCTCCAGTTTATCCAGGACCAAGCGAGGGGGTTCATCCACATGGTATTCTGAGCTGCAAGACATACAGAGATGTGGCACACAATCAGAACTGCTCCCCAAAAGCATTTCTAAAATTTCAAAAGCATCTAAATAAAGGCAATGCATTATTCTCTTCACTCTTCTCCCATCTACCAAGGCAACATCAGCAGCCTGAAGTCCTGACAGCTGTTTCAAAAACAAAACCATAAAATGAATTAATCAGAAAATGGATGTTTAGGCTCAAAATAGTCACATTAGAGGCACAAAATATGGCCACAATCTCATAACTTATTGGAGAAATGAGAACCCCCAAATGAGAACCCTGGAATGTCTATGGAAATATATATGCTCAGCAGTTCTCCCTTCATCCTTTTCGGTTTGCTGTTGGAGGGCTAGTTTTTATGTAGCCCTATAGGCCAATAGGTGATCTCGTACATGATCTGAGGACAACCATATGAAATTGTGGCTTAAATGTGAGTGAGAACACATACTTGTTAGGACTGGAACACACTGAGTGAGACATCTCATAACGGTGGAGATGAAAGAAGGGAGTAATTGTTTAACACAAGAAGCCTGTCTTTAGGCTATAGGTTTAACATGGCTGAAAAGTCTAAAATGGAAACTTGTTATCAACAACTATTGCAAGGGAAACAACACAGCTGATAAGAGCATTTCGCTTGGTAACTTATGCTGTTACTGATTACACTCCTGGCCCTTAAACAGCATTCACTAGAGGAGGACAATTTTTAGGAGTGGTGTACCTGTGCTAACAGCATCTCAGTCTACCAACAAGTTTAACAGTTTCCCCACAGATGTGTATTCTCTGTATGAGATGATGGCTGGCACTGTGGGACACAGTCAGTGGTAACATAGATGTTGGCAGCACCACAATGATTACACTTTTAAACTTAAATTTTACAATTAAGTATAACTGATGTGTTTTATACTTATTTGAGGCAATGGTTATCATATGCAGTCTATTTATATCAATTCTTTCCTCATTTATTTCTTTTTCTCTTTTTTTTACCTTTGGTTGAAGTTTTGATCTGTGTAAATATTTGAAAGTGAAAGTGACTATTCTTGTCTTGAAACACAGAAACACAGCACAGCACACAATGAGCCACAACGCAATTCAGCCTTTGCATTTCACACACACACACACACACACACACACACACACACACACACACACACACACACACACACACACACACACACACACACACAACACACACACACACACACACACACACACACACACACACACACACACAGAGCAGCTGGAGGAAGCTACAAGAGATGCAGATTTATCAATAATGGTGATGACACACTGTAGCGTCACAGAAATGCAATGCTATGGGTGAGGATCTTGCATTAGCAGCAAGTGTCTGTTTTCTCTGTTTGTGGGGTATGGGATCTGAGTGTACACACCATTACAAGAAAGGCTAAAAATCCTTGATGTACAGTACTGTGCAAATGTTTTTGGCAGGTGTGAAAAAATGCTGTAAACAAAGAATGCTTTCAAAAATGGAAGTGTTAATCATTTATTTTCATCAGTCAACAAAATGCAGTGAATGAACAAAAGAGAAATCTAAATCAAATCAATATTTGGTGTGACCAAAACAAAAACAAAACAGCATCGATTATTCTAGGTACACTTGCACACAGTTTTTGAAGGAACTCGGCTGGTAGGTTGTTCCAAACATAACTGTGTTTCAACCTATGTGTGACATTGATAATCATCAGCACCTGTTTGGTAAAATTGGTTGATCATACACCGACTATAATCCTACAAAATCCCTGACTTTGTGCAAGTGTACCTATAAGAATTGATGCTGGTTTGTAGGCAAAAGGTAGTAACACCAAATATTGATTTGATTTAGATTTTTCTCTTTGTTCGCTCACTTTGCATTTTGTAAATTGATAAAAATAAACAATCATTATTTATATTTCTGAAAGCATTCTTTGTTTACAGCATTTTTTCACACCTGCCTAAAACTTTTGCACAGTACTGTATGTTCTCCTCAACATAAGATATTAGTTATGTAATGTTATGTAATGCTAGTTGCTCCTGAACACTTACAAGTTGTTGCCCAGCATGGTGGTTTTTCTTGCTCCCAAATAGCTCATGACTGTTGGATCTGAATACTCATCTCCTACCATGGTCGGCCCTGTCTCCTGAAAAAGAACACAGCTCACCCACTATCATTGCGTTCATCAAATATGCTCAAGCACAAAGTTAAAAACAAGAAACAAGATCATCACCATCTTATGAGCTCTGGGGAGTGATTGGCAGCATCTCTAGATAGAGTATGACTGTTGAAATAGTCAAACAAAAAAAAAAGTTTGCATTCCAAATATTAATTTGTCCATTTCCTTTTATGTCCAAATAATTCTCAGAAAGGTTTATCAATAAAAGCGCTTCACATAAAGTATAATGCTGATTTTATTAGGCAGCACTGCATTTGCTGGTATAGTGCAGCCCAAGTGATTCTGAGTGACCGTGTAATTAACTGAGTGTGTACTATTTGCTATACTGTGTTATCCATTGCTGCAAGGGAAATAAAGTGTTGAAGAACATCAGGAGTGCAATGCACTAATTATGAAGTAAAGTGTGGAAAGCCTGCCTCATGCATCATGTGGGATTCTTCCTCTATAGTCCATCCATCCATCCATTATCTGCCGCTTGTCCCAGACGGGGTCGCGGGGGAGTGCTGGTGTCCAAGCCAGCGCACACAGGGCGAGGACGGGGGACGCACCCTGGACAGGTCACCAGCCCATCGCAGGGAGGAGCGGGACGGGGACGGCACCTTGCTCAAGGGTACCTCAGGGCAACCTATTGGGAAGGGGTTCGAACCCCCGATCCTCCGATCATGTGGCCGACGCCCCAACCACTAGGCCACCGCTGCCCCCTTCCTCTATAGTGTCCCTAAAAAATGACATTCTGTGTGGAGTACGAATATTCTCCCAGTGTCTGCGTGGGTTTCCTGCATGGGACATGCAGGTCAGGAGGATTGGAGATGCTAATTTGCCCCATAGATGTGAAGATGTGTGAGTGTGTCTGCGTGTTTTCCCTGCAATCGACTGGCCACCTTTCAAGGGTGTTTCCCCACCTTTCGCCCTGTAAGAGCTGGGACAGGCTCCAGCACTGCCCGCGACCCTAATTAGGACAAATGGCTAAGAAAATGAGTGAGTGAGAAAGTGAGATTCAGCAGGTATTAACTAAGCAATAACCAACAACTTGCCCAGTATTACAGGGCCATAATGATACCTTTTACTGGCTTAAACAGTGGCAGTGGTTTCATACTCACAGAAGTGAGCGTGATGAAAGAACCAAGAACACAGATCAGATAATAAGGATGATGTGGCTCAGCAATGGTTCAAGCCATTGCACTCGTTCATTATGGGATGGCATTACTAGATTAATGCCTTTTTCTCTCAAATATAAAATCACACCGCATGTCTGATCATGCATTCCCACACCATGCTGAAGGCTCAAAATCATGCAGAAATTTTGCATTCTTGGTCACTTGCTGAACATGCAGCCCCAGTTTTTGTTTGGCTTTAATCTATTGACTCAGTGTTACTAACAAATAAGAGCACCAAATAAGAGTCTGTTTTCCTCAAAGGACAATATGGAGCACATCCTGAGAGATTTGTGATGACAAGAGTCCAGCTGATTCATCAGCACATTCACACATTAGGAGGACATGTTGAAAGAAGGTTTCAGTAATAAGTGCCATCCTCACCCAGTGAATGCACTGATCTAAGTTCCATCAGCTACTGCTTAATGTGTTACTGAAACTTGCTGAAGTTACTGCAACACCGATACACTGAGTGACACTAATGCCGTAATCTGTGCTCGACTACCGTTTACAGCCCGACACACACACACACACACACACACACACACACACACACACACACACACACACACACACACACACACATACGTACACATCAGACACGTGATACTACCATCCTTTTCCAGACAGAGTAAATAAATACACACCAGCCGGATCTGCGTGCTGATGAGGATGTAAGGCATGCTGGACTCTCGCCGCCGATCTGCAGGATGACAGCTGTCTAGACGACCGGAGTTCCAAGTGTTCCTCAGAGATTTCAGCCCTGCCCCCCCTACGCACACACACGCGCGCACACGCACACTCACTCACTTTTTTATTCTCTCTCTCTCTCTCTCTCTCTCTCGGTCTTTCTCTGGAACGCGGAAAAGACGCCCACCGCGACGGACCAATCAGATTTACCCAAACGACACGTAATTAATACGCCTACCATGCCAAACCAATCAGATTATCCACAAACTGAACAGAAAAACACACGCCACACTAGACCAATCAGATTGGCCATCAACTGACAACAGAAAAACACACAACACGCCAGACCAATCAGATTCGCCATAGGCGCCAATAAACACAGCAGGTCCATTCGCGTGTGTGGGCGCGTTAAAGGAAACAGCGTGCAGTTTAAGCATAACGTTTACATTTACGGCATTTAGCAGACGCTCTTATCCCGAGCGACTTCAATTTCCTGATTATAGGGACAGACCCCCTGGAGCAACTTGGAGTTAAGGGTCTTTCTCAGGAAACCAACGGTGGTGGTGCTGGTGTTGGGATTCGAACTTGCGACCTCTCGTTCTGTAAGCGTGTATAAAGCACTGCTCTGCTCTTGTAGTAAGGGGGCGTGGCTTCCTCTATAATAAATAAGAAGGTGA
The DNA here is from genome assembly GCA_017165825.1 of Hepsetus odoe. NCBI lineage: Eukaryota > Metazoa > Chordata > Actinopteri > Characiformes > Hepsetidae > Hepsetus > Hepsetus odoe. Next base: position 10,500,451 of record CM029374.1, on the reverse strand, counting down.
GGCGGATTAATGCTCAACTACCTTAAACCGCACAAGCAAAGTGGACCGTTAGCTCTGGAGAAAACTAGTATTGTTCTTGGATCAAGTACTGAACATCATCTCCACCAACTTTAAAGGGATGAAGATCACTTCAACTCAGAAAGTATCAAAAGAGTTTCCCTGTTGAAATTAAGACTTGAGGAAGTGTGCATGTGCCTCTTTCCATGTTGGAAACTTGTATTTCCCAAAAAAAGTGCACTTGGACATTAATCTAATTCATATAGTGGAGTTGAGAAGATGTTATGAATTGAAAAGAGGCTTCTTTCAGCTGCTCCTATGTAGGGATCATCACAGTGGATCATCCATTTCTTCCTATCCTCTGCACCTTCCTTTTCATTTTCATTTTCTCTCATATCTACAAACCTCCTCTTTGTCCTTCCTCTTTTCCTCTTGGCAGGCAGCTCCATCCTCATCATTCCTCTCCCAATATACTCCTTATCATCATCTCTCCTCTGCACCTGTTCAAATCAACACAGTCTCGCTTCTCTGACTTTGTGTTCAAATTGTCCACCCTGAGCTGTTCTTTTAAAATACTCATTCCTAATCCTGTCCCTCTTCATCACTCCGAATGCAAATCTTAGCATCGTTAACTATTCTCATTATGTAATTCAGTTCAATTCAATTTATTCTTGTATAGCGCCTTTCACAACAGAGTTGTCCAAAAGCACTTTACATAGATGGTAGACATAGATCATAGTCATGGTCTAAAAACCGAAGGCTAGAAGTTAAATCCAGACGACTACAGAAGAGAGGAACCAAAAACTCCACTGTGTGGAGAAAAAAAACCTCTGAGGGTCCAAGGTCGACTGGCTACCCAACCCCCTTGGGTATACTAGCAGTACAAAGTTAGTTCAGGTTTAACCCCAGGATCAGCACAGAGTCAGGACTCAGGCGATGACCACAGCGGGCCCCCCAGACATGTGGGGAAAGAAATGGAATGGGGATGGTCAGTAATGAACAGGATCCAGTAGTGACAGACACAGAAAGAAAGCAATACAGTGCAATGGCATGTACAGCAGCACCAGCGACATTAGTAATGATGCACTATGGTGATTGGTGCGGGTAAGCTAAACTAAAAAAGTAAGTCTTCAGCTGTGTTTAAAGACTGAGACTGATTCGGCATCCCGTACGTAATTAGGCAATCTATTCCATAATCTAGGGGCACTGTAACTGAAAGCTTGTGCTCCTGTACATTTATTTATGCAAGGGACAATTAGAAGATCTTTATTCTGGGATCTAAGTGGGCTGTTAGGTGTATAGGTATTAAGCAGTTCGGTTAGGTATATTGGGGCAAGACCTTTAAGTGCCTTGTAGGTTAAGAGGAGGACCTTGAAGTCAGCCCTGTACCTAACAGGAAGCCAGTGAAGCGAGGAGAGTATGGGAGTTATGTGGTCGTACTTCCTGTTCCTGCTAACAATCCTAGCGGCTGTGTTCTGAATGCGCTGTAGGGTGCTTAATGTGCCCTGAGTGCTTCCAGAAAGTAGGGCATTACAGTAATTTAATCTACTGTATACAAATGGATGTACTACTTTCGTCGTGTCTTCCATTGACAGAAAACGCCGTAGTTTGGCAATGTTCCGAAGTTGCCAGAAGCATGTCTTCGCAACTGCATTAACACGGGGATTAAATGAAAGATTTGAATCAAAAATAACTCCAAGGTTACGTGCCAGAGTAACTGAAAACTTCAACCCTGCATCCCGGATATGTGAAATGAAGTTGGCCCTATCTACATCACTACTACAAAACAAAAGCAGCTCAGTTTTTTTCTGAGAGTTTAGTGAGAGGAAGTTGTTATTCATCCAATCCCTAATATCATTGAGGCAACTAATTAAAGTGCCGGTTGATGCTTTATCACACGATTTAACAGATAAGTATAACTGAGTGTCATCCGCGTAAGAGTGGTAACTAACATTATGCTTCTGAATAATAATACTTAGTGGGAGCATGTAGAGGGAGAAGAGCACTGGGCCCAACAGCGACCCTTGTGGGACTCCATAATTAACTAGTGACATAGGTGAGGGGGTACCATAATCATCCATTTGGATGAAGTAATAACGGTTTGTGAGATAGGAGCTGAACCATTTAAGGCCTGTTCCGCTAAGGCCGACATTGGAGTGAAGCCTATTTACCAAAATGGAATTATCCACCGTGTCAAAAGCAACACTAAGATCTAACAGAACAAGAATAGTAATGTTTCCTGCATCACTTGAAACCATTATATCATTTACCACTCTAGTTAGAGCAGTTTCTGTGCTATGGCCGTGCCGGAAGCCTGATTGGAATTTATCTAAGAGATTATGCGTGTCTAGATATGACTGCAGTTGTCTCACAACTAATTTTTCTAGAATCTTAGAGTGAAACGGGACATTAGACATTAGATTAGAGACTACACCTGAGGTCAAGGATGCATTCATGATATCAAGTATAGGTGTTAACAGTACTCCTAAGGATTCCTTCAGGAGCTTGGTTGGAATGGGATCTAACCGACAGCTTGTGGACTTTGCCTTGGTTCTAACTGAAATTAACTCAGAGGCATCAGTGAGATTAAAATCACTAAAATATTGTGAGCACTGCTCTGGTAATGGATTAATTTGAGGGCTATTAAGGCACATTTGGGCCTAATGTTGTTAAGTTTATCATTAAAACACTTAAGAAACCTGTCGTTAGTAATACTACACGCTGGCCTTCTATCAGTTTTGTCTGTTAGCTGAGCTAGTGTCTGAAATAAATAGCGGGGGTAATGCATGTTATTTTCAATAGGTTTTGAATAGTACTTTATATAATAGTGCGAGAATTATATAAAGCTTTCTTATATTGTTGTAATTTAGCAGACCATAGAACCTGAGAGGCTTGGAGACCTGTTGTCTTCCATCTGCGCTCTAGTTTACGGCACTCCCGCTTAGCAGCCCGAGTGTAATCATTGAACCAGGGAGAGTGCCTGATAGTTCTAACCTTCTTTGTCTTAATTGGGGCTACCTGATCAAGGATCTGGCCAACTACTGTATTGTACATATCGGTGATGTCATTAACAGTTTTGTTATAGGTGAAGTCTATCTCCGTTAAGGCCTCCATAAACTGAATACATTTAGCCCTATTTAAGTGTCGTGTTGTACTAGTCCTTTGATTGAGGTACAGTGGAGACATAGTAATCTCAAACGTGATTAAGGAATGGTCGGAACAAAATTTATTTAAAGAATGGACCAGTACAGTATCAATGTCAAGTCCATACGAGATAATTAGATCTAGCGTGTCTCCTTGCATTTACATTTACCAGACGCTCTTATCCAGAGCGACTTACATGTCCTAATTACAGGGACAGTCCCCCTGGAGCAACTCAGGGTTAAGGGTCTTGCTCAGGGACCCAGTGGTGGTAGTGCTAGAGGTGGGATTCGAACCAGGGATCTCTTGATCCAGAGGCAAGTACTGTAGGCAAGTACCCTACCACTAAACCACCGCCACCCTTGCACATGAGTAGGTCCTGATACATGCTGAGTGCAACCGACAGAGTCGAGGAGCGATAGGAAGCTTTTGGTACATGCATCCGTCTCTGTATCAACATGTATGTTAAAGTCGCCTAACATCACAAATCTAGTAAACCTAATAACCAGCTCAGAGAGCAGATTGCCAAATTCATTAATAAAGGCAACATATGATCCTGGAGGTCTATAAATTAATAGAATATGGGCTGCTAAATCAGACCTAATGCTTAGCAGCATCACCTCAAATGTATGAAAGTTCTCAGTGGTTTTTGATTCAACCTTAAATGATTCATAAAAAATTGCAGCCAGGCCACCACCACGTCCTACTGAGCGTGATTTATGCAGGTACGAAAACCCATCAGGGGAGGCTTCTACTAATGGGATGGTGTCAGTGGGTCTAAGCCAAGTTTCGGTCAATAGGCAAATATCTGACTTTGTGTCAAATACAATCTCATTAATAAGCACTGCCTTGTTTCCTAAGGAGCGAACATTTAGCAGTGAACATTTGATTTTAGTCAGATGCTGTGTTTTATTTGTTTTTATGATTGGTACTGTGAGCAGGTTACCAGTGCAGGAGCCCCTAGATTGGCATCTATACTGCTTCCTTATCGTACTAAGAATAGATATACTCTGGTAATGATGAGAGAAGTCTGGTTCTAAGCTAATGTGTGACATAGGGGATGCCGTGTTATAAGGAACCTGGGTTGCTGCCAAGAGTGTACTGATAGTGGGATAACAGCCAGCGTGTGATTTAAGATCACAGGACTGCTACCTGGGTGGTGCTCTAGAGAGTCACAGTGGCAATTTTGCTGCCATATTTTGGGAAAGCATATATGATCCTCTCCAGTTAGGATGAAGACCGTCCCTTTTATAAAGGCCAGGCCGTTCCCAAAAGAGGTCCCAATTATTCACGAAGGCTATGCTTTTAGATGCACACCAAGTCTTTAGCCAGCGGTTTAAAGAGAGCAGCCTACTGTAGGTTACATCTCCTCTAAAGAGAATTGGCAAGGGACAAGGCACAATTAAGTTCTGACATTTTGTTGCAGCTTTACAGCTCTTTACACACAAAGAGATGATGTTCCTCTTTAATACCTCGGATTGTTGGGACTTTATATCATTAGTTCCAGCGTGAACAACCAAGGTAGGAACTTCATTGCTGGAGTAAGAATCCAATCGTGCCTCGATGTCAGAGACTCTGGCCCCGGGGAGGCATTTCACAAAAACCGCTAGCTTAGGACGGCTAGGAATGCTAACATTCCTAACAATCGAGTTGCCAATTATGAGCACTTTCTCCGCTTCAGCAGGTGCACTGCCTAGAGCAGAGTACCTGTTCATTAGCCGAATTGATGACGGGTGTGCAGGAGGGCCATTCTTTGAGTCTGACTACACTGTGAAAAAGCACTAATGTGCCCCTCCAGAACACGAATCCTGTCCTCCAACTGCGTTACAGTTACACATTTCCTACATGTATAAGAATCTTCATAGTTGGAGAGACAGTCTACGCTGTACTTGCCACACGACAAACACAGCACAAAAGAGGACGTCATAGTAGCACTTACGTAAAATGTGGAACTTTATCAGGAAAACACTGTGTCTGAGGCCGCAAAGTTCGCTGCTTGTTCAGTCTTGGTCTCTCAATGTAACACAATGACATCTGCAAACATTGTAGTCCATGGGGAATCCTGTCTAATTTTGTCCGTCAAAATTTTCATCATCATTGCAAACAAGAAAGGGCTCAGTGCTGATCCTTATTGTAATCCCATCTCTACTTGAAATGTACTGAAATATGTAATCATCAGTTGCAGATCTTTAGCATGCTACTGGAATGAAGATCAAATGTGGAGACAGCACTGATGTAAGTCGCTCTGGATAAAGCATCCGCTAAATGCTGTAAATTTAAATGTAAATGTAAATGAAGTCCTAACTCCTACTGCAGACATCACCACTGTCACACTGCCCTCATACATATCTTTTATTACTCTGACATACTTCTCTGCCAATCCTTACTTCCTCATGCAAAATGACAACTCCTCTCTAGGCAAGCTTTATCTGAGTACAAAAAGCCAAAACACATCTCCTAACCTTATTTATACCTTTTACTCAGCATCTGCAGTACGAACGTATCTGTTGTGCTCTTTCTTGGCATAAAACCATACTGCTGCTCACTAATCCTAACCTCTTTTCTTAACCTAGCCTCCACTACTCTTTCCCATAACTTTCCCATGGCTGTGGCTGATCAGCTTTATCCCTCTACAGTTATACAGCTCTGTGTATCACCCTTATTCCTAAAAATCTGTAACAAAACACTTCATCACTCTTAAGGTATCCGCTCACTTTCCAAGGTTATAAAGTTGAATTGAGGTTAATTAAATCACTTAACAGCAGCAATATTTTGTTTAAATCACAAATATTAAATAATTTGTAAAAAACAGATCTCATAAAAAGTGAGTTTTGGTATTGTTTGGACCAGTTATTATGTATTTATGTCTGAAGGTGAAAATTTTAACTTATTTGTAATTTACTGTAATTTAAAAATGAATACTCTTGATTATGTGAAGTGAATCATGAGAAAAATGTATGTAGTTTAGGTGTAAAATGTGGTAGCAGGTCTTTAGTGTTTGATTTCTTAAGGACTCAATCCTCTGCCTTGGTGGCTAGACCTTTAATTTCCTTCTGGCAAAATTGTTAATTTCCTTCTCAAAGCTAGCCTAATCACTCTAACATGGGCTTGGCGCTAGTGGGTAAATAAAAAAGACCCATTTGAACAACAGGAGCAGGCTTGATAAAATCAGCAATATGGGTCTGGTATTCAAAGGAGAAGAAATAAATTATCATCTCCAGGCAGTTTCACAGCATCATGGGAAATAAAATCATGCTCAAGTCTTGCATATTGTTTTCAGTTCAGATCTGCTTGATGGGCTGCCAGGTGTTCTACAACTGATCCCTTTTAACTAAGAAGATGGACAAAATTAAATAGCATCAGTGAATGGAGACCTCTGCTGTATCAGTTTTACTATTCAAGCACATGAAAACCCAGCTTTCTTGGCATCAGACTTTTTAAACAGTTCAAACAGTCTGTGTTTTCTTTAAATGGGCTGTCCTAAGTATTGAATTAATTACTTTTAATTGAGTTTCACTTAAGTTGTATGTGTGCCTTTATATAACTAAAAGGCAACAATTGATTTAAATGATTTCCATCTCGTCTTAATCTCTAAGAATTAAACAGTCTTATGTTGCAGTGTGTTGAATATGCAAATTATATCTGTTCTGATTGGCTGCCCTGAATTTGACTTGCTCAAATGTCCAGGCCAAAACACTCTTTATAACTACAGCATGTTCAAGCTGTGTTAAATTGTCCAGGCAAGATTGGCAGATATGTGTAAATGTGTTGGCCGCTTTCTGAAAAAAGAAAAAAAAAAATTATAAAGTTTTAGTGCTTAGTGATTCTGCACCATGGATGGTGAATACTTGAAAAGCTCATAGACGTTATTTATTTATGAAGGAATCTGAAAAAGCAATGTGATAACATGGGAAATCCCAAGTGAAAGTTAACATTTCTGTAATGATGAAAAGGCTGTGAATCTGACCAAAGGTAAAAGAGTGATGGTTCACTTCATTGACACAGTGATTCATTTTTAAACGATAGTTCTAATTATAGTTTTAAACAATATGAAATGTTTTCTCCTGGGAATGTGTTCAAATGGAAATGGCGGAATGAAATTGGAATTGAAATTTGTTGCAATGGGAGAAATTATACTTGAGGATCCCAAGTATGACTTCTGAGTGGAAATCACTGAATGAAACTAAGCAGTATTTGAAAATAGGAGCCATTAAAACACTGAGAGTGTACACTTTTCTTTTGGTACTTTAAAAAATTGTGTAATGTGACCTGTAACATTGATTATCTTGTTACAATGGCACACATCAAAGAATATATTGAGCAGTAAATTAAGAGTTATTTTTTGATGCTGATTTGTTGAAATCAGGATAAATGGGGCAGCCTACGGATCTGACCAACTTTGACAATGGCCATCATGTGATGGCTCAACAACTCTGTCAAAGCATTTGCAATTTGCTCTGTCAGAAGCATTTGACTATATTGTCATTTGTTATTGCATTTGGTTAGTGCCTACCAAAAGTAGTCTAAGAAAAAATGACTGGTGAGCTGGTGACAGATTCATGACACCAATGGCTCACTGATGGGTTTAGGGATTGGTGGCAAACCATTCCACCCTTTTGCATAGAAGAGCTGCTGTAGCACACATTTAAAAAAAAATATTGATGGCTGTGAAAGACAGGTTTTAGAGTGCCTACAATGCACATGTGAGCACAAACATGGATGTATCATTGGCTTGATGTATCATGTTTCCTTTTCTTCACAAGAAATATTTCAGTTCTTCAGTGTGTGTTACTCTCCTGGGGAAGAGGCGGCAAAAAGATGTACTATGGGATGTATGTAAGCTGGCAGAGGTCATGTTCTACTGGTATATACCAGTACTCCTTAATAAGAGTTGCCTCTTTCAGTAGGATAATGCATCCTGTCACATTGCAAAAATTATTTTAAGTAATGTATTAAGTAACATGACAAAGGGGTAGACATTTCCTTCAAATTCCCCAGCTCTAAATCCAATTATGAATCTGTGGGATGTCCCTTTTCTGGTGAAATCAGAAGCAGATGAAATACACAAACTAGGGGATCTACAGATGGGCAAAGCATACAATACTTTGATTCGGTGTATTGTGATGCATCAAATTTGACCAAATCATTATAACAATACTTCATCTTTAAAGCACCTGGTTGTAGTTGTGGGGGATATTAGAAATACACCAAAACATGTGTAAATGGCTTGTTTTCTTTTATTTGTAACTTGTTTTCATTGTGAGTTTTTCTTCCTTTAACCCGTTCATAACCACAACAGCAGATACATATTTACAGTCAAAAAAAAGGGTTGTTCTGCTGGGGCTTCTGATCAGATGGCACAGTACTGCTTAGAGGTTGTTGAGATGAAAGCTTCTGACCTCAAAGTATGAACATGCTGTCAGACAGTTGTTTAGAGGAAGGATGGAGGAAGTCAGGAAAAGGAACAGATGCTACAGGCATGCTGCCATTTTGGTGCAGACTTAGGACATAATTATGAGGAACCTTAGAGCTTGGATTTTGCTTTTGACAGAGAGCAAAATGAGCGCATTGCGTTATGTAGCAGACACTCTTATCCAGAGCAACTTCCATGCCCTAATTACAGGAATAGGGTCTTGCTCAGGAACCCAATGGTGGTATTTGAACCTATGACCTGTTGATCCATAGGTTTGTAGGCAAGTACCCTACCACTAGACCACTCTCACCCTAAGAGAGCATAATGCCAAAATGTAGCCTAAAGTCTGGGAAAAGAACCCTGCATTTGGTTTTTGCCTTTGTCATTCTTGTTTGATAAGTTATGTTTTTATTTGCTTCTTTTACCCCTGTGTTTCCATAGCCATGTAGTTCTTCTTCTTCTTCTTCTTCTTTCAGATGCCCCCATTTAGCTGTTTTTTCAGTCAAACTGACCAACTGCGTGTCCTCTCTCACCACATCCATAAACCTCCTCTTTGGTCTATAATCCTCATCTCTCCTCTGGACATGTCCAAACCAATGCAAATTTGCTTCTCTAACTTTGTCTGCAAAATGTCTAACCTGAGCTGTCCCTCTAATATACTCATTTCTAATCCTGTCCATCCTCTTCACATCCAACAAAAATCTTAGCATCTTTAACTCCCAACTAACCTCCAGCTCTGCCTCCTGTCTTTCTGCACTCTTCTTCTCCACCTCTCTTCTGCACTTGCCAATATACTGTTGATCCCAAGTATTTAAATTCCTTCACTTTTCCCTGCATCCTAACCACTCCACTTTCCTCCCTTTCATTCACACTCATGTATTGTGTCTTTGTCTTACTCACTTTCATTCCTCTCCTCTCTAGAGCATATCTCCATCTCTTCAGGTTCTCTTCAAGCTGCTCTCTAATCTTGATACTAGTTACAATATCATCAGCAAACAGCAAAGGAAAATATGTAAATAGCTAAAAGAGGGTATTTAATGGGGAATGGATTAGAGGTGCATCACAAAGTGAAAAGGAACTCGTCCTCAAGTGGCTGAGAGAAATATAACTTCTCATTTCAAAGACAAATGCACATTTTAGAAGTCAAAAACAAACTGCAGGTACTAATCTGCAGAGATCTACTCTACCATATTCTCCGCTAGTGAGCAAGTGCATGTGCATCCTTTCCCTTCTTTGCTCTTAGTGGCTAGGTTATGCTATTGGGGTCATTTTAGGGGAGTCATTTTATTTTATTGTCATTATTTGGTCTGTTTGTTCACATAGCAGGGATCACTGCAATTCAGTACAGAACTTTATTGACTGATCACCTGATCACCTTTTTTTTTTTTTAAACCTTTCTATGATATCCTTTTCTAGATAGAAGTGGCCTCTGCAAAAATATTTTAAACTTATTGAACAGCCATCCATATGGCATAATGGTGCGGTGATTTGCATGTTCTCTTCTTCCTCCCAAAATCCAAAGGTCAGGTAGAACACCACCCTAGATGTGAGTATGTGTCCTATGTTGGATTGGTGACCCCTTCATGGTGTTCCACCCATTTCTACCTGATGAGCACTTTGCTCCTCAACCCTGTGACTCTGGTTAGGATAAGTGGCTCTACAAAAAATGGATGGATCGGTAGAATACCAGCGTACAAATCCTTTGGTTTCGGCATTCCTGAATTATATGGCCCACCCCTTCCCCCAACCTGATTGACAAAACTGTTTAGTGATTGCTACACATCTTACACAGCATGGTCAACACAAAAGATGATGTAAATCACATGCTAAGGCCAAACACCTGTGGGCAATATTAAATTTTGAACTGGTCTCTTTCCCCCCCAGCATAATTATGAAGTTCAACTGTAGCATCTATGCCAGGATGCAGTAAAGATGCTCAAGTGACTCATTGCAACACCTTTTAAGACTTTTTATTGCAATTTAATTTGATTACCATCTGTATTTTTTAACCATTGTTGATGGTAAACAATTATGTGATGCAAGAAGCTAACACACTTGCTAATGCAACATATTATTTCAGTTTAAAAGGCCTGCCTCGCATTTCCGTTCTGGGTGGACCCAGCTTTGCACTGCCTGTCCAGCTTGGCTAAGGCAAGCAGATGGAAGCGAAGGGCTCTGTCTGTATTCACTTTGATTAATTATCAACAGTCTGCTGGCTGCAGGGTCTTTTGAATGCTTGCAAGACCAGAACACACCAGCTCATATCCTGCGCCCAAAAGGTCTCTCTGCCGCAGTGTGGCCCTGGCTGCTGCCACGACACGTTCATTACTTTTTATGTTCCCCGGAGAGAACAATGAGGGAGTTGCCTTGCAAATGGCAAATATCACGTAAGAAATTACATGTTATAAAACAAAGCAGACTTTGTGCATGCTGAGTTCAAACAGAACAGCAAAAAAGCTAAACAAATGTAGGGCGAGTAATTATTGTAAAGTAAACATTTCCTTTCTGCTCATGGCTTGATCCACTTTGGAAAGTTAGCCGCTTGTTATTCCACCAGTGAGCCTAGTCTCGCTTTGCACCTCAACTTCCACGGACCCATACAGGGAGATTAAGCCAAATCTGATGATTCATATTGATTTCTAGTACCAAAATTGAAACAAAGGTTTGAAGGAAGTGAAGACTATTAAAGCAGTATCAGCAGTTCAAATGGGGCTGGAAAACATATGGCGCTTTTGATTTAAAGTTGAAAGTAATGGGCACTACTTTAATTCCTGAAAAACAAAAGGTGCGCAAACAGGTGTGCACAGGTATCACACATTTACTGTGCACTCTATGTAGTGAAGTGTACATAGAATATGACACATACAGTGGTTCATACAGCTTAGTTCTTCAGCTTGTCTGACGAATCTCTCTAAAAATGACTTAAATATAATAGAGTCCCAGTAACTTGGGCCACAGCTTCTTCATATCAATCTGGCGTCTTTCCTCTGTGACCTGGAAACAGATTTTCTGATTCTATTCTGATCTTTCCAGCTTTCCAAATAACCACGAGAAACAAGAGTTTCCTTACCTGCTGAAGCAGTTCCGAGCAGAGAATACACAATTGTCTGTTACCCAGGGAATGTTACTCAAATTTAAGAGTTACAGCACTGGATACATTGTAAGAAAATAATAATTGGTTTATAATAATGGGTTAAATGAATTTTAAATAGATTTTACTTTCTGATCAAGTTTAAGGAACCCAGCCACTAGGGATGCACAAGCCAGTGTATTTCTTCGTGCCGGTCCCAAGCCCGGGTAAATGGGGAGGGTTACGTCAGGAAGGGCATCCGGTGTAAAACTTTGCCAAATCAATATGCGGACAACGATACAGAATTCCATACCGGATCGGTCGAGGCCCGGGTTAACAACGACCGCCATCAGTGCTGTTAGCCTACAGGGTGCTGGTGGAAATTGGACTACTGTTGGCCAAAGAAGAAGAAGAAGAGGAGGAAGGCATGTCCAGAGGGAGAAGGAGAGAAAGAAGGAGAGGAGATTGGAAGTGAGGGTAGGGACTTTGAATGTTGGCAGCATGACTGGTAAAGGTAGAGAATTAGCTGATATGATGGAGAGAAGGAAGGTTGACATTTTGTGTGTGCAAGAGACTAGATGGAAGGGTAGTAAGGCCAGGTGTATTGGAGGGGGGTTTAAACTGTTCTACCATGGTGTGGATAGAAGGAGGAATGGAGTAGGTGTTATCCTGAAGGAAGAGTATGTGGAGAGTGTTTTGGAAGTGAAGAGGGTGTCAGGGAGGGTGATGAATTTGAAGCTGGAAGTTGAAGGTGTGATAATTAATGTTGTTAGTGCTTATGCTCCACAAGTTGGTTGTAAGAGGAAAGAGAAGGAAAAATTCTGGAGTGAGTTAGATGAAGTGATAGAGAGTGTACCCAGGGGAGAGAGAGTGGTGATTGGTGCAGATTTTAATGGTCATGTTGGTGAAGGGAACAGAGGTGATGAGGAGGTGATGGGTAGGCATGGTGTCAAGGAGAGGAATGCTGAAGGTCAGATGGTTGTTGATTTTGCAAAAAGGATGGAAATGGCTGTAGTTAATACTTATTTTAAGAAGAGGGAGGAGCACAGGGTGACGTATAAAAGTGGAGGAAGATGCTCACAGGTGGATTATATTCTTTGCAGGAGGGTCAGTTTGAAAGAGATCAGAGACTGCAAAGTAGTGACAGGGGAGAGTGTAGCTAAACAGCATAGGATGGTGGTCTGTAGGATGACCTTGGAGGTCAAGAAGAGGAGGAAAGTGAGGGCAGAGTCGAGGATCAAGTGGTGGAAGCTGAAGGAGGAGGACTGTAAGGTGGAATTCAGGCAGGAGTTAACACGGGCACTGGGAGGTGTCGAAGAGCTTCCGGATTGCTGGGAAACTACTGCAGAAGTGATCAGGCAGACGGCTAGAAATGTACTTGGTGTGACATCCGGAAGGAAGAAAGAGGATAAGGAGACCTGGTGGTGGAACCAAGAAGTCCAGGAGTGTATTCAAAAGAAGAGGGAGGCAAAGAAGACATGGGACATACAGAGAGATGAAGGAAGTAGACAGATGTACAAGGAGATGAACCGCAGGGCGAAGAAAGCAGTGGTGAAGGCCAAAGATAAGGTGTTTGCTGAATTGTATGAGAGGTTGGACAGTAAAGAGGGAGAAAAGGACCTTTACCGATTGGCTAGACAGAGAGACAGATCTGGGAAAGATGTGCTACAGGTCAGGACGATTAAAGATAGAAATGGTAACGTACTCACAGGTGAACAGAGCGTGTTGAGCAGATGGAAGGAATACTTTGAGGAGCTGATGAATGAAGAAAATGTGAGAGAGAGAAGACTGGATGATGTGAGAAGAGTTAACCAGGAAGTGCAGCAAATAAACAAGATGGAAGTAAGGGCAGCGATGAAGAGGATGAAGAATGGAAAGGCTGTTGGACCGGATGACATACCAGTGGAAGCGTGGAGATGTTTAGGGGAGATGGCAGTTGAGTTTCTGACCAGATTGTTTAACACAATCTTGGCAAGTGAGAAGATGCCTGAGGAGTGGAGACAAAGTGTACTAGTACCGATCTTCAAGAATAAGGGTGATGCACAGAGCTGTAGTAACTATAGAGGGATAAAGTTGATCAGCCACACCATGAAGTTATGGGAAAGAGTAGTAGAAGCTAGGTTAAGAAAAGAGGTGAGGATCAGTGAACAGCAGTATGGTTTTATGCCGAGAAAGAGTACCACAGATGCAATGTTTGCTCTGAGGGTGTTGATGGAGAAGTACAGAGAAGGTCAGAAGGAGCTGCATTGTGCCTTTGTGGATTTGGAGAAAGCATATGACAGGGTGCCTAGAGAGGAGTTATGGTTTTGTATGAGGAGGTCTGGTGTTACAGAGAAGTATGTGAGAGTAGTTCAGGATATGTATGAGGGCAGTGTAACAGTGGTGAGATCTGCAGTGGGAGTGACGGATGCATTTAAAGTAGAAGTTGGATTACATCAAGGATCAGCACTGAGCCCGTTCTTGTTTGCAGTAGTGATGGACAGGTTGACGGACGAGGTTAGACAGGAGTCTCCGTGGACGATGATGTTTGCTGATGATATTGTGATCTGTAGTGAGAGTAGGGAGCAGCTTGAGGAGAACCTGGAGAGATGGAGATATGCTCTGGAGAGGAGAGGAATGAAAGTGAGTAGGGCAAAGACAGAATACATGAGTGTGAATGAAAGGGAGGAAAGTGGAGTGGTTAGGATGCAGGGAGTGGAGGTAACAAAGGTGGAGGAGTTTAAATACTTGGGATCAACAGTTCAGTGTAACGGCGAGTGTGGAAGAGAAGTGAAGAAGAGAGTGCAGGCTGGTTGGAATGGGTGGAGAAGAGTGGCTGGAGTGATTTGTGACAGACGCGTACCAGCTAGAGTAAAAGGGAAGGTTTACAGGACAGTAGTGAGACCAGCTATGTTGTATGGGTTGGAGACGGTGGCACTGACGAAAAGGCAGGAGGCGGAGCTGGAGGTGTCAGAGTTAAAGATGCTGAGATTTTCGTTGGGTGTGACGAGGTTGGACAGGATTAGAAATGAGTATATTAGAGGGACAGCTCAGGTTAGACGTCTTGGAGACAAGGTTAGAGAAGCAAGGTTGCGTTGGTTTGGCCATGTGCAGAGGAGAGACGATGATTATATTGGAAGGAGGATGTTGAGGATGGAGCTGCCAGGAAAGAGGAGAAGAGGAAGACCAAAGAGGAGGTTTATGGATGTGGTGAGAGAGGACATGCAGGTGGTCGGGTTGAAGCAGGAAGATGCAAAAGACAGGAAGAAATGGAGACAGTTGATCCGCTGTGGCGACCCCTAAACGGGAGCAGCCGAAAGAAAAAGAAGAAGAAGATCAAGTTTAAGGAAATTAAAATTCTAAGGCAGCCTGGTTACTAGCTTAAACAGACATTGACAATAATATGTGAATTCAACTAGATTTTAAATCCTGTGTCTTGTGTTTAATTTTACTCTGTTATGTGTATTTGTAACCAGTGTAAAACACATTTTTAAATACAATTTGGAGAAGGTCAGGCCCTCGTAAATAGGTTGGACCTGGCCACCAGGAAGAAGGCAATGGACATTTTTTTGCATGCAGCCCTGAAGTTCTACCCTTTATGCATTTGGCAGATGCTCTTATTCAAAGTATTTAATATTTTATTGTATTAGGGATATAGGCCAAAAAACAAACCCTCTCAAACTAACTGAAATCATAACATGTTAGGATTTGCTCCGAAACAATGTGATACATATTTGTGTGGACTGCTGGGATATATAGTCAGCCATATTTCACGTAGTTATTGTAGTGGTTATAATTAAATCTGTAGTACCTTATCGACTATACTTTCAGGGATCATTTTTTCTTCTTTTTCTTTTTCTTTTGGCTGCTCCAGTTTAGGGATCGCCACAGTGGATCAACCGTCTCCATTACTTACGGTCCTCTGCATTTTCCTGCTTTAAACCAACCACCTGCATGCCCTCACTCACCACGTCCATAAACCTGCTCTTTGGTCTTCCTCTTCTCCTCTTTCCTGGCAGCTCCATCTTCAACATCCTCCTTCCAATATAATCCTCATCTCTCCCCTGGACATGTCCAAACCAATGCAACCTTGCTTCTTTAACCTTGTCCCCAAAACATCTAACCTGAGCCTATCCCTCTAATATACTCATTTCTAATCCTGTCCATCCTCGTCACACCCAACGAAAATCTCAGCATGTTTAACTCTGACACCTCTTTTCGTCAGTGCCACCGTCTCCAACCCATACAACATAGCTGGTCTCACTACTGTCTGTCTACTACCTGTCTGTCACAAATCACTCCAGCCACTCTTCTCCATCCATTCAAACCTGCCTGCACTCTCTTCTTCACCTCTCTTCCACACTCGCCATTACACTAAACTATTGATCCTAAGTATTTAAACTCCTCCACCTTTGTTACCTGTACTTCCTGCATCCTAACCACGCTACTTTCCTCCCTTTCATTCACACTCATATAGTCTTTGACCTACTGACTTTCATTCCTCTCCTCTCTAGAGCATATCTCCATCTCTTCAGGTTCTCCTCAAGCTGCTCCCTACTGTCACTGCAGATCACAATATCATCAGCAAACATTATCGTCCATGGAGACTACTGTCTAACCTTGTCCATCAACCTGCTACCTACTATTGCAAACAAGAATCTTCACATCATCCAATCTTCTCTCTCTCTCATTTTCTTCATTCATTAGCCCCTCAAAGTACTCCTTCCATCTGATCAACATGCTCTGTTCACTTGTGAATACATTTCCATAAAGATTTCCATCTTTAATTGACCTACTGCACATCTTTCCCAGCTCTGTCTCTCTGTGTAGCTATAGGTCCGGTATAGGTCTTTTTCTCCCTCTTTACTGTCCAACCTCTCATACAATTCACCTTATCTTTGGCCTTCGCCACTGCTTTCTTTGCGCTGCAGTTCATCTTGTACAGCTGTCTACTTTCTTCATCTCTCTGACTGTCCCACATTTTTTTTGCCTCCCTGTACTTCTTGGTTCCACCACCAGGTCGTCACACCAAGTACATCTGCCTTATTACTTCTGCAGTAGTTTCTCAGCAATCCGGTAGCTCTTCAACACCTCCCAGTGCCCGTGTTAACTCCTGCCAGAATTCCACCTTGCAGTTCTCCTCCTTCCACTTCCACCACTTGATCCTCGAATCTGCCTTCACTTTCCTCCTCTTCTTGACCTCCAAGGTCATCCTACAGACCACCATCCTGTGCTGTTTAGCTACAGTCTTCCCTGTCACTACTTTGCAGTCTCAAATCTCCTTCAGACTGACCCTCCAGCAAAGAAAGTAATCTACCTGTGAGCATCTTCCTCCACTCTTATACGTCACCCTGTGCTCCTCCCTCTGTTTAAAATAAGTATTAACTACAGCCTTTTCCATCCTTTTCACAAAATCTACAACCATCTGACCTTCAGCATTCCTCTCCTTGACACCATATTTACCCATCACCTCCTCATCACCTCTGTTCCCTTCACCAACATGACCATTAAAATCTGCACCAATCACCACTCTCTCTCCCCTGGGAACACTTTCTATCACTTCATCTAACTCACTCCAGAATTCTTCTTTCTCTTCCATCTCACAGCAACTTGTGGAGCACACTAACAACGTTCACTATCACACCTTCAGCTTCCAGCTTCAAACTCATCACCCTCCCTGACACCCTCTTCACCTCCAAAACACTCTCCACATACTCTTCCTTCAGGATAACACTCTCCACATACTCTTCCTTCAGGATAACACCTACCCCATTCCCCCTTCTATCCACACCATGATAAAACTATTTAAACCCTCCTCCAATACACCTGGCCTACCCTTCCATCTAATCTCTTGCACACACAAAATCTCAACCTTCCTTTCAACCTCTCCATCATATCCGCTAATTCTCTACCTTTACCAGATATGCGGCCAACATTCAAAGTTCCTACCTTCACTTCCACTCTCCTCCCCTTCCTTCTCTCCTCCTCCCTTCAGACATGCTTTCCTCCTGTTCTTCTTCTTCTCCTTTGGCCAACAGTAGTCCAATTTCCACCAGCACCCTGTCGGCTAACAGCACTGGTGGCAATCGTTGTTAACCCAGGCCTCAACCGTTCCGGTAGGGAAGTTTGTTTCATTGTCCGCATATTGATTTGGCAAAGTTTTACACCAGATGCCCTTCCTGACGTAACCCACCCAATTTATCTGGGCTTGGGACCAGCACGAAGAAATACACTGGCTTGTGCATCCCTAGTGGCTGGGATTTTCAGGGATCATTTCTATAGTTTCTAAATTGGAAATGTGATGTGAGTATATTATAATATAAAGTGATATGTCTTCCTAATTATGATGACGATTTGAGATATAGTCTTCTGAGTGTGAATCGGGTTTTGGCTTATGATTTACTATATGAGCCTTTAATTGATCATTAATAACTGTTTTCTGCTCTTTTGAGAGGAAGAGCAGATGTTTGGAGTTTTGGGACAATGGTGGCTGTAACGATGAAGTGTCATGGGCTGGACATCAGTGCAGAGCTGAGAGCTTCGTACTGAACTTTAATAACAGAAGTAACGTGCACAGCACAGAACCTAACCCTAACCTAGACTGAATATACTGAACAAATATGTGTAAACAATAACGTAAGTAAACACAAAGGAAAGCACACAGAATGACCAGCGCCCTGCTCTGATTCATTTGTGCTTATAACGCCAACCCCAATGCACCCAATGCCCAGGTGTGTACAATCAGAGCAGGGTGCCCTGTACCGTCACAGAACCATCACAGTGGCTTAGTGGTTGAGGATTGGGCACCAATATTGACACGTTGTGGGTTCAAATCCCAGACCTCTAGGTTGCCCTGAGTTACCCTTGATTAAGGTACCATACCCAACACTTCTCACTGGATATGGCTGCCCCCTGGTGTATGGGTAAAATACATTGAAGTAATTTTGTTGTGGTTCACTGTGTGCTCAGAATGACAAGATGTCACTTTCACTTATAATGAAGGTATGCACATTCTTAGAGGTACTTGTGTGAAAATCTAATCTGGTAAAAGTAATCAAATATTTACTCATGTTTAAGGAAAAAGTACAGGCTCTGAAATGTACTGAAAGTATAAAAGAAAAGGTAGCTCTTTTTTAAATTTCTGCTGGTTGTTTGTCTGCAAAATTAATTAAATCTCGTGACGTTAAGGTAATTTAAGTACTAAAAAACAAATACAATAAAAACAAAATATACTGAAAATTGAAGAACAATAACCTCACTGCTTCCACCTTTATATTCTAAACCTCTAAACATGTTACATATCTAATGTCTTACATAATACACCAATACAAAGTTATTGCTTCTTAAGTTTTAATTGGTCTTGATGCAACTGATGTAAAACTGTGCAATAAGTTAAAATAAAAATATTTGATAAATCCTCTCAAATGCACTGAAGCTTGTTTTGAAAATGAGAAGTAGAAAGTACAGATATTTTGTTAAGCATGTTAAAATGTAAGTGAATATGTAACACTTAAAGAAACTATTCTGAATACACCACTACACAACACATGCAGTGCTTCACAACAAAATTCTCCTCAGCATTTACTACATCACCGCTACACTATAAACGCAGTGCAGCAGTTTCCAGCCACAGGGAGTAATGCCGAGGATGGTAGCTTACTAAAGGTTCCTCATCAAGATACTTAAAGGAATCTGCTGGTCAGGGGCTTGATCCTGCAATAGCCCACTCATGGGGTGAAGTGTCTAACAAAAAAGCCACCACTGCTCCACTAATGAGGATTCAGGCATAAAAATGAAAAGTTTACTTTCCATCTCTGCTTATAGTAGTAACAATCACTATTATTGATGCCTAAACTTGCAGCAAAACTATGAAATGCAATAAACATAAAAAAGGGCTGTTTTGAAAACTTAATACCTAAACAACTTTAATACTATTTGTGAGAAGAAAGTAAACTAATAGTACTATAAATCAAACAAACAAACTAAACTACACCTTAGGGTTAACCACTATCCCTAACCACTGATATTTTGATAATTTTCAAACCCGATCTTTTAAAATAGCTTTAAATGCAACCAAGCCGAATATCAGATTTCAGAGTTCGAATTATGAATTTTATTATATTTTAGTGTAACTTAACCTTAACTGTTTTTTTTTCTTCAACTTTTGATTCTTGATTTTTTTACACTTACTGCCTTTATTAGCGGAGAACTCAGTTTTAACATACTAAAACCCAGAAAAAAAATAAAAGTTATATAATGCACCAGAACTCATTTTAGTTTACTGTATGTGTTCTAATCACAATTTAAAATTATGCATTACTTTTTGGTAAGATTACTAATAAGAGGAGAACATCTATCCAAGAATGAAAATTGGCTTTAACAAAACCAATTTTAATCCTGCCAGGGCTCACAGGTTAATAACAGTATTAATTTAGCACATATACCAGGGTGCAAGGATTGTGCACAGATTGTTTTGTGCGGAATCACACTTTACACGGTTGTCCAAACATTAGAGGAGGCAGTTAGAATAAATCACTTTTGACACCACATAAATGAGACTGACGTCAGAAGTTGCCATTGCTCTGGTCACTTTCATCATCATAAGGAGAGCAGATGGGACAGCTCTGGCTGCTGGCGGTGGTGGACCAAGGAAATTGATTTGAGAGGTCCAAGCTTAACCGAATGTTCATCTTTAAGAATGTACTGTGATGTAAAATCAACAAAGAAAGATCCAGAGCATGT
This sequence comes from Hepsetus odoe, assembly GCA_017165825.1. Classification (NCBI taxonomy): domain Eukaryota; kingdom Metazoa; phylum Chordata; class Actinopteri; order Characiformes; family Hepsetidae; genus Hepsetus; species Hepsetus odoe. Next base: position 10,480,109 of record CM029374.1, on the reverse strand, counting down.
TAACTTCTAGGAGGACTTAATAACATCCTGAAAGCTGTCTTCAGTCACTCACTGTAGGATTGACCTGGCTGTTGCACCACTGGACAGAAACTGAAGACAGGCCTTTAGAGAAGCTGGCAGTGTTCTTGCTGGCTAAGGGCTACAGCTTAACTAAACAGCTGCTCTACAGCAACCAAATCGCTGCCCACTTCAAAAAAACACAGGGAAGCAGTTTTATTGTTTAAAGCTTGATTCTTGATACGTGACCTCCTGAAGCCACAAAACAGTGAGACTGCTGTTTGGAGCATTGAACAAAAATAATAGGATAAGTTGGCTCACTTTTAACTGCCACTTATCTTGAGTAAAGCAGACAAACACATGAAGTGAAGCAGATAGACAAGATGAAGTCAATTAAGTGACAGTGATGTAACTGGGCTACTAACTTTGATTCAAACCATATGTCTTGGACCTCGGTGGTCCAGAGAATGTCACTCTCTCTCTCTCTCTCTCTCTCTCTCTCTCTCTCTCTCTCTCTCTCTCTC